>OX376179.1:9867352-10294868 GCA_947363495.1 Euzophera pinguis
GCGCCTCGCACTCGATTATTGTCTTTACTATCCTATCATTACCATTGTTTGTCTGTCTGTCAGTCCAGTCGAGTCAAGAGTATGCCACATTGGCCCTAGCTAGGGCCTCGCGCCTCCGCCTGATAGGGCAATCAGTGCTGAAGGCATTGTGAACCAGTTCAGTAAGTTTAGCCTCCTTGCAGTTCCTACAGGAAGGTGGGACTCCCGCCACCAAGACATCACATTGAGCCCTCAGGTGCGGGCCTCCGCAGTGACTGCACACGTCAACCTCCAGCTCGCAGAATCGCCGGCCATGCCCGTACCCCAAACAGCGGGAACACTGAATGAGGGGGGACTGGTCGGCGACCCTTATCCGCTAAAGGTCCACGTGCACAGCCCCAGCCGAGGTCAATCTCTGCCACAAAATGGGAGAGACCCTGAGGACTCTATGGCTCTTGAGAGGGTTTCTTGTCCTCTTCCTGTAGACGATCTTCATTCGGACGTCTTCTTCTCCGATTCCTTCAAAGAGGCCAACATTCTGAATTTGCAATGCCTTCAGCACCGTTTCATCGGAATGCTCTTCCAGCAGGTCCCTGAAGATGATTAGCGGGTCTTTATTTTTGAGTTCCAAAATTTGTAATCCAGTGTTTTCCTTTTGAATTCGGTCTTTTATTTTTACTAAATCTTCTCTTTTCTTGCACCCGATAATCACCTTCTGATCCCTAGACTTTCTGAGCATGTCCACAACTCCTCCCTCCGCAGTCGCATTTACTGCCCTTCTAATTTTCGTGACCACATCCTCCCCTGTGTCCATCGGAATGGTTGATGACACAACCAACGAGTGCATGGCCGTACCCTCCCTATGCCCACCCTTCGGGGGGCCGGCCACCACACTCGCGTATGTCACGACTTCTTCCTTTTTATTTTGTCCTTTCAGTCTGTCTGTCAGTTCTGTCAATTGTTTTTGATTTTCTTCGAGTATTTTTCTGTTTTCTTTTATTTCTTTGATAATAGTAGAGCTATCGTTTGTGACCGAATTTATGTGCCTCTCTTTTTCTTCCGGTCTTTCTTCCGCTTCTACTACCATCTCGAACAGTTTAGTCAGTATTTTTAGGACGTTTTTCTTTATGGACGTTTTTATGTTTCCCGATTGCTCCAGTTGACCTTTGGCCTCCTGAAGCAATCGGAAAGCTTTCGCTGTCCTAGTACCTACTTCCGAGGACAAATCCGTCGAGGCGCATGTGTCTGTTGCTCCATCATTTTTACTTTCGTCTACCATGACGGCAGCGTCATTTTTGATGTCATTTGATTTTTTGTTCATCTTTGTTTTCGTGACTGTTTTATTGAGAACAACAGGCACATCAGGCGCCTCGGGGGAGTATGTGAGTGTCCGAACCGGGGTTCGATACATTTTTAAGGGAGTATATGAGGGTTCTGGAGTTAAAAATCAAGTTAAAATTAAGTCTGTATAAGTTGTAAAATAAAATAATAGAATAAATTAACTAAAATAAAATATAAATCAGTCTCGTAATGGCGTTGATTACGCTTTGTCAGTCTTTTATTGTCAGTTTGGGCTGTGTGTAAAGAGCACAGCCACGTAGATAAAACAAAATTTTGTGTGTTGTACACGTAATTTACTTAGTCAAAGGGCACCTGATATTCTTAGGTCGACAGGTCAGCGCAATGGCCTTATCTAATTTAAGTCCAATTTGGCGTGGTGAATTATCACCCGAAGTCTCGGTTAATAAAATAATAAATAATATAAAATAATCGAGATTTGTCAAAAATGTTATCGACCCCTGCCCAAAGTTGATATACCAAGTAATATTTGGGTGGGTGGGCGGTCAAATTTTTCAAAAAGTGTGTGGCCGATTCTCAAAAACGAGGTGTCGTTGGACTCGTCTCGGCGAGACGGATCTAATAATGCCAAAAACAGAAAATTTTTAGAGGAAAATTTATAAATTTTCAAAGAAAATGTAGTTTTTTGAATTTTGGAAATGCCGTAGCAAGTCCAAATATAGTCCGATGAGACCGAGAAGCGGCTCAATAGACGCGGGGCGACGGAATCTACTAGAATAAATTTGATTCTGAACAACCAGTGTTCGTGGAAAATTTGGAAAATTCGAAAATGCAAAATTTATGTGTTTTTTGGAAAAATTTGTATGGGGCGCGCGAGAAAATTAAATCCGTATGCGCACCGTTTAAATAGCGCCAAATTATCGAATCCAACGATGTATCACACTTATATGTTAGATGAAAATTTTTGAAAATTCTAATAATATAAGAAGTTACAAATTAAGATTTATAACTTTTGAAATACAGCACTTAATCAACTTGAGAATTTAAGTACGTAAAAAAATAGTGTTTTAAAAGTCAATTCTTTTTTCGCAAAAAATAAGATAGATCAGTACAGTACGTTAATGAAATAGTTTTCTTTTTGAAGCGCCATCTTACATCAAATAGTGGAACTAATTATTTTCATTAGGCAATGGGTCCCATTGCCTACAATCAGCGTCAGTTACGTAAGCGGCCGAAGCGTCATCTTTGCATTATTTTGCTCTACATTTCTACCATAAATCTTAGAGTTCACTTTACCTTTCACAATCTAAGATGCCTTCAGACTTTCCTTCCTCTGGAAACTAAAATTTACTTATGTCAGTCCCTTATATTGCCACTTCTTGATTACGCCGATGCCTGTTATCTGGACGCTACAGAGGAGCTGCTGAACAAACTTGAACGCCTGCAAAACTTATGTATCAGATTTATCTATGGTTTGAAAAAATTCGACCATGTCTCCGACTTCCGCAGCCAACTCAAGTGGCTCCCTATCCGACTTCGCAGAAATATGAGAATCCTTTGTCTCCTATTCAATGTCCTGTACAATCCCTCCTATCCTTCTTATCTAAAGGATCGTTTCTCCTTCTCCCGTCCGATTGATGCACCTTGCCGTTCCCATCTTAGAACCCTCCTCAATATTCCCATCCATCATTCCGATTCCTACACTCACTCCTTTTCAGTCCAAGCAGTAAGATTGTGGAATTCATTGCCAGCTGATATACGTGACTCTAAAACTATCTCAATATTTAAGAAATTAGTTAAAGATTATTATCTGTCCTTAGCACAGTAGATATTTATGTATGTATTTTATATGTAAGTTTATTATGTATGTATTATTTGTAATAGTATTTGTATGTATGTTTATGTATGTTTACATTATAAGGATTCTATAAAAGTTTTACCTAGGTAATTAGGTATACTTTTCCTTTCTTTTTTGTACACGCTAATTACCCTTTTCTTGTCTTTTCCTCTCTTGGGTCTGCTGGAAGAAATTTCTTTAGAAATAAGCAGCTCCCTTGTACTTTCTTTTCCTCTTATGTATAATCCTTTACATTTTTATGGTGTACATGAATAAAGTAAATAAATAAATAAATCTGCGGGGTGAGGTGCGGTATCTGTTTCGCGGGGGAGGGTGTGTAAGCCGTTCTGTACGGTCTGTGATATTGAGTCAAAACACGCTAAATCTGCTGTGAGTTATTGAGGAGTTGAAATTCCTGCAGATTTTCTGATGCTGCAGCCTCATTTATAATAGACATTTTTATATCAAGTGAAATTGGTGAACTCCTATAATTAAGAAGAAAATGAACGGTAAAAATGGTGGTTCATTCATTCATTTATGAATGGATTATCTTTCAAATAGATAAACCGGTCTCCATTGTAAAGTATAGTCATTACATTTTGAAACAACCAAATACAGTATACAAAATCCCTTCGATAGCTAACAACCTCGATCTGTTCAGTGTTTAAATAATAAAACCACATTTAAACCGGCTCATCATAATACAATCACTTCAGACTAATACTTTATGGTCGTTTTATCTAATAAACACCCCTATTTTCCGTCGAAAATTACACAAAAATACCAATTTACACAAAAAATGGTACTATTGAAATAGGTCACAGACAAAAGTAGATCTTCTGACAAAATAAGTGTGGATAATCTACAAAAAATTCTGTATCAATAAGCCTATAGGTAAAATTTAAAGCTAATCGAGCTGTTTCGCTCAGCTGTTTCCGTGCTGCTCGGTGAAAATTTTGTAATATCGTATCTTCGAGATGAAATTGCCTTCTTAAAGTTCGGCTGAAATTAATAACTTCTACCAGATATTTACTAAGATACAGTATGGGGTAACATTTTTATTCGGGTATTTTAATACGGTTTCATCGCGTTTATTACTTATTTATTTACACCTGACGTTTCAAACACTTTACAGCGTTCATGGTCGCAGGCAGACTAAGTTAGCCTCCCACACATATGTCACAGAAGTCGACCCAAGCCACACACAGTTGATCGTTTTCCTGCCATCTTACCATACATAAAGGGAGTCACGGACAAGATTGGTAACATACTTAGGCGAGCTTCAATCAAGACCTATTACGTGGGGCGCACTATAAGTTTCCGGAATGAATATGAAAAAATACTATTAAAGGTACAAAATTAATTTATTGTTTTTCAAAATAATCTCCCTTGGCGTCTATGCACTTTTTCATTCGATGAAACCAGTTTTGAATACTTTTGTGCCACTCCTCTGTGGTGACCTCTGAAACGTGTTTTTCATACTCCTCGACAGCCTCTTCTGGTGATGAAAATCGTTGACCGCGTAATTGGTTCTTAATTTTTGGGAACAGAAAAAAGTCACAAGGTGCCAGGTCGGGACTGTATGCAGGATGACTCATGAGTTCTACATTTTTCGCCTTCAAAAAGTCGTTTGTCTGTCTGGCCGTGTGAGAACTAGCATTGTCGTGGTGCAGGATGATACGGCGTTTACGGTTATTTTTACGGAGTTCGTCAATAACTTCCGGCAAACAAATGGTCGTGTACCAGTCCCTATTCACTGTACGACGATTCTCTAAAGCAACAGTAGCCACGTGTCCAGTTTTATTAAAAAAAGAAGCAATCATCCGCTTAGATGCACTTTTCACGCGCGCCACTTTGGTTGGTTTCGGCTCATCTTGAAAGACCCATACGCTCGATTGCTGCTTTGTTTTGGGATCGTAGCAATAAATCCATGTTTCGTCACCTGTTACTATGTCCCACACCAAATTTGACGCACTTTCGTTGAATCTGGTAAGCATGGCACTGCACCAAGTGACGCGGTCCGTTTTTTGAGCCTCGGTCAAGTTGTGTGGGATCCACCGCGAGCACAGCTTTCTCACACCCAAATGTTTGTGTAGGATTAATTGTATTTGACTCATGCCTATTTCTAAGGATGCGCGAATTTCATGGTAGGTCACATGCCTGTCTGTTTCAATCATACGACGAACAGCATTGATGTTTTTGTTGGTCACAGCGGTGGACGGCCGACCATCGCGAGATTCGTCACTGAGATTGATACGACCACGCTTGAATTCTGCAAACCAGCTATAAACAGTTGTCTTGCATGGTGCTTCATTGCCAAAAGCTGTTTCAAGCCGAGCGATGCTCTGTTGAGCTATCAAATTACACTTAAAATCGTAGAAAATCATACTACGAAAATATTCCCGAGTTAAATCCATGTTGATGCAGACACACAATTTTTTAAATGGCGCCACAAGGTAAAAACAAAAGACAGTCAGATGAAACAAACTGCATTCTACAGCCAAAGAGTTCTATTTTCAAATGTTGCAATAAATTTTTAAATATTGTTTATGTAAGTGGCCAGTTCCGGAAACTTACAGTGCGCCCTATGTACAAGCCGCATAAGAAAATAAACCAATTTTTAAGACCTGTAAAATCCAATATCCCATTGCAAGATGCTGGAGTTTATAAAATTGACTGTGACTGTGGTTTATCATACATTGGGCAAACAAAGAGAAGCATTAATACTCGTATAAAAGAACATATTGCTGACATGAAAAATAGACGCTCAACCAAGTCTGCAGTCTGTGAACATGCTCTAGACAAACCCAACCACTATATGCGTTTTGATAATCCTCAAGTCCTTGCAAAGGAAAACAAATTCAATCCAAGGATGTTACGTGAAGCTATTGAAATTAAAAAACATCCTAATTTCAATAGAGAGGATGGATGGCAGGTACAGCCAGCTTGGGACCCAGTCATTAACTTAATAAAATCGCAAACTCGGAAGCAGACTGCAAGACCCTTAGATACTGTGAGCCAATACTGCGTAAATCGGAATAGTTCCCAATAAAAATTTCAGGCGGTAGTTTTGTAATCTTATGACATCAAAGACAAATGTTAACTTAGTCTGCCTGCGACCATGAACGCTGTAAAGTGTTTGAAACGTCAGGTGTAAATAAATAAGTAATAAACGCGATGAAACCGTATTAAAATAGTTTAATTTAATGAATAACAATCGCGAAAACATAAGAAAACATTATTTTTATTCGGGGTTTTCATCACCGAAATAAGACTAGGTAGAAGAGACATGTGGGCGTCACCTGCGTTCTACAGCCTCGTACCCTTCTATCAATTTTTCTTTAGTGGTTTCAATGTAGTAGGCAATAATTTTTCTCTGTTTTAATCTAACAGTGACTAGAGTTCTTTCTATTTGAGACTCGCAAAAAATAGTTAAATCGTGCTTGATTTTCAAATTGCAAGACAGTTTGTGGTCCGGCGGGAGCTACTAGCTCTGGACGACAAGTCGAGTGGGTCAGATAGCATCCCAGTGGTGGTATTGAAGAATTGTGCTCTCGAGTTGTGTTCGGTCTTAACGCGTTTATTCGCAGTTACTTACAAAACCGGGCAAGTCCCAACTTCTTGGAAGATTGCACTCGTACCCAGTGCCCAAAAAAAAGGCGATAGATCAGACCCGTCGAATTACAGGCCAATCGCCATCACCTCCCTTCTCTCGAAGTTCATGGAGCGTGTAATCGCCAATTTCTAAGACAATTTTTTGATACTTGCACGCTGTGCACGGCCACGCGGTGCACGGATTCATTTGTTTGACTACGTGGGTAAACGTTTCCACTGCAGTACACGCTATACACGAATATCAACCCAAGACTACGTACAACGGTAGTACACCACAGTTTTTAATCATACGTCTTGTGGGACCCACGCATATATAAACTTATGAAATGGCATTGGAATTGAGTGTGCTAGACAGGCGATGAATTCAAAAGAAAGATTTACATCAGGCTTGCGACTGTACAAGGTTTGATAATAAATCTATCTACGTCGTAAGTGGTTTTCATTCATCCACGAATTAATTAGTGCTTTTCCAAATGGACCTTGGATTTTCAGATGGAAATTTACAGAAAATTTGAGATGCTACGTTAAAATTCAACTCATTCACTGTACTTTCAACTGCATCACCACAAGACAAAACATTGTTTGAAACAGGAGCCACGTAAACAGTTATTACAAGTGAAACTTTAGTGCACAGTAAATTTTCAGTTTCACAAACAATTTTGGCCAAAATGGCGGAATGCTACAAGCGGCCGTCTGATGCAATATCTACAAATCCCATGAATACGCTATGACAGCACGGGGACTCGCCGCTTACCGGGAAATGGGGTTGGGTTCCCTTGTAGCGATTTTGCTGCGTTATTCTTTTTAATCACAAATACAGAATTCTTTATTAGATTTATTGCACAATTTATTTAGGTTTAATCACTGTAGGTTAGAATTACAGCTCAATCCTGTACCTACTAGAATTTTTGCATACTACGTGGGGCGCACTATAAGTTTCCGGACTGAATATGAAAAAATTAATTATAGGTACAAAATTAATTTATTGTTTTTCAAAATAATCTCCCTTGGCGTCTATGCACTTTTTCATTCGATGAAACCAGTTTTGAAAACTTTTGTGCCACTCCTCTGTGGTGACCTCTGAAACGTGTTTTTCATACTCCTCGACAGCCTCTTCTGGTGATGAAAATCGTTGATCGCGTAATTGGTTCTTAATTTTTGGGAACAGAAAAAAGACGTGTGGCACTCGGGGACTGCCGCGGTAAAGCTATTGCATATTGTATCAACTTATGCAATTATAATTTTATTTATTTATTTTATTCATGCAGTATTGCTTTTTCTTTGATATTAATTCAAGTTACACTTTTTGAGCGTGGTGACCGATAAGAAAACAAATTTTTCTATTATTAAATAAATAAAAAAAGTTAATATTGTTTAAAATATTTGTATTATTTTACAATACATGTGGGTTTTATTATTTTACAGTAGCTGTTGGTTATTCAGGAATATTTATCATTGAAACTATAGGTTTACTCGTCTCGATTCGTGCGAGTTTCGTAGAGTCGTACAATACGTCTAATCGCACGCGCACAACGCCGTGTCGAAGACTGCCGAACTGAAACGACGTTAGACGATGCACGGCCTTCAAGCCACACCTCCTTGCCCGTCGGAGTGGGGAGCGTGAGGTTTTTTCGTTACGGAATTTCTGGATTCGGTCCCCGCGCTCAAGGCCCGCGATAGAAGCTATGCAATAGCTTAAAAAGTCACAAGGTGCCAGGTCGGGACTGTATGCAGGATGATTCATGAGTTCTACATTTTTCGCCTTCAAAAAGTCGTTTGTCTGTCTGGCCGTGTGAGAACTAGCATTGTCGTGGTGCAGGATGATACGGCGTTTACGGTTATTTTTACGGAGTTCGTCAATAACTTCCGGCAAACAAATGGTCGTGTACCAGTCACTATTCACTGTACGACGATTCTCTAAAGCAACAGTAGCCACGTGTCCAGTTTTATTAAAAAAAGAAGCAATCATCCGCTTAGATGCACTTTTCACGCGCGCCACTTTGGTTAGTTTCGGCTCATCTTGAAAGACCCATACGCTCGATTGCTGCTTTGTTTTGGGATCGTAGCAATAAATCCATGTTTCGTCACCTGTTACTATGTCCCACACCAAATTTGACGCACCTTCGTTGAATCTGGTAAGCATGGCACTGAACCAAGTGACGCGGTCCGTTTTTTGAGCCTCGGTCAAGTTGTGTGGGATCCACCGCGAGCACAGCTTTCTCACACCCAAATGTTTGTGTAGGATTAATTGTATTTAACTCATGCCTATTTCTAAGGATGCGCGAATTTCATGGTAGGTCACATGCCTGTCTGTTTCAATCATACGACGCACAGCATTGATGTTTTTGTTGGTCACAGCGGTGGACGGCCGACCATCGCGAGATTCGTCACTGAGATTGATACGACCACGCTTGAATTCTGCAAACCAGCTATAAACAGTTGTCTTGCATGGTGCTTCATTGCCAAAAGCTGTTTCAAGCCGAGCGATGCTCTGTTGAGCTGTCAAATTACACTTAAAATCGTAGAAAATCATACTACGAAAATTTTCCCGAGTTATATCCATGTTGATGCAGACACACAATTTTTTAAATGGCGCCACAAGGTAAAAACAAAAGACAGTCAGATGAAACAAACTGCATTCTACAGCCAAAGAGTTCTATTTTCAAATGTTGCAATAAATTTTTAAATATTGTTTATGTAAGTGGCCAGTTCCGGAAACTTACAGTGCGCCCTATGTATACATATACACGTATGCTAGTTATAATTTACTGAGATGAATTTAGACATGATAAAGTAAGGATGAGTTTTTGTTAGAAATAATATCAAAATAATGTTAAAGTTTATGTCTAGACACCACGGCGTGTCGCGTCACGTGTTTTATTAGAGTTTTGGTAAAAAAAGGAAAGAAATAAGTGAATGAATGAATAAATGAAATTTATTGCAGAAAAGGTGTTACATAATTAATAGGATATTTATTTGAGATTTGTGGCTTTTTATTACACATACATTTCAATTGTAATAAAAAGATAGAAGAAGACCCAAAGAAAGAAGACCCAACTGGGTCTGCTTGCATTTCCGTGATTACATATATATAGAGATCCGGAAGCTTATTGCATTTCCTACCCTCATAATTTTGATCAAATATGCGCTCTCACACACTAAGTAGTATACTATTTCTCTAAAAATATAAAACAAAATATACTCAAGAAAATACGCTTTACTTATCGACTTCAATATAATTTACGAGTATCTACTTAGGACAAATAAAACATGACAAAACTCACAATTCTCTTTAAATTAGGTAATACACTTATTTGATTTACAATAAAGAGACTAAATGATCAGCAGTGGGCAATATTAAGAATGTAAAGATATGTAATTGATTCAGGCGTTACTTTGCAAATTATTTTGCGTGACGAATGACATTCGTCGTTTATACGTCGAACTATTAACAGCTTGGTCTAGGGCCTGAAGATGCCTCGCGTAGAGGCGAAACACGTGTCGCATGTGCAAACGAATGGTGGTGGGCATGCTGGGACTAACAGTAGTGGGTGGGTGCCGGCCGGCAATAGTTTGCATGAACTAACTGGTGGCGGAAGCACGCAAAATAATTTGGTAAGAGCTTGCTTGTAAAGATATATTAGGCACGAATCTTTGATATTTTTTTTACAGTTGAGTTGGCAAACGGCATGCAATCCACTTGATAGTTAGCGGTCACCGCAGCCCATGGAAGCCCACAACATCACCTAGCCAGCACGGAGTGAATATTATTTATTGTTTACACTCCATGCTTCGATCATATTTACCGACTTTTTTTTACGCGTCCACTCAATTTAAAATTTGTAATTTCTCATAATAAGTGAATTTTGTAGATTCTTTTTTGAGAATAAAAAATCTTAACCAGAACATTAGGAGCACCACGTGAGTATTACCTGCGAGAAATTGCCTGCTAATATTTTATGCTCGTGGCTTGTCGCTTGCACTAAGGCGCCACCTTTCAGTATATCATCTTAGTGATTTGCGGGAACAACACCAGAGTCGTAAACTTTCTGATACAGTATCTTATTATATAGAATTCTCATAAAAATCTTACACCTAGTTCACAGAACTGCATCATCTATATTATATGAGATGTTTTATAAAACATTAGTTTCTACCTGAACCTTTTTATTTGTGGTTAGTTTAAATACTATTTTTATATATGTTTCAAAAAAAAAATATTTTTTAATAAGTAAATCGAAGCTTGCGTTTCGTTTTGCATGCTATCCGTAATTTCTTTTGTTATCCTTTTTGACTTTTTTGCGTCAACATTTATTCTGTTTTTTTTTTTTTATTGGGAAACACAAGTTATAAAATAAAATAATAAGATCATGGAAGCTATTGAACGCTTTGTTTATATCAGTTTCATTGAGAATTTCAGTCCACGATAAATTTTGTAAGCACTCATTAAACTTTTTAATGTTTTAGCGATGAAAGTCTCGTTTTTTAACAAAATAATATTTACTTTTATATTTCTTACTAAATATTGGAACCTCTATAGACTGTGCTGTGTGTGTGACTGTGTGTGTGTGAAATCTGAGAGACCCAAAGCATGCCCCGGTGGTAAGTTACTAATATTATTAAATCAATACAGAAATTTTCTCTTGCCGGTTCTTGAATATGAGAAAAGTAATTATATGACTTTAATAAATTTAACAAATCGTCCCGTTATTTATTATCCTTTAAAGTATATAAATTGAAATCCCCAGCTAGGATATTTTCTTTTCTTCAATTACTTTTTTTTTATATTAGCTTTGCTTATTATAAAAAAAAAGTTTATTTTTAAATATTACAAGCAGAATATAAAAGCTAAAAGCAAGATAAAAGCTTTTTACTAAAAGCTACTTCTTCATCCAAGCGTGTTTGCCTAGTTGTATGGGAGCCTGGGTTACGATGCTTACATCGTACTCGCCAAATCTAGGAACCAGATAGATAAGTCATGGTCCTAGATTTGGCAATCCTGGTTATTATAATGGAGCGACTGCCGTCTGACTTCCCTAACTCTTTTTACAGGAAAATCAGACACAGTCTAATGACTGCCATATTTTTTTTTATACAACTTAGTAGGCAAACAGGCGTACGGCCCACCTGATGGCAAGTTTTTACCGAAGCCTATGAACGCCTGCAACACCGGAGATGTCACGAGCGCGTTGGCGACCTGTCCGCTATCAGCACAGCGACCCCTCTGGAGCCTGGCGACCCTACTCACCAGCAGGAACACAACACTGCATCACAGTGTTATTAGGCTGCGGTCTTCTGTAGGGTGGAGGTACTTCTCCAGACGGACTACTCCTTACAAAATGTCCTACCTCTCTTTAAAATCTATCGTTAACAACCGGGACCGACGGCTTAACGTACCTCCAGAAGCACCGACCAATCCAATACTGGTCGCCTATTTTGGTGGGGTCGCGTCTCGCGGTCGCATGACACGCGCATTCGCCTGGCTATCGATCTTCTTATTAATGAAAGTGAATAAAAACTTACTCCTACAAGAATATTAAATACTATCTACAGGTTATTAAAAATTGAGTAAGCTAAATACATTGTCTTTACGTTGTTTCTCGGTAACGTTGCTAATGACCACAAAAAGCTGCGACATTAACAAACTGTAGCTGAAAGCTCAGGAAAAAGCTGAAAGTACACTTTTTACAAAAACTTAAAATTCGTTACGTTTTTGCTTGGAATTCTAAGTGAGAAATCAGCGATCGTATTTGCAGCCGAAACCAGATTACATACAGAGATAAACTGGGTTTTAAATTAAAAGAAGACTACTAGTATTTTACTAACTTTATATAAAATAACTGCACTTCGTCAGATGCTGTAAAAGACAAACACGAGATAAAAATGCCTCAAATTTGTGTCTACATATATTATATTTTGTAATTAGTTGTAGAACTTAATGTAAGTAAATTTAAGTTACTTTTTATGAGTACAATAAGATCTAAGTGATCCGGTAGATAAAGCTTTTGCTTTAGACCCGAAAGTCATAGGTGGTTCGAGTCCCATGGATAGTATACTTTGTTTAGTTGTTCCCAGTATGGTTAGAATATAGCAGACTTGAATCACCTCATCGTCTGTTAATAAAGATAATTTCGTGCTTCGAAAGTTGTTCCGAGAAGCGGTTCTTAAAAACTTTGACGCTATAGTGTATTTGGCTGATTAACCATGTAACTCACTATGAATTACCAGCAACCATGTGGAGAAACAGACAATTTTATTTTTCTTTGATGCTTACTTTACACTAAACATCTCAGGTCACCCAGTTTCACTCGAAGACCGCTATACAAACAAGTCTAAACCACATGTCATCGGGCAGCTCAGAAAACGTCATTCATTTCACAAATCACGATGCATCAAATGCAGCTATTAGTATGCGGGCCTTATGCTGATCAACGTCATTATGCCACAGATGTAGAGCGAATGGATGATGATGATACAATAAAACTCGTAATTCTGTGAACAGTAGACTTCGCGAACATCCTCCAAATACATTGAGAAAGGAAACTTTCAGTCAGGTTTCGATGCTCTTTGTCCAAATCCATACTTATCATCATCATCATCATTTCAGCTGCAGTTAGTCCACTGCTATTAATAAAAAATAATAAAATAAAAAAAAATATTATTGATTAATAAGTTAGTGTTACAATTTAACGTGGTCGAGGTAAGATGCCTGTGCCAGGGTTCTCCACTCTTTCGTACTAGAGATAACTTATTAAGTACCTTATATATATGTAATGTACCTAATTATATTTTTTGTTTTATATGGCGAATACACGAGTGGTTTTCAATTCTTTTGTTGACACTTTGTGCAATTGTTATATAGTTGAACTATTTATTTAAAGTTTAGATTCCTATTATCGGTTTAGATTCTATGTAGAATTCTAGTGTTTCCGCCATTCACAAAATAATTCAAAGTATTATTAGCTTAGACTGCTGGACATAGGCCTCTCCTAACGATTTCCAAAATAATCGGTTGGCAGAAGCCTGCATCCAGCATTTTCCTGCGACCTTTTTCACGTCATTTGACCATCTGGTCGGTGGATATCCAACGCTGCGCTTGCCGGTTCAATCAAGTTCATACAAACAATGTGTTTTTGCTCCAATTCGATTTAGAGAATAGTGGTAGATAGGAATAAGTGCGAAAGTCTGTCTGTCTGTTACGTTTTCACGGCCATACCGATAAACGGATTTTGATGAAGTCAAACATAGGCTACTTTTTGACGCAGGCGGTGCTGCGGGAAACAGACAGTATGAAATATATTCATAAAACGCTATTACGAATTTCCCCCATTTCCCACTTTTTTTTAGTTTTTTTCCTTAGCAAATTTGGCCAGTCTCGAAGTGGAGTCTTCGAGACTGGCCATTCAATATTCAACAAAAAAATCATTTCTTTCACCGATTTTTGAGTACCTTAGTCAACAATTTTGAAAACAGCTCTACTGAACGTATAAAGCAGAAGTTTGCCCAAACGTAGTTTTAGTCACACTATTTATTACTACCAGAGCCTCCTTCTTTCTCCGCTGGTAGTATACACGTCAAAGAGGGGTAGCAGGCCCCCCATTTCTCAAGTATCAAGGTGATCATCATCATCCTAGCGTGTATTCCTAGTTGCGTCGTCAGCTTGCGCTTCGGAGCCTAGGGTACGCTGTAAGTCATGGTCCAAGATTTGGCGGAGCTGGTTATTACAATGGAGCGACTGCCGTCTGACCTCCGTAACCCTTTTTACAGGGAAACCAGACCAACAGGAACATGACCTGAGGTGTGTTAGTGGCCAACACTGTCAGAATTTTTCAGGCTACCCCAAGGCATCTGACACAGCCTAACGACTGCTATCTATCGACAATAACCGGAACCAACGGCTTAACGTGTCTTCCAAAGCACGGAGGAGCTCAGGATAGAAAATGCCACTAAATGGCGACCAATCCAATAATGGTCGCGTCACGCCGTCGCTTGACACGCACATTCGCTACGGATACGCGGGTCACACTCGACTAAAGAGCTCCGCAAGTATCAAGGTGATAATTGGCAGAAACTGGATTCCCCATTCCCTTAGATCAACTCCTACGATCCATCAGTGGATCCAACAATACATTTTCTCTTCTGAAAAATAAGATGGTTTGTCAGAAACGACTCGCTACTAAGGAAAAGCTTCTAGAATCTACCATATCTATTAAGTCTAGATCTTTAATAAAGTGACTAGATACATACAGTCAGACACACTGACAATACCCTAACGATACTGTATCAAATCAGAACGGATTCTGAATCAAAATGAGCCGACGGCAATCTCATTGTACTATGATTTCGATATCGAAACAATATTGCTAGGAGACTTGACTTCTGAATGAATCATTATTTATCAGTTATATCTTTTTTTTAAGAATAATCTTTTGTTAGGTACCACTTGCGACTAGCGTTGCCAGGCGTCCGGATAAAGCCGGACATAGTTAGGCTTTTTGATTGCGTGTCCGGCCAAAATAAACGTCCAGCTTGTCCGGCTTTTGTTAGGCTTTTTACATTTTATTAAATTTAACAAGATTTATGGTATTAATCAGAAAAGCTTAAATACTGAGACACAAAATCCTCAATAATGAGGGTGTGCGGCCGTTGTAGCCAAATGTCCGGCCAAACTGGCTGGTCTGTCCGGCTATTAGGTTTGGCGACCTGGCAACCTACTTGCGACCCAGGTACCGAACGGGACGAAGTCGACAAGGACCTGGAAGCACTCCTAAGAGCCGAATGGCAGGAGGTTGCACTAAATAGGAAACAGTGGAGATCCCTTGTGTTGGAGGCCAAGATTCTCTTTAGGTCACTGAGTCATCGCAGTAAGTAGTAGTCATCATCATCACCTATCCATAACCCACTGCTATGCATAACCCTCCCTCTGTCTACGCCAACCTTATCTGGAGGATCAAAGAGGAGACAAAAGTATCCTAATACTCACTGGTGGATCTAAGTGAAATGAGGGAATCCTGTTGTTGCTAGCTACCAATGAAATTACATTAATACAGCGAAGCTGCTGCTGTTAAACTGGAGAAATGGAGCGACTGCTACCCCCCTTTGACGTGTACACCACCAGCGCAGAAACCTACACCTGGTAGTGATAAAGTAGTGTAACGTTTGGGCAAACTTCTGCTATATACATCCAGTAGGGTTATTTTCGAAATCATTGACTTAGGTACTCAAATTCTGTGAGACGAATAGTTTTTTACAAAGTTCTGTATTTGTGTATCTACATATCTCAGCTGTCTCAATTGAGAAGAAAGCAATATGATTGTGCAAACATGGTCTAGCGATTCCGACCGCGAGTTACAAAACTCGCGGACCGCTCAGACATCGCAATTTAATTCTCTATCGCCATATCAGGCTGGATGGCGGAAAAATTGTGCATAGAGTTATAAATAATCAGACATTAAATTTGATTACACATTGTTTTCGTCAAAGGCCGAGAGGCGATTCCGAACGACTCTGACTAGGGTGTACATGGTCGATTGACAATATATCCTACACAAAATTATGATGATGATGACACATTGTTTTTTATTAGAGCGTGTCTCCCAGTTACATGCGCTTCCATGCCATGAGGCTGCCAGATACTTGTCAAAGACAGTTGAGCAGTTTGTAGTTGGACAGTAGGGAATACATGCAATAAATAACCGACTGCTCAACTTGTGCAACTGAGTTGAGCCATTAGTTGGGCAAGGGGAAAAGGGGCATGCAGCGTATAGTTGGGAGACAAGGTTACTCTTAGCCAAGGTCTGGTTATGTTAGGAAATGAAAGTAGTCTGACCATTAATCAATAAATCTCAATAATCAATAAAGGTTAGATCATGTGTTAGTGGAATACAGACAACCTAAAGATATATGTTACAGCCTTACAACTGCCATTCACTGCGATGCTTTCCGTAGCATACGAAAGAGCATTAATTCATAAATCACTAGGGAGATATCTTGATCACCCAACTTTTCTGTATTTCTACTATGCTTGCATCATTGTGTTCCGGATTCACTCCAAATCTCTGGTCAAACCTACCCAGTTTAAACCAATCACGTACTGCATAGCTCGCGTAGAGTCTGAACTGACGACTGAGCTACCTATCTCCGTCACAAATCTAAACCAAACACATTTTCTACTATGACGAATCTTAAACCTAGCAGCTCGGCAATATTTATTTTCATTCATTTTTTTTTATTTTCATTAATTTTTATATATTTTTATTCATTTTCATTCATTTCATAAATTTTCATTGAATACTTTGATTTTATTTCGAGATTTATAGTTATATACCGAATCTAAAACCTAGCATTTGAATAGCATAAGTTTTCCACCACACCACAAGGGCGTTATCACTGACATGAAGATTGAAGATCTGCCAATATCGCAACAATGCCCAAGTTAGCTTTGATTACAACTTACGTAACTTAGTGTTGCTTAGTTTGTAACATAGCCACGCTTGGGATAGTTCCGTTCATTGTATTATACTTGGAGAGAAACTCCAAATTGAATTTGATCAGCTTACCACTGACTTGCAATCTCTTCTATAACCTCAGTGGTTTAGTGGTGAAGACGCTTGTTTGTTAATCGAGAGGGTAGATCACCAGTCAGGGCAAGTTGAAATGGACTTTTTCAAATTGTCCGGGAATTCGAGTTTATTATATTTGTTTCTTCTACTAAAATATGGATTACCTATATGAAAAATTTAATTTCGGGCCTGATTCACCTGTTTTCTTCTGTCTTCTAAATTCACCTGTGTCATTTTTTACCATTAAAATATTGTATAGTCCGACCAGGAAAATAAAAACCCTGCATTGGCGTCGCTCTTAGACTATGAATCCAATAGACGGGAAATGCGAAAGACAAATATATAGGATATGCGTATGTTAGAATGAGATAGAGAGCATGACCATTTCTTAACACACTATTAGTCCATAGCAGCCTTACGGATTTATTGTCAAAAACAAATATTTAAATTATAAACAAAGTATCTTTCTGTAAGTGTTAAAAAAAGTGTTCAGTAGAAGTGCATAATAATGGTTTCATGTGCAGTGCCTAAATGTAACTCAAATAAGAAAGAAAACCCATATAATTTCACATTTCACACGTAAGTACCACCGATGTTTATCACTGTATAAATCCATGATTTCCTAATTGATTGTTTAGTTTTTCCGCACTAAAATATGAGAAATATCTTAAAGTTTTATCACATGATTGTTTAGAATACATAGGCATTCAATTTTTGATAAAAATAAATACGTGAATTTTCACAATTTTCAACCTAATTCTTGAAGTTTAGTGATTGACATCGATGCTGTCAAACATTATATCGATAGTATTGCACCCAAACGCTAGGAAGGAATAAGTGCATGTAGGTACTTATTTAAATTTTAGTAATAGAATTTTTCATACAATTGGATTGGACTCGAAAAAACATGGCGGCAACCACAGGAGGGCAATTCTCTTTAGAGATAAAGTCGAATTTGAGATATCGCGAAAAAACATAGCAGATGTCTACTGAAAACCTCGTGTTCGTATTCTCATTCATTTCTTATGTTTCAAATGTAGATATTCGCCAAAAATGGCTAAAAATGGTTAGCAGAGGAGAATGGATTCCCAAAAAATTTTCAACCATTTGTAGTAAACACTTTGAACCAGAATGTTTTTCGAACAGGGGCATAAAAAGAGTAAAACTAAAATCAGGTTCAATCCCAACATTATTCATGCCCGTAAGTTGTAAATTTATCAAAATATTGTGTACTAGCTGTTTCCCGCAGCTCTGCCTGCGTCAAAAAGTAGCCTATGTTTGACCCCGGGTTTTCAACTATATTCGTACCAAATTTCATCAAAATCCGTTCAGCGGTTTGGCTGTGAAAGCGTCACAGACAGAGTTTCGCATTTATAATATTAGTATGGAAGTATGGGTTAGTATGGATGCACCTGCGCAGTGTATTTATTATTATTGCCTCTTAGTAGTATAGTGATGCATACGAACATTGGATTTTATTATTATTGATTGCCCTACCGGCATTACGATGTTTGTTGTTGTTTTGATTTGAAATGAATTCGAATATGCCACATGTGTAAAATAATTAATTTACAGGTTTTATTGAAGCCTGTGCGCAAAGAGTCGTCATATGTTTACAAAGATATTACACCAGTTCCCAGTACCTCAAAAGCAAACCAAACAGATTCGGACTCTCCTAGGAAAAAGAAAATGAAGAAAACTATTGACCGTCTTAAAAAACGCATGCAAAAAAAACAAAAAAAAAAATACTTAAGTGCGCAAAAGAAAAGGCTTTCCAACAAAGTGGTTAAATTAAATGAAGTGATAAGACATCTAGAAAATTCACCTTCACTTCAAAACAACATAAGTGCTGTAATGGGGTCTTGCTCAAATGATTTGCTACACCATCTCATTGAGAGGATAAATAACAAAAGGAAAAATGAAAAAATGAAAATAGAGTATGACACAGAACTGAAAAAATTTGCCCTAACTTTGCATTTTTATAGCCCAAGAGCCTACAATTTTATAAGAACCAAATTTGATTTATGCCTACCACATCCCCGTACACTTAGAGGCTGGTATCAAAATGTAGACTGCAAACCAGGAATAACTAAGGAAGCAATTGAAACCATAAAATCTGCAGCGGAAAGAAACACGGCTTTAACCATCGTTCTCATGTTTGACGAAATGTCTATTCGTGAACATAATCGAAGTCGGGTCAGGGGTGGGTCAGGGGTCACGGGTGCTCGTTAAAAATAAAAATACTTAAGATGTTTATAATGTATTTTTATTACTTACTTAACCCAAAAAATAACTGCATACTTAATTTGGCAATGGTCTCACGTTAAGTTAATCGATCATAGTGATGTCGATATTGCTCGGCTCAGCACTATTTGACAGTGCACACATGTATGACACACACACATCAACAGTTTTCAATTTGGTCTCGTTTCTTTTACTGACCAGCCAATCTATTGACGTAGTCAAAAATTGACAATGCCATTTAATAAAATAGAAATCAATCCTTCATTTTCATTCGCATCATATATAATAACATCTTTAATATCACTTTTCTCCCATTACTATATATTATTTTTACCATTTTGATAAATATTTTTATTTGGTAATTACAAAATACACAACGTCCACTCCTGTCTCTTTTTGGCAGATGACATTGAAATGACGGAACATACCTAGTTGCCAGTAAAAGAAATTAGTTCTAATATTTTTCGGCAATATGGCTAAGGCTGCTATTTTTCTGGTCGGTCTATAAATATAAAGATGCCTTGCAATTTTAATTAGTACTCTCATAGATTAATAATTGGTCTTCGCGGCACTACGACTAGATACCGTCGGCATACTATAAAAATTCGCAACTAAAACCATGCCGAATTCGGCATGGTTGCGGCATACCCGCGTCAGTCATGCCGCGACCGATGAGTGAGTTGGATGTCTAGATAAATATAAAATTTAATGTAAAAGTAGACGCAAAATGTGCAGTTTGCGTAGTCAAACTGGGTAAGAATAATACTAAAAGAAATAAGGAAGATACTGGTATTACATACCATCAATAAGTATTGTATAATTTCGAAATATGGACATAAATTACTCACCAAAATAATATAACCCTAAAATATGGCGCGAAGTACCGCTCGGTGCTCAATGTTGCCGTGTATTAAAAAATCCCAAATTCCCCGAGGTTTCGATTTTTATTATTTAGATATTTTGTTTTTTAACTCCCGACCCCAAAAGAGGGATGTTGTAATTTTCACTTTTTCTGACAATTTTGTCTGTCTTTACCATCTTATTTCTTTAATGCTGATCTGGGAGAAAAGTAAATACGTGGAATGTACTAGCTGCTTGTCTTCCCGCGCAGACCATATAAGCCGGCCGAGGGAGTGGGCGAAAATCGAAGAACCATACCTATCAGTAGTAGGTGATGCGACTAGCAACCTATCACTATTTTGATTCCATTTCCACTTTACGCCCACCAACATTCTAAATATGGCCTTTAGGTAGTTGGTACCCCGTAGGGTATTGTTGACGGATAATCAATTTATCGAATTTGGTTTTTTTTTTTAAATAATCTAGGATATCGAAAGTATTAAAATATTGAAATGGGTTGATATTACATTATATCGATTTAATCAACATAGGTAATCGTTTATATCAATGGTTATTAATCGATTATGTATCTGTAGTTGATACTCAATCAATACTACAGATTAGATTATATCGATATATAATCTAATCTGTAGTATTGATTTTTATTTATTTATTTAAACTTTATTGCACATAATACAATTGTATAGCACAATAGGCGGACTTAATGCTAAAAGCATTATCTAACAGTCAACCTTTGGGTTAAACAGACATCGTCATGTGGGTATTAAAAATATATAGCTATAAATACAAAAAGTTGGAATGATAATAAACTTACTTATGGTACTTACATAATATACTTACATATATACGATGAAATAATAATCAAAATACAGTTAATTTTAAGAGTTATAACAACGAAATAATAGCAGCAACTCAAAATTTACTCATGTTTAACTGCCTAAATTTGCTCCCGTAACCGCGAGAGTAGGAGATCGAAGACAAGCCTTTTAAAGTTGGCACGGCTGGAGACTGTTCTAATGGACTCAGGAAGATTATTCCAGAGTCTAACAGCCGTCACAGCGAAGGAATTGGAGAAAAACCCGGTATGGTGAGAAGGAGTAGCGAGGGTCATGTTGTTGGAGGAACGCAGGATTCTTTCATGAGTGGAACTCAATAGTTTGAAATCAGTTTTGAGGTAATCAGGGGACAGTGGATTGTAAAGAATATTATGAAGTTGGCATAATATATGCAAATTCCTGCGTTGCCGTATAGGTAGCCATTTAAGCTCAGAACGGTATTCCGAAATATGGTCATACTTTCGAAGACAGAAGATAAATAAATAAATACAATTATTTACGAGACGCTCTAGTTTGTTCAGCTGTTCTTCGGTTAAGTCCAGATAACACACATCACCATAATCAATGAGGGGTAGAATAAGCGCTTGAGCCAGCATAATTTTGGTTTTGACGGGCAGAAAGTTCTTAAGACGCTGCAGGTAGTGAAGAGTACCATATACCTTACTACTAATTTGGACCATATGGGTATCCCAACAAAGTTTACTGTCTATGTGTAGACCAAGATCTTTTACTACAGGACCGAAGGGAATCACCTTACCTTCAAACATTAGCGGCTGCAAGTTGTTAAAATCTATATTATTAATGTGATATGAGCTACCCACTATTATTGCTTGGCATTTCACGGGGTTTACACGAATTCCAAAATTGATAGACCATTCCAAAACACCGTTCAAATTTTCGTTTAATAAAGAAATTGCCTGGTCAATGTTATCCGTGTTCGTCTGTGTATAAAGTTGCAAGTCGTCGGCGTAGAAATGGTAGGAGCAAGACAGGTGATGTGAAAGAACATTTATAAAAACGGAAAAGAGGATAGGGGACAAAATACCACCTTGTGGAACACCAGCTTTAAGATCGCACCAATCAGAGGTATCTGTACCATTACGAACCTGTTGCTGGTTCGTAATGGTACAGATACCTCTGCCTGGAACCTGGAACCTGGCGCCCACGAAGATAACTAGAGAACCAAGCAATCACAGAAGATGATACGTTACAACGGGCAAGGACAGCTAACAGGATGTCAATATCAACGGTATTGAAAGCATCCCCCCCCCCCCCCTAATATCATCAGTTAATCGAATCAGAGCCGTGGTTGTGCTGTGGCCAGGCCTAAAACCAGATTGATGAGTATTTAGGATATTATTATCTAGCAAGTGTTTGGAAAACTGTTTGAAAGCAGATGCTTCTAGAACTTTGGACAAAAATGAGAGGATAGAGATAGGCCGAATATCATTCATCTGAACGGGTTCAGAGATTTTAGGAAGCGGGCGAACAAAGGCAACAAGCCATGTAGATGGAAAATGATTTTCAGAGAAGCTGGCATTAATAAGGTGCGTAATAATAGGGAGAACGAAACGGAGGATCGGGATCAACATAGCTCGGTTTATTTGATCTGGTCCCGTCGCATTTGAAGAGATCGACTGAATAATTCTGCATACGTCATCCTCCGTGACTGCGGCAAACTCGAATACCCTACCGTCAGGGACAGGCAAATCAAAAACGTAAGATATTGTAGAATTTTTTACATTATTATCCAAAAGAGGGACTGAAGAAAAGTGATTGTTTAGATCATTCAAAGAAAACGATAATTTGGAACAAGGCTTCTGTATTTTGCCTATGCCCTGAGAATTGAGAAATTTCCAAAGATTGGCGGGAGAAACATTTACGATGTTGTCTGTAAAGTATCGACGTTTGGCATTTCTGCAGAATTGATTACAACGATTCCTTGCAACTTTATACAGTGACCAATTTTCGTCTGTGCGATCCCTTTTAAATATACGAAACGCCACATTTCGTCGCTTCATAGCAATTCGGACACCGTCACTAATCCACGGAGCAGGCGGACGCCGTATTTTTACTGCTTTGATTGGGGCGTGAGCGTCGTATAGAGAGAGAACTTTATTGTTAAACAAAGAAATTTTCTCGTCTACTGTATTTGCCGCAGCAACCGGAGACCAATCAATCATAGAAGCATCAGATTTCAAGGCATTGCTATTTATCTTAGACAAGCAACGGATATGAAGTGTCGTCGGCCTTACTTTAGGTAATTTAATTTTGTAAGATATGTAAAGAAGATCATGATGAGAAAATCCGGGTGCTGGCGTTTGACCATGACTGGCAACAAGTTTTTCAGACGAGGTTATAATTAAATCAAGTAAGATGGGACCATGATCTGTGAAATGTGTCGGACCTAAAGGGAGAATAGAGAAATTGACAGACTGCACAATATCTTCCAGCTTAGAGGTTCTGTCGTCTTGTCTTAATAGACAGGTATTGAAATCTCCCAAGATCAGGTGATGAGCGTAATCCGAACAAACCAATTCCAGGAGGGTTTCGAAAGTTGAAAAGTAGTTTACTTTTGAAGAAGGAGGATAAAAGACACCGAGAGCGGCTTTTACGCCTTTAATAGAAACTTCTAAAAGGATATATTCCATTGACCCCGAATATTCGCAAGATGACTTGGAGAGTATTCTGTAATCGATGTCAGAACGTAAATATATGGCAACACCGCCACACCCCGCACCAATACGGTCATTTCGTATGAGAACGAAACCAGGTAAGGAGTAGCTGGTGGATAGTAGACTTGGTTTAAGGAACGTTTCCGAGACAAGTACTGCGCTTACCAGCTCAGACGAGAATGCTTCTAAAAGATCAGTGTAGTGAGCGGGGATACTTTGAGCATTAATGTGGCACACATTAAAGTTTTGGGGAAAACTATGGAATACGCCCTCGATAAAAGCTCCTAACGTCTCATTCGAATCACAGGAAGCAAAACTGGAATTAGAGCTTCCCCTGGCAGAAAAAAAAGAAATGTTAAGATTATCATTATCAAGTTGCTGCATAAATAAATATAAAATATATATAAATATAATATACTTAAGATGAGACGCTCCGGCAGTCGTTCGGAACGCCACGTTTTACAAGCGATCCGCGCTAAAAAATTCGCTGAAGTGGCAATTTTTGAGTTAGAGTCAAGTGCGATACGTCAAAATACGCGTAAAAGTAAGGCGCATCCGGCAGTGTAAGTGGCTTTCCTTAACTCGAAAATTCCGAGGAGTTATAAAGAAAAAACCGGAAAAGTGTAAATTTTCAAAACTTCAAGCGCGTGCGGCGCTCGATTTATCGCGACGACGTGTGGTTTTTATTGCACCGTTTTGAAGGCCCTGACGAGCTCTACCCGGGGACACCCCATTTGGATTTTTCCCAACTCCCCCCGAGCCGTAAAGGCCAAAAAAACAAGTACCACGTGGCGCCGTGGTCATCGAAGGAGAGTCGTCCGCGCAGATCTGAAGTTACCAGCAGGAAGAGGTTCAAGCACACACTACGGAGACACTTTCAACAGAATTTTAGCAGTCACCACTACGAAGATAAAGCTATTAGAAAATTGGATTTTCAACCCCTAATAGCTCTGGACCCCTTCGAGACGCGTGGGATTTGAAGACGTGAGGAGCTGCAGCTCGTCGAGTACTACCTGTCAGTATTTAAACTTTGTATTGCTTACTTAGAAAAATTTTGAAAAATTTGTAAAAATAGAGTTTTTTTGGTTTTTTGTAATTTTCTAAATTGTCTGTTGTTATATTATAAATTTTTATTTACCATAAATTGTGTCTTTGTAAGAGCTATCTGGAACCGTTTGTTGGATCAAAATCGGTTAAAAAACAAAAAAGATACAACGGTTTTTAAATTTTTACACAAAAAATTCCCAAAAGTGGGAATTTCGGGAATTTGATATTCCCAACAGGTAGCTGACGCCGAGCCGGTTCCGGTAATACCAAGCTCGGGGTGTCTGCGATTGCTGGTTCGGGAGAAAAGTCGATTTTTGTTTTGGCGGCCATTTTGTCCGCCATCTTGAAAAAGTTTGACCGTCGATAACTCCCGATCCCGTGGTCGTAGGGACTTGGGGTTTGGAGTGTACGGGGTGTGGTGACGCCGTCTTGCCTGTCCGCCCCCTATTTTCCAAATCGGAGACTTTTTCTCCGATTTGATAATTACCCCCCATTGGACAGGAGACACCGAGGAAACCGACCAAGGTCGAAACCGCATGTTTCTGCGACGCTCCGTTCCGGAGTTATCGGGGTTTATCGCCTCGACCATTATTGCAGTCAGCAATCTTGGCTGATACATAACTTCCGGTATCTCCGGTCCCGGTGGTCCCAGGGACACGGGATTTTCACTGTCGGCCTCGGTGGGTTCTGCCCAACATTTTCGGACGCGTTTGAACGGGATTGGACGCGGTCGGTTTTTGGGCCCAGATTTGCCTCGCGCGGAGTAGCCGGCTCCACGAGCGGCACGGCAGTGGAATCCCCAGGTCTCTGCGACGTCTGGTTCAGGAGATACAGCTAATCTAAGTTTTGGCGGCCATCTTGGTCCGCCATCTTGGATTTCTTTAAATCGCCGTATCTCAGGCCACAGTGGTCCGATTGACCTGGGATTTTCACTGTTGGCATCGGACTGGTCTGCTCTTTCGTCTGAGGCTGGATTGGAGGGGATAGGACCCCTATGCGTTTTTATTTTTATTTATAATTATTGACCCTATCTGACCCCGGATCTGGGTAGCTATACTACTCACCAACACACTGTAAAAAATCCCGGGCTCCTGCGACCAGCGGTTCGGGAGATATCCAACTTTAAAAATTTTTGGCGGCCATCTTGGACCGCCATATTGGAGTTTTTCAAATCAAGATATCTCGGCTCCCCGTGGGCGTAGAAGCCTGCGGTTTTCAGTGTTGGGACCGTCTCGGGACACCCCACATTATTGTACAACTATAGACTAGCGACTCTATATAGAGTCCATTTATTGAATTCGTTCTATATATATATATATATTTTGTTATTTTATAAGAATTATTATTAAGGCCTGGTGGGGAACCAAATTGTAAGCAATTTGTTGACTCTATTAAATAAATCGACTGTGGAGTGTTTCTCTTTATCACTCTTTTACAACTTATACAAATTTACGACAACCTATTTGAGGTTTTATTGACCTCAATCTCTTTTTCTTTTTCTTTTATTTTAATTTTGACGCGTACCCCAGTAATATGTTTCATACTCCAATAAAATCGACACAGGGCGCGAGATCACCGCCAAAAAGAAACGATATTCCTGCTTCTTCTAAAATGGTGAAACGACTCAGTGACGAATGGCCACCCAAAACTAACCCGGACCCCCTCTTTGTGGAAGGAAATACTCAAAAGACGAAGCAGGCAGGGCCTGCTAAGACAAAGCTTGGACTCAGGGGGACACAGGCCAACAAAACCTTCACAATGGGAAAGTCTCCTTCTCCGAACAAAATAACTCCGCCGCCTGCAAAGGCTGACTGCTTCACGAGCCTATATGCGGCAGCTCGTGCTATTCACAAAACAGCTATGAGTGACATAGCGGAGGCGAGGAACCTCAAGAATACCATAAAATCTTCGGTTGTCGAGGCAATAGATAGGCTACTCGAAATAGTCAAGGAATCTGAGCAAAGAAGAAATAGGCTGCAAACGGAAGGGGACCCACCATCACCATCACAGGTAGCCGGAGAGTCTGGTTCAGCGCCCGCTGTACAACCAGATCAGAGTCTTGTTGCTCTGCGCCTGGACGAGCAGTTAAAGCTCCTCCACGAGCAGAGCAAGAAGATGGGGGAACTGCAGGGGGCGCTGAATGAGCAAAGGGAGTTGTTGGAGAGGGTAACGACGGGAACGGTGTCCTATGCGGATGCGGTTGCTGACCGAAGCCGCAACCATCTGACTTCGCGTAACACACTACACTCACTGGTAGTGGCATCTAAGGACGAAACGGAGTCTGGAGAGGAAGTACTGCAGAAAGTCAGGACGGCAGTGGACGCAAAGGAAGGATGGGTGAGAGTCGAAAGGGTTCGGAAGGCTAGAGATAGGAAAATCATTATGGGGTTCAAAACAAGGGAGGAGAGGGAAAAGGCCAAGGACAGACTGCAAAAGGAAGGTGTGGAGCTAACTGTTGAGGACGTGAAGAATAGGGACCCGCTCCTGATTCTCTATAGCATAAAAAATGATCTCACTGATGAAGACATTCTGAAGGCTGTGAGGAAGCAGAATCACGGGTTCTTTAAAGACCTCAGCGAAGAGGATAACAGAGTGGAGATGCGCTACAGGAAGAAAGCCAGAAATCCCCTGACCTCGCACGTGGTATTGCGCGTATCGCCGGCAATCTGGAGGAGGGCCACACAACGGGGCACGGCACACATCGACCTCCAGCGAGTGAAAGTTGAAGATCAATCTCCTTTGGTCCAGTGCTCGCGATGTCTGGGATACGGGCATGGCAGACGCCATTGTACCGAAGGCGTGGATGTGTGCAGCCATTGTGCTGGCCCCCACCTGCGAGCGGAATGCACGGACTGGAAGGAGGGTCTTCCACCGAGATGCAAAAACTGCATAGCTGCCAAATCGAACCAGGTGGAGCACAATGCCTTTAGCCGGGATTGCCCAGAGAGATGCAGGTGGGATGAGCTTGCGAGATCCACCGTAGCATATTGCTAAGGGCGACCAGGTGGAAAAAATTTCGTACAAATTTCTCCAAGCAAATCTCCAGAAGAAAAGACTGGCGACCCAGGAGTTCCTCCTAGAATCCCAGAAGCGTGGTGTGGCGGCTGCTCTAATCCAGGAGCCATACGTCGGTGCGGGGAAGGTTATGAAGGGTCAAAGAGGCTTCAGACTTTACCAAAATGCAAATACCGGAGAGGGAATCGTAAAGGCGGTCATCGCAGTTTTTAACCAGGACTGGAATGTCATACAATTCCCAAAACTGACCACCAACAATATCGTCGTGGTAAAGATACAGACCAGCACTTGGGAGATGACACTGGCCTCTTTGTACTTCCAGGGCGAGTTACAGGTCCAGCCGTACCTGGACCATCTGAAAAAAGTGGAGGAGGAAATAGGCTCTAGGATGTGGCTGATCGGCGGCGACGTAAACGCCAAAAGCTCCTGGTGGGGCAGCCCCATAATTGACCATAGAGGAGAAGAGGTAGCAGGCGCTCTCGGGGAGATGGGCCTCAATATCCTCAACCGAGGGGAAATCCCGACCTTCGACAAGGTGAGGGGCGGTAAGCTGTTTAGGAGTAGCGTCGACATCACGGCCTGCTCTACCGACATCTTGGACCTGGTGAGCGATTGGAGAGTGGACGAAGGCTTGACGGGGTCGGATCACAACGGCATTGAGTTCCAAATCTTATTGCGCAAAGGTAAGGGAGTCAAAATCCACAGAACGACCAGGGTATACAACACAAAGAAGGCTAATTGGGCTCAGTTCAAGGAAAAATTGACCCACTCACTTTGTGAAAACAAGTTGACCAAAGCATATATCGAGAACACTGGCACTCAAGATGAGTTGGATGTGGCAGTTGACTCCATTACTAAGGCCCTAAAGGAAGTGAGTGCTCAAACTATGCCCCTGAAAAAGAATAAGGAGACACTTACCATGCCGTGGTGGACCGAGGAGCTCACCAGGTTGAAGAAGCTCGTGGTCACGAAGAGGCGCAGAATCCGATGTGCAGCTCCCATCCGCAGACCGAAGGTCGTGGCAGAGTACCTGCAACAAAAAGAGGAATATGAGAAGTTGGCAGCCAAATCCCAAATAGAGAGCTGGAAGGAATTCTGCTGTAAACAGGATAGGGAGGGAGTCTGGGAGGGAATCTACAGGGTCATAGGAAGGACAGCAAGCAGGGAAGAGGATCTACCCATGGAAAGGGACGGGATGGTACTGGATGCCGGGGCCTCCGTCAAATATCTGGCGGAGTCCTTCTATCCGGAGGATGATACGGACGGAGAGGGAGAGCATCACCGTAATATTAGGTCAAGAGCCGATGTAGTGAATGCCAGTGACCAAAGTGGCTTTTGTACCCGCCATTCACTATGGTGGAACTCGAACGGGCTATTGCATCCTTCAATCCAAAAAAGGCGCCTGGGTCGGACGGACTCACGGCCGACATATGTGGTCAAGCAATTAGGGGCGATCCCGATCTCTTCCTCGCCTTATTTAACAAATGTCTGGAAAAAGAATACTTCCCAAAAGCCTGGAAGGAGGCTACAGTAGTCCTACTGAGGAAGCATGGTAAGGACAAGTATAACGTACCCAAGTCGCTAAGACCGATAGGACTGCTCTCTATCCTGGGGAAGACCTACGAGAAGATGACGATGGCTCGCCTAAAGTTCTACTTGCTTCCCAAGATGAGTACTCACCAGTACGGCTTCATGCCACAGCGCAGCACCGAGGACTCCCTCTATACACTAATGCAATATATCCGCGCTGGTCTACAAGACCAGAGGATTGTTGTTATCGTATCATTGGATATAGAGGGAGCCTTCGATAGCGCGTGGTGGCCTGCAATTAGAGTGCGTCTGGCAGAGGAAAACTGCCCAATAAACTTGAGGCGAGTCATCGACAGCTATCTCAACGATAGAAGAGTCCGGGTTAGGTATGGGGGGGAGGAGTTCGGGAAACGCACTGACAAGGGATGTGTGCAGGGGTCGATTGGGGGGCCCATACTCTGGAATCTCCTGCTGAACCCTCTGCTAGTTGGATTCGAGGGCTCCGATGTTCACTGTCAGGCGTTCGCCGATGACGTTGTGCTCGCTTTCGTTGGTGACACCGGGCACGAGATCCAGGGACGTGCCAATGCCGCACTCGAACGTGTTCGGGTGTGGGGCGTCGAAAATAAGCTTAAATTCGCACCACATAAAACTAGTGCCATGACAATAACGCGCAAGCACAAGTTCGACGTCCCACGTCTGAGCATGGGTGGGGTTGGCATTGGCATGTCCAAGGAGATCAAAATGCTGGGTGTTACCATCGATGAGAAATTAACTTTTAATTCACATGTGGCGAACGTTTGCAGGAAGGGGATCGGAGTCTACAAACAGTTGTCCAGGGCGGCGAGGGCCAGTTGGGGTCTTCATCCCGAAGTGATAAAGACCATATATGTCGCGACCGTGGAGCCGATGATCCTGTATGCCGCCAGCGTATGGGCTCCTGCGGCGGAGAAGCTTGACGTCCGCAAGCAGTTTGGGACTGTGCAGCGTGGTATAGCACAAAAAATGTGTAAGGCGTATCGGACTGTCTCTCTCGACGCGGCACTGTTGTTGGCGGGAGTGCTTCCCCTCGACCTTCGGGTCAAAGAGGCTGATATTCTGTACAGGGCCAGAAAAGGCATACCTTTACCAGACCTTAAGGGCAGGGAGGTCGAGGTGATGTCTCCGGCCATCCAGGCGCCGCACCCAGCACACCAGGGTGGTATCGAGATCGTAAGCTTGGTGAACCAGGAGCAGGTAGAGGCCCACAATAACTTACAAATACGAATTTTCACGGACGGCAGCAAAATTGGAGGCAAAGTCGGAGCCGCATTGTCAATTTGGCAATGTGGAAACGAAATCCGTAGTGTAAAACTCGGCCTACCTGATTACAGTACGGTATACCAAGCTGAGCTACTCGCGGTGTGCGTCGCGACGAGGGAGATTAAAAAGCACAAAACTGCCACTTCGTTTGGAATTCTCAGCGACTCAATGGCCGCACTTCTGAGCGTCAAGAACCTCGGCTGCCTCCATCCCCTAGCGGTAGAAACAAGAGAAAATCTTAAGGATATTTCAACCCAGAATAAAGTAGCAAAATTGTTTTGGATAAAAGCACACGCTGGGTTGGAAGGCAACGAGAGAGCTGATGCTCTTGCACGAGAGGCCGCTGAGAAGTCCAAGCGAAAACCAATATATGACAGTTGCCCGGTCTCATTCGTCAAGCGAGGTGTTCGTATGGCCACGCTTGACGAGTGGAATCGGAGATATGTCGGGGGCAGCACAGCCTCCACAACTAAGCTGTTTTTCCCCAACGCAGTGGAGGCATACGGGATCATACGTAAATTTGAGCCGACCATGGTAAGAACGCAAATCCTAACAGGTCACGGCGGGTTTTCAGAGTACCTGAACCGCTTCAAGTGCAAAGAAGACCCGTCGTGCCCCTGCGATCCTTCGGAAGAGGAGACGGTAGTGCACATCCTGTGCTCCTGTCCTATATACGATAGGGATAGATTTGAGATTGAGCAGACATTAGGCGTAAAAATTGTCGCAGAAAATTTTAACAAACTGATTGCAGGTAAAGAAAGGGAGGTATTTCTCGAATACTCCGAAAAAGTTGCCAAGAGGGTGATAGAGAGAAACAAAACCTAGTAAATAAACTATGCTTGCATAATATTATAGAATATTAATGTATAAGCATAGAAACTAAGAGTGGTAAATGTAATAGCGATAAGTAGTATTAAGGAAATATTATAAGGCTGAAATGTATAAATAAAGAAACGTAATCTGTGTACACTTAATATAAGGAACCCCTCATGAATCCTATATGAATAGGAAAAAATATAATGTTTAAGTAAGTAAAGAAATGTAAAGATTAGAAACAAATAAATAAAGATTAATAAAGATAGTAGATATCTAGTTAGAATATGGGAATCCCACCCATCAAAGACTGAATGTGGATGAATGATAGAAAGACAAAGTATGCGGAATGAGATTACGAGAGGCATGAAACGCGAGAACTGGTATGAAAGAGGATTGCTAAAAAAGACTCCAGTAACCGTACTGGGGGTACTAGAAAAAAAAAAAAAAAAAATATATATATACTTAAGATAAATAAAGAAAAATAATCAAATCAAGTATAATCAATATCTTAGTATAACCTGCCGGTTGGACCTGTTTACAAAATTAATCACAGAAACAGGAGACCATGGTAGCCCTCTCAGGCCGTAAAGTCGATACATCAAACACCAAATGGAAAAGAAAAAATAAAATAAAAATAAATAAATAAAGTGACAGCTGACATTTGACAATTAACACTGCTATTATACATAATGTAATTGGCAAAACTTTTGAAAACAATAACAAAATAATTTGTCTACCCATCGCAAGTTTGTTTTATAAAAAATAAAGATAAATGTAATTTTAGGGTAATATTTGCCAATTAACTAATTTGCATAAAGTGAGCAGTAGCTTTGGACTTGTACCGCGGCAAAATTTAAATAGTAAAAATGTATACCACTAAAGGGGCCGATTGATCATCTGTCCGATATTAAAATTCGATACGACTCCATCTACTTAGTCGTCTTTCCCGACTGCGCCTGTCGTCTAGTTAGATTCCTTTTATCGGTCACCGCAACATCAGACTTTTTTGGCTGCCCCTGGACAAATGCCGCAGCCATCACAGGGTCAGCAACGCCGCTGGGCGCGGCTGCAGGGTACTTCTTGATTAAATCTGCCAACTCATCGGATGTAATGATCTTCACCCGATCGCCTGCCGTTGTCTTGATGTTTATGACACCGTCCAATGTCCAGCACCGCCGCATCCCAAAATGTGACCGAGCAGCCAAGAATACCTCCTGCCTGGGACTTGTGAGGAACTCGCATAAGCTGACTGGAGATCCCTTGAGGGCAGATTTTTTAGTCCATACTGTAGCTTTGACTTCCGAGGTGTGAAATCGAACCAGCACTGGCCGAACACGATCAGGTCTCACCGATCCGATCCGATGGCAGGTTTTTATCTGGCTGGAGCAGTCGACCAACTTGAATTTGTCCCGCAGAAGATTGTACACTGACTCTGAAGTACTTTCATCAGAACCTTCGGTGATACCATTGAATATTAGCAGCTTTCTACGGCTTCTCCTTTCGATGGAGTCCACCCTGGCACTTAGCTCACTGATTTGCTGTCGCAGCATTGAGAAGATGGATTGTACGAGATCTTTGAAATTAAGGAACTCACGATGCAATTGGCCAACATCAACAGCTGGGGTGATTGTCAATCTTTTCTCGAATTCGGCCATCCGACTGGCCAGTGACATCTCGAGCTTCTTTTGTGTCAGTTGGACTTGGTTTAATTGTGGCAGTTCCATGTTTTGTGTTGATGAAGTGAGAGTGGATTGTGATTTTTGAGAATTTATGAAAAATAATCGATTAATGGATTAACAACAATACCAAGCATTTCAGGCACCGATACTATACAGATATACCGGAACTCGGCGGCGGGATGTACAGCGGGCATAACACAAATCATCGTCATTCAACTCATACAGAACAAAATTACAGAAATATATTATCGATAGTATCAATATCGATACTATCGATATATGATCACTATGGATACCTTCGATTATATTTTCAACTATCAAAGAATCGATTATTATTCGATGTGTAATCGATTTTCCGGCAACATTACTGTATGGAAAAAGGCCATGATAATATCTACTCGTATGTACAAGATGTTTACCGCAGCTCCGCCTGCATCATGTAGTAGCCTATGTTTGACTCCGGGTCTTGAACTATATCCGTACCAAATTTCATGAAAATTAATTCAGCTGTTTAGTTGTGAAAGAGTAACAAACATCCATCCGTACTTACAAACTTTCGCGTTTATAATATTAATAGGATGTGTATGTCTATTTATTTATCTGTATTTAAACCCGGGTTACAACTAAAAGGAGGTCAGTAATCAATTAGCTCCAAGCTAAATAGAAAATTAAAGTAACGTTTAACATACTGTACTGTGTAATAATAAATCAAACGAAAGTTTTTTTGCAATTTTAGGATTCTATATTAGAATTATAAAATAAAGTAGACAAAAACTAACCATTTCCCCTACCTTATCTCCGAAACTATCGATTCCAGAATTTCGATTCATAAATTACAGGAAAACCTATGAGATAATTTTAAATTTGTTTAGGAGGTCCAAATGGAGAAAAATAAGAAATAGTACAGAACCCTCTACATGCGAGCCGACTCACACTTGGCCAGTTTTATTTTAATTTCATTTTTAAGGTTTTTCTGAGCTACTTTTTATAATACGTAACAAGACCGCAGCAATTAATAATTTTCCCATTGGTCGGGCACCAGTCAAGTAGCTGGCAACACCATAATCGACGCTAGTGTGCGTCTTTGCACATTGTTTTACACACACTTTCCTATTAAGTGGCCGCATTCTGGAAACGGATTTTTCTTCACAGCGCGGTATCTAGTCGAGCGCGCGAGACCAATTATTAATCTAAGTAGTACTCTATTTTAAACTAAAAAACAGTAAAAAGACGATATCATTCTGTGGTTGAGTGAGTCAAAAGTATCAAAAATGCCACCTCGTTTAATGTGAATCCTGTCGCGATCCTTAGAGGTGGAGTGGTCCTTTCTTCTTTCTTTTGATCTCTCTTTTCGTTGGGAATAAAAAATAGAGGCCTCTACTACTTTGATAAATCTATGAGATATTGAGCCCAGATCGCTGTCAACATTAGCATGTCTGACGTCGCGATTGTGTATGTTCTTAAGACATGCATTCTGTTTGTACATACATAAAGATGTTCGGTATGAGCAATAAACAAGTATTGAAGTAACTTAAGGATTAATGTATTGATAAGTAGCTATTTTGTGTCCCACTGCTGGGCAAAAGCATCCTCTTTTCTTCCACACATCTCTATCTAGTGCCATTTTTTTTATACAACTAAGTAGGGAAACAGGCGTACGGCCTACCTAATGGTAAGTCGTTACCGCAGCCTATGAACGCCTGCAACACCGGAGATATAACGACCGCGTTGCCGACCCTAAAGGATTTTTTATTTCTTTCAAAGTCACACTAGTGTGACTACGGATGATTAAAATGAACCTTAGTCACATTGGTGTGCATATGGATCGGTTGGGCAATTTTTGTCTAACTATCTCAAGTCATCGGACCATAACTTTTGCTCCACTCCATTTATGTCGAATGAAAATTATACTGCTCATCAATTTTGAGTTAGTGATAGATCAAAAAAAAAGCACCCTTGGTCGTGGTTTGGTTTTGGTAATAACGTTAAATTTACCTTATCATCATCATCTTAATACTATGCAGTGCCTAAGTTCCAAAGTTAGTTTGCGAGGCTATATCGATTCCAAGTCTGAGTAGGAACAGTAAGACAGTTTACTAGGTACCGGAATGTACCAGGGCGCTTCACGCCATCGATAGGTTCTCAGTAGGCCCTTCAGGCACAATAGTATCGGCCTTTATGGCATTGAGCGTTGCTAACACTCGCGAGTTTGCATCGCTCGCTTGATCAAAGGCAAAGCCCATGGCCGAGGTTCTTCCCAACTGGGAGCCCCTTGTGCATTTGCCGAAAAGGCTGAGTGGTTAATAGCCCTCGCCTTAAACTGTCCCGCTGTAAATTTAAAAGCTCACAGGAGCTAAAATTGTAGGTTCAGTCAAAAAAAACAAATTAACGACTCATGCATTTGAGATAAAACCGCCATTGTCCATGTTGTCACAAACATTATTTTATTTTATATTTTCTATGGTAAAATAAGGAATGTTTAATATTTACTTACTATATGCAAAATAATTATTGAGAAAGAAATTTTATTTATGCGTGTCTACGCACGTAGAAGCTGTGTGGGGAGCGCGGGACATGAGGCGTGCGCCCAAGCAAAACGAGACTTCGGCTTAGCATCGGCGACAGTGCGCGCGCGTCTCTCATTAATTTTTATAATTCGTAATTTAATATACGTACTTAAAGTTACAAGCATCTTCTCATTTCTTGTCCTTAATCGCTTACAAGAAAAGTGGCGACCGTAAACAGGACATTAGTAACGCGCAAATATCTAGAATTAAATTAAACAAACGGAACCACAAGAATATTCGAGACTATTCGAGAAGAGGTACATTGAAGAAAGGTGTAGCAGCCGGACGACCTTTGGACTCGCAACGTCGTGGCTTCTCAAGGAAAAATCAGGGGAGTGCCTTTCTATCCTTCTTTCTACTTAACTTTCCTTTTCAGTCTTCGATTTGTGTGCAAATAGTGATATTTACCGTGTTACATAGCAATTGCCTGCATATTACATAAAATTACATACATCTGTAGGGATACTATTCTTAGTTTTTTTATTCATTTATATAATGTTTACTTTGCTTATAATTTTAATCTTATAATTCTTGTAATTTAGCTGACTTAAATTCAAACTTATTTTCTTTTCTCATTTTTATTGTATAAATGTAATAGTTAAAATCACTTTCATCATTCTAACATTTAGCTTCAAATTGTATCTTAAGAGTTCATAACTTAATTTATCTAAATTCATTTTAGTTTCATTATTTTTGCTATATAAAACAATGTACGAGTGAAACCGAGTGTGCGTAGCTTGTATAACAAAATCGCTCGTGCTTGACCGCTCTGACGTAGTTGTCCTTTTGTTCTCATGGACCGGTTCTAGCGCCCGCGCAGCCAGCATTCAACATCGGTCTGTCGCGGTCGCGAGAGTCGGAAATCGGTAACCACGTCGAACGCACGCTCGATCGCACTCCCGCTTACTCGCTTGCCCGTTATAGTAGTTTTACATATTTAACAAATAATTTTCTCTTTATAAATTTGCTTTCTTTCTTGTGATCTTTCTTTCTGGTGTCTTTCTTTCTAAGCCTTTCTTTCTTCTGTGTATTTCTTATGTGGAAACTCTAATGTATCCTGTGCTTTTTGAGCATTATATTTGTAAATCTTATTTTTGGGTTTCATTAAATAGGATCCCCGTAGGGTTTCCCATACATCATTATTCTTTACCTATGTACTTAAGCCTTAATTACGCTACAGCTAGTTTTTAACTAGTTTTAGGTAACTAACTAACTAACTGCCTACGCTCGTGTTAGATTCATAATCATAACTTTCTCGAACGCTTAATTGGCACCAATTCATCATAGCTTATTGCACATCATTTCACATTTTTGTGATACATTATATTTTGTAGCTACGCGCATTTTACGCCAGTTTCCCCATGCCTACTTTCTTTTCCTTAAATTATCCATAAAACAGTGATACATAAACTCACATCTTATACCTAATCTTTTCTTTTGTACTTCTTAAAATTGAGTACATTATATATTACTTTCACTTCATAAAACAGTGATATACATAAAATCACATCTTATACCTAATCTTAAATTTCTTTTGTACTTCTTAAAATTGAGTACGTTATACGTGGGGCGCACTATAAGTTTCCGGAATGAATATGAAAAAATACTATTAAAGGTACAAAATTAATTTATTGTTTTTCAAAATAATCTCCCTTGGCGTCTATGCACTTTTTCATTCGATGAAACCAGTTTTGAAAACTTTTGTGCCACTCCTCTGTGGTGACCTCTGAAACGTGTTTTTCATACTCCTCGACAGCCTCTTCTGGTGATGAAAATCGTTGACCGCGTAATTGGTTCTTAATTTTTGGGAACAGAAAAAAGTCACAAGGTGCCAGGTCGGGACTGTAAGCAGGATGACTCATGAGTTCTACATTTTTCGCCTTCAAAAAGTCGTTTGTCTGTCTGGCCGTGTGAGAACTAGCATTGTCGTGGTGCAGGATGATACGGCGTTTACGGTTATTTTTACGGAGTTCGTCAATAACTTCCGGCAAACAAATGGTCGTGTACCAGTCACTATTCACTGTACGACGATTCTCTAAAGCAACAGTAGCCACGTGTCCAGTTTTATTAAAAAAAGAAGCAATCATCCGCTTAGATGCACTTTTCACGCGCGCCACTTTGGTTGGTTTCGGCTCATCTTGAAAGACCCATACGCTCGATTGCTGCTTTGTTTTGGGATCGTAGCAATAAATCCATGTTTCGTCACCTGTTACTATGTCCCACACCAAATTTGACGCACCTTCGTTGAATCTGGTAAGCATGGCACTGCACCAAGTGACGCGGTCCGTTTTTTGAGCCTCGGTCAAGTTGTGTGGGATCCACCGCGAGCACAGCTTTCTCACACCCAAATGTTTGTGTAGGATTAATTGTATTTGACTCATGCCTATTTCTAAGGATGCGCGAATTTCATGGTAGGTCACATGCCTGTCTGTTTCAATCATACGGCGCACAGCATTGATGTTTTTGTTGGTCACAGCGGTGGACGGCCGACCATCGCGAGATTCGTCACTGAGATTGATACGACCACGCTTGAATTCTGCAAACCAGCTATAAACAGTTGTCTTGCATGGTGCTTCATTGCCAAAAGCTGTTTCAAGCCGAGCGATGCTCTGTTGAGCTGTCAAATTACACTTAAAATCGTAGAAAATCATACTACGAAAATTTTCCCGAGTTAAATCCATGTTGATGCAGACACACAATTTTTTAAATGGCGCCACAAGGTAAAAACAAAAGACAGTCAGATGAAACAAACTGCATTCTACAGCCAAAGAGTTCTATTTTCAAATGTTGCAATAAATTTTTAAATATTGTTTATGTAAGTGGCCAGTTCCGGAAACTTACAGTGCGCCCTATGTATATTACTTTCACTTCATAAAACAGTGATACACATAAAATAACATCTTATACCTAATCTTAAATTTCTTTAGTGCTTCTTAAAATCGAGTACATTATATTTTTACTTAGCTTAGTTTTTGCAAAAATGCTAGCTTAATCATGCTTAGTTATGTAAATGTTTCATACATTAAAATTGTACTTCTTTAAATAAATACGAAATAATCATCTGCAGCTATTTTTGCTTTCCTAATTCGTTTTATTTCTTAGTTTCCAAACAAATAAATACTTTCATAAATTTCATAGTAATCATAACGCTTCCTCCTCACAGATCATTAATAATTTATTTTATAAAAAATATTAACATAGATCACTACCGTGATTCCAGATACCTATACACGGACCGAGTGCACGGTACAGTCGCGTGATCGTCGTTGTGCTGTTGCCTGTTGCTTAGCAGGCTAGGAGCCGTGCGGCTCGCCGTACTTACCTACTGCAGGCACTGCATCTGGGCGCGTGACCTTGAGCGTCATTGACCGCCGCTCGGAACATTGCATTCCTTTGTCTGGTTTGATATAATTTCTTTTCTTAATAACTTGTTTGCCTTTACTATTTCATTACTTTGTTTCTAATAGGATTACTATCTTAGTGTTTATACATTATGGAGACCGAAGGCAGTAAGGATAAAGATATTCAATTTAAAGATTTTGTTAAACAACGGGGTTCTATTAGAGGACGATTAACTTTATTTGAAAATTTCCTTGCTGACTTAGGGCGATTAAACACTAAAGATATTACTGAAACTCAGAAAAATGAATTGAATATGCGAATGGATAGAATTGAAGCGTTATTTTCGGAATTTGAGAAATGTCAAACCCAAATAGAATTTTTATGCCCCATCCTGGATGAACAAATCCGGGAACGGGAACTAACTGAAAAAAGGTTCTACATTTCAATTTCAAGTGCTCAGTCTTTGCTTAAATTACTGCCTTCTAATAACGAAGTTAAATCGAATGCCTGTTGTTCGCATAAAGATAATGTTAATGTTAAATTACCGATCATCAAATTACCATCATTTGACGGAAACTATTTTTCTTGGTTGGAATACCGCGATACTTTTGATTCTTTAATTCATAAAAATGAAACTGTTCCTGAAATAAATAAATTCCATTATTTACGTTCCTCTTTGGAGGGCAGCGCGGCTTTAGTCATAAAATCCATAGAATTCACTTCTGAAAATTATTATGTAGCTTGGGATTTATTATGCCAGAGATATAATAACAAAAAAATACTTATTAATAATCACTTAAAAGCTTTATTTAGAATCGAACCTATTACAAAAGAATCATATAAGGCAATTTGGTATTTGATTGACATAGTTACTAAAAATTTAAGAGCTTTGACTACTCTTGGTCAACCTGTTGACCAGTGGGACACTCTTTTATACATGGTGTCCACAAAATTAGATTTAGTTACTAGTAACAAATGGGAAGAATACCGTAATAATCTATCCGAGTTACCACTCTTAAGCGAGTTTATTGAATTTCTTCGTGGCAGGGCAGATGTTTTGGAAACCGCACTGGCTAACTGTAACAGAAATGAGAAAGGTGTATTACATAACAATAATAAAGGAAATAATCACCCTAAAAATGATCCTAAAAAATACTTACATGATCAAAAGTACACTAAGACATTCGTTACGGCTAGTTCTTCTTCTTCTTATCAGTCGTGTCCGCTCTGCAATCAAGGTCATAGAATAATAGACTGTGAAAATTTTAAATCATTACCACTTGATAAAAAGTTTACTGAAGTAAAAAAATTAAAACTTTGTGTGAATTGTTTGCGGAAGGGACATGATGTTAGCACATGTCGACTTGGTTCTTGCAGGTTATGTCACCAAAAGCATAACACGCTTTTGCATAAAAGTGAAAATAACTTATCTTATAATGGAACGGCTTTAAAGTCGGATACTGTGGTGGTAGTTCCTTCCAGTAAAACATTTTCGGTTCAGTCTTCTGGCCAGGTGCTTCTTGCTACTGCTCTGGTGAAAGTCATTAATCCAGTGAACAAAAATACTTATATAGCCCGGATTCTTCTTGATGCTGGTAGTCAGTCTTCTTTCATGACGGAGAAACTGAAAAATAAAATTGGATTAAAAAACAGTTGTTCTAATTCTTTATTTGTATCGGGTATTAATAATATACATGTACCTGTTTCTGATAGATGTGATGTTAACATCAGCTCATTATTAACATCCTTTCATACAAACCTGAATTGCTTAGTAGTACCTCAAATTACAGATCAGTTACCTAATATTTTATTTAACGCTGAAAAATTAAACTTGCCTCACGACATTCAATTGGCTGATCCTTATTTTTACAAACCTTCCGACGTTGACATGTTGTTAGGTGCAGAAATATTTTTTGATATCCTGTGCCCTGAAAGGTTATCGCTGGGTCCTTATATGCCCACCCTTCAGAGCACTCAATTGGGCTGGATCGTAGCTGGCCCATTACAACTAACAGGTACCCCACAGTCTGGTGGTATTCATTGTAATTTTACAAAAGAAATAAGTCATAATCTTAGTAAATTTTGGAGTCTTGAGGAACTTCCAGCTTCAAAATTGCCACCCTCACCTGCTGATGAGTTATGTGAGGAACATTTCATGAAAACTACTCGACGTCTAGATAATGGTAGATTTTCCGTTATGATGCCATTAAAAGAAAAACCTGAAACATCACTTGGTGATTCTTACAGAGTAGCTGCTAAATGCTTTTATAGCCTTGAAAAAAAACTTAATAATAATCCTTATCTTAAAAAACAATATTGCGATTTCATTAACGAATATGAAGCTTTAGGACACTTAACTAGAATTAATAAGCCTGATTTTGGAAATTATCTGCCCCATCATGCTGTTCTTCGTGAAAACAGTGAAACTACGAAACTAAGGGTAGTTTTCAATGCTTCAGCTAAAACGTCCACTTCAAAATCATTAAATGACATTCAGCATGTTGGGCCTGTAGTACAGGATGAACTTTTTAATATATTAATTAGATTTCGTCAGCATAAATATGTATTTACAGGTGATATACAATAATGTTATCGTCAAATCATGATCGATGATACACAACGTAAATTACAGCTTATTCTTTGGCGTGATAACCAGAATAAGCCTCTTGAGGTTTTACAATTAAACACAGTGACTTATGGGACTGCATCCGCACCCTATTTGAGCACTCGTTGTCTTTTACAATTAGCACTTGACTGTCCAGACCCAGTAGTATCAGAAGTCATTAAAAAGGATTGTTATATGGACGATCTGCTCACTGGAGCTCATGATGAAAATACATTAGCTCATATACTTAGTGGAGTAAAACATGTACTTAAATCTGCGTGTTTTCCTTTACATAAATTCCGAACTAATTGTCCTCAAATATTCACTGATACTACAGCTACAGATTCTTTTAACTTAAGCAAACAATCTAGTGTTCTGGGTGTACAATGGACCCCTAATACTGACACATTAAATTTTTCCATAAATATAGACCAATCATATGAGAAGGTAACTAAAAGAACAATTTTGTCTAACACTTGTAAAATATTTGATCCATTAGGTCTCATTAGTCCATGTACAGTCACACTTAAAATTCTATTACAAAAACTATGGCAACTTGGTTTAGGTTGGGACGATCCAGTTCCACTAAATATTAAAAAGGTTTGGATCAAATTATCTTCTAATTTAGAAGCGTTACTTTCAGTATCTATACCAAGACATATTCTATCCACCACTTCTTCTACTTGCGAACTTCATTGTTTTGTAGATGCTTCTAAAGATGCCTATGCAGCATGCGTTTTTGCACGCACTGTAGATTGCACTGGTCGTTTCAATGTCAAGTTGCTCTGTGCAAAAACGCGAGTCGCACCTCTAAAACCCATTTTGACAATTCCGCGTCTAGAATGTTCAGCAGCATTATTAGGTGCACGTCTCATGCATAAGGTAGCTGAAGCACTTCGTTGTGATATAAGTAAAAGAGTATTTTGGTCAGATTCCACAATCACTTTAAGTTGGATTAACACGCAACCCAAAATTCTCAAAACATTTGTTTTCAATAGAATAAACGAAATTCATGAACTTACTGCTAGAAATTCTTGGAGATATGTACCAACTGATCTGAACCCAGCAGATATGGCTTCTAGAGGTGTAGATCCGCGCCAACTACAAGATTCAAATAAATGGTGGGAAGGGCCCGAGTTTCTTAAACATGATGAATCTCATTGGCCATCCATTCCTAATGTAGATATACAATTACCTGAAATAAAAGTTCTAACAACAAACATAAATAACAACGATGAAAATGACAACATAAATGAAATAATTAATATGGAAAATTATTCAAACATAATAAAATTAAAAAGAATATTAGCATATGTACATCGATTCATAAATAATTGTAAAAGTAAAATTAATAAAACATTTGGCCCATTATCACAGATAGAACTTCAACAGTCACTTACTTACCTAACAAAATTTGCTCAATCCGAGTCCTTTAATAAAGAAATAACACTCATAAAAAATAAAAAGAAACTTACCTCATCTTTGTTACAGTTGTCTCCTTACATTGCTGAAGACGGCATCCTGAGACTAAATGGTCGGCTCAACAACACAGACTTTAATTTTGAAAGAAAACATCCTGCTTTATTACATGGAAAACATCATTTGACAAAGTTGTTAATGAGAGCCGAACATTTACGCTTGCTCCACGCGGGCCCTCAATTGCTCCTTGCTAGTTTTAGAGAACAATTCTGGCCTATTGGTGGCCGAACATTAGCTCGTAAAATTGTACGTCAGTGTGTTAGATGCACTCGGTTTAAAGCTAAAACAATGGAGCCATTGATGGGTCAGCTGCCGTCCAGCCGAGTTACACAGAGTTATCCTTTCCAAGTGTGTGGTACAGACTTTGCTGGCCCTTTTCAGATTTCCAGTAAAAGAGGACGCGGTAATAAAATTACAAAATGTTATCTCTGTTTATTTATTTGTTTTTGTACAAAGGCTGTCCACTTGGAGATTGTAAGTGAACTTTCTACAAATGCCTTCATCCTGTGCCTTCGTAGATTCATTTCACGAAGAGGAAAGCCTAATATAATTCATTGTGATAATGGAACCAATTTTGTGGGGGCAAGCAACGAATTAAGTAGAGAATTAAAATCAGGCATGAATTCAATTTACGATTTTGCTGCAGAAGAAGGTGTAACCTTCAAATTCAACCCCCCCTACTCCCCCACGTTCGGGGGCTTATGGGAAAATGGCGTAAAAATGGCGAAATTTCATTTAAAACGCGTTTTAGGAAATGTCAGTCTCACTTTCGAGGAATTGAGCACTCTTTGTACTCAAATCGAAGCAGTGCTCAACTCCCGACCCCTTATTCCTTTATCCAGTAATCCAAGCGACCTTTCTCCTCTCACCCCAGGGCACTTCCTGATTGGACGGCCGCTTACATCACTGCCGGCGCCACCTGCTGCCTCGGAGAGAAACATAAGGAACCGATATCAACTAATTGAATCTTTGAGAGAGGGATTTTGGAAAAGATGGCACAATGAGTACCTTTGTGAGCTACAAAAGAGGACAAAGTGGCAATCCCCTCAAAGGGAATTAAAAGAAGGTTCCATGGTCGTATTTAAGGACGAGCACCTCCCTCCCATGAAGTGGAAGATGGGTCGAGTTCAACGTTTATATCCGGGCAAAGATGGAGTTAGCAGAGTCGCAGATTTCTTGACTATAAGAGGAATAGAACGGCGTGCCCTTAATAGAGTATGCCCTCTCATCGATGAAGAAGTCTTGGATGACGAAGCTGCATCAGAATCTTCCCCATCCAAGGGCCCCTGTCGTGAATGACAGAGGATAACTTGAGGAAATGGACTGTAGATTTTATAGGTATTTGGCACTTTGAAATTAAAGATTTTATATATTTACAAACTGGGAGTGACTATTCCGAGGGTCGCGCACTTGTCTTGTTCATTACTTCCTTGCTGTTGTTAGAATGAATTTTAGGACCGAATTAGTGCCCTTTTATACACTAAATGAACTATACGACGCATGCGCAACCCTGTGAGCAGGTATTCTCCCTCATTTACTCTTTATCCAGTTGTGATACAGACATTTAAAATACGAGGTCAACCTTAGGTTACACGTGTCGTATAATACAAGGACGACACGTGGAGGCATAAGTACAAACAATATACAACTTTAATGTGTATGCATAAGGTTCTCTTTAGTTTAACAAGAATTGGTAACCTTCTATATGCATTTACTGTTACATAGTTGTATCTTACATGACAATAATAATACTTATAACGCTAAGATTGATAACAAATGATGTATAACTAAAAGACATGAAAGATAATGAGCTTAAGGAGAATTACAATCTTAACCTACTTACAAAATAAAGGAGTACAAAAAGGAACGACGTTATATTTATATTATTTACAGCTTATATGCGACAATTATTTACAGCTATATGCGACAGTCTCCCCCACGTGCGCTAGCACCACTTAAAGCGGAGCATATGACTATTAAACGGGAGGCTGGACGGCGTAGGGAGCCGGCAGCGGTTTTGACTTCCACGACTCTTACTCGTCCATCCGGACCGGCATGTGTTTTGGTGATAATGCCTCTTGGCCATACTCCTCGTGGCATAGTGTTATCGGCTATAATCACGACGTCGCCTTTTTGTAGCTGATGTGTTTCCTTCTTGGCCGTTCGGAGGGCCAGCTGTGGGCGGTATTCCAGCATCCATCGTTTCCAGAAGTTGTCGGCCAGTAGTTGAGTGGCTTGCCAGGATTTAGTGGAAAGTTGGTGGTCAGTAAAACGACCAAAAGGATGTAAGGCGGATGACCGCCCAATCAGAAGGTGATTGGGTGTCAGGGCTTCTATGCCCAAGTCTGGGTTGACAGGGGTGAGAGGGCGCGAGTTCACAATATGCTCGGCCTCTAGAAGAAGCGTGTGGAGTACTTCTTCACTGGGTGCCTTCTCTTTGAGGGTGATTTTGAGGGCGGATTTGACGCTGCCCACTAATCTCTCCCAGGCACCTCCAGCGGCTGGGTTTCCTGCTGGTATTTTCTTCCAGATGATGCCTCCCACTGAGGTGAATGCTTTGGTGTCCTCAGGGAGGGTTTGAAGGGCACTTCTGATTTCCTTTTCTGCGCCGATGAAGTTAGTCCCGTTATCGGAATACAGGACGGTAGGTGTGCCTCGTCGCGACGCCATGCGTCGTAAGGCCATTATCATGGATGCTGCAGATAACGAGGCGGCAAGTTCTAGGTGAACCGCTCGTGTGGTGAGACAGGTAAATAGTACTCCCCATCTTTTTTCATGCCGTCGGCCTATGGTGATGGTCATAGGTCCGAACAAGTCGACGCCGGTAGCTGTGAAGGGTGGTTGATACGCCTGAAGTCGTTCAGCCGGTAAGTCGCCTACTGGAACTTGGAGAGTTGTTCCTTTGTAGGTCCGACACCATTGACATCTGTTACATATGTATCGCAGGCTACTTCGTAAGCCGATCATGAAATACAGCTGTTTCAACTCGTTGATTACTGTGGCATGGTTCCCGTGATTAAACTTTTCATGAAAATGTTGTACCAGCAGTCTGGAGAACTCCTCTTTGGCGTGTAAGATTGGAATGTATGCCGTACCTCTATCTATTCGTGAGTCTAAAACCAAAATGCCGTTTTTGTCCAATACAACTGCAATCTTGAAAAGTGGTGATTTCTTGTGAATTCGCCGTCCAGCCTCTAAGTCCTTTATTTCTTCAAGAAAGGATACATGTTGACTACGCCTAATTAATAAAAGCTCTGCTAACTTAACATGCCCTGTATTCATTTCCGTTTCTGTTTTCTTTATTAGCAATTTAGCTTTGAATGCCTCCGCCGCGACCAAGACGCAAGCCGCAGCCCTAATTAGCCGTATGTACTTAGAGAACCTATTTACTGGCGGGAGAAAATCTTGCTTATTTTGAGCGCTATGTACTATGGCCGTAACCTTATTACTAGTTCGCTCTTCGCCCGTTGGCGCTACTGTCGCGTCGGACTTGTCAGTAGGCCAGTGCTCTTTTGAGCTCCTAATAAAGTCGGGACCGTGAAACCAGCGGTGGTTTTTATCAAAGTTGTTCGGGACGCCCTTAGTCGCGTCATCCGCTACGTTCTGTGCGCTAGGTACCCAGCGCCAGTCAGCTGGTGTAGTACTTTCCTCTATTTCCGCTAAACGATGGGCTACGAAACTTTTGAACGTTCGCGGGTCTGCCTTAATCCACGCTAATACGGTGCGTGAATCCGACCAGAAGTGTTTACCCGTGATGACGTAATCCGTTTCCCTAATTACGGTGTTAGCGAGGCGTGTACCTAATACGCAACTTTGTAATTCAAGTCTCGGGATGGAAATCGTTTTTAACGGTGCGACACGCGCCTTTGCCGAGATTAAGGTTGATGTCCTCTTACCGTTTTTGTCGGTCGCTACGAAATAGACCGCGGCCGCATAAACCTTTTCACTGGCGTCGCAAAATACGTGTATTTCTACTTGTTTATTGTTTGCGGGCACGTAACGTGGTAATTGTAAGTTATTTAATAATTGAATGTTACTGACAAACGAAATCCAAACCGACTTTAATTCGGGGGGTATGGTGTCATCCCACCCTATACCCTTACGCCATACTTCTTGCATAAGGACCTTGCCTAGGACGGAAATAGGACTTCCTAAGCCTGTGGGGTCGAAAACCGACATTGCGCTACTGGTTACCTGTCGTTTAGTTGGTAATACGTCATTACAGGACACTTCCTGTGGTAAGTTGCGCAAGTTAACTTGAAAACCCAGTGTATCCGATTTGTGATTCCACTTGAGTCCTAATGTACGCTCTACGTCGCTCTTGGCGATGACGGTGGTGTCGGAGCCCCCCGCGGTAACGTCGCGAATCACGCTGGGTACGTTACTGGCAAATGCACGGAGTTCAAATGACGCCTTCTTATTGAGCTTATAAATTTGGTTGACGACTTCGCGTGCTTCCTCTTCGCTTTCGTCCATTGCGATGAGCATATCGTCCATATACGTATTTCGGATTACTTTGTCGACTGCCTTAGGAAATTCGATCGCAAAAGCCTGCGCGTTTTTGTTTTTTACGTACAACGCGGTAGTAGGCGAGGAGGCGGCGCCGAAAATTAATCGCCTCATTCTATACTCCGTTGGCGGGGACGAGCGGTCCTCCCCCCTCCACAAAAAACGTAAGCTATCACGATCGCTTTCGATAACTTCGACTTGTAGAAACATTTCCGCTACGTCGGCTATTACGGCGATTTTACCTTCCCGAAATCTTATGAGTACTCCGAAAAGGGATTCTAATAAGTCCGGACCAGCTAGGAGCGCGTCGTTCAGGCTCTTACCACAGTATTTAGCCGCGGCGTCGAAAACGAGACGCATCTTCTTTTTTTGCGGATGTGTGGTTGGAAAGTGCGGTAAGTACCAATTACGAGGCGATTCTACCGGTGGGCTAGACGACATTTTTTCCGCGTAACCTTTATTCAACAAATTATCTACCTGAGCTGTGTACTGAGATTTAAGTTGCGCGTCTTTGTCGAGCCGTTTTTCCAAACTATACAACCGACGGAGAGCCATGTCTTTATTGTGAGGCAATGCCTCTGAATCGCTACGCCATAGGAGGCCCGCCTGATACCTATCTTCGGACGGCAGTTTTTTGCATGTATTTTCCAGCACGGTTATTGCCCGTTGCTCTGGATCTGCCTTGGGTACTTTGCGTTCCACTCCTAACGATTCTATACTAAAATGTTGTTTCATCAAATCCAGCATCTCGTCTTCCGGGGTGACCGGTTTAACGTGACTTATGAATGCCGTGTTGACGCTTGAGGAGAGGTACTGCCCGTGCAGCACCCAACCTAGGGATGTGAGCGACGCTACAGGTTGGTTTTTACTTCCACTTCTAATCTGTCGCGACACGATAAGATGCCAGTTGTCTTGGCCTATGAGAACAGTAGGGGTAGCCGATTCGTACGACAATTCGTCCGCGATGTCATATAAGTGGTCGCATTCCTCCACCATAGTACGGGGCACCGCCTGAGGGGCGATGTTTAAACAGGTGATGGTACGCGCCTTCATCGTTTCAAAATTACGGCTACAGTGACCACGAATCGATACATTTATTTCGCAGGATTCGATATCGTTTATTATATTTCCCCCGATACCCGTTATTGTGAGCGGATCTCCCCTTTTTCTGGGACAAATTTGATCAGAGATTTCTCTTTCGACCAAAGTCATAGTGGACCCGCCGTCCAAAAGGGCGTATGTGCTTACGACGCCTAGGGGACCCGTCATTTCGATGGGAACGACTTTTAAAAATGTACTCGATTTGCTTACGTGGTTAATACTACTAACGTTAGCTCGTGACGTAGTTGCCTGTGATGACAACCCGTGCAATAATTTGTGGTGCCCTGCTTCACACTGGTTTACACCACACGGTACATATTTGCACCTCATGGGTCGCTTATGGGATGAATTTAAACACCGGTAACACAACTTATTATTTTTTGCAATTTCCCAACGCTGCTGAACGGAGGATTTCAAAAATTCTGAACATTTTGATAACATATGTTCTTTTCCACATAATACACACTTTTGCACTGAGGGTGCAGACTTAGGTTTATTATCATTATTACTGTGTGAATTTTTGAAGTCCTTCGCTTTGTTGGTATTGACTTTAGCCGATGTTCGCGACGGTCGTTTGACCGCGCGCTCGCGTTCGTATTCAGTGTCACTGCTTGAATCGACTGATGGTGGGGATGGTCGGTGCGCGTGCTGATAGTAAGGCGACTGAGGGCGTCCCGACGCTTGCTCACGTCGACTATTGTTCGTAATGTTGACGTGAGCCCGTGATTTATTTTGACGCGAGTGCATTTTTCGCGCGGTACTACTGATATTATTTAAAAATTCAGCCATAGCGACTAAGTCCGGTGTACTGGAGTTTAACGTTCTGTATTTACTCCATTCGTACCGAACAATTAAACTAAGTTTGTCAACAATTTTATTAACTAACTCGGGGGCATATAAATACTTATCCTGCCTGAGAGCTCTAATGGTCGCTACAACATTAGCGACATGACCGGCGAAAGTTACGATGTTACTGTTATCTTCAAACAATCGCGGCATACGTTTAACGTTATTAATTTCCGTGAGGACTATTTCTTCGGGGTCTCCGAAGTGCCTCTCCAGGGCCTCCATGATCTCAAATGGGTCCTGAACGGTATACATGATGGCTTTAACGGCCGTACGGGCCTCGCCTCTGAGGGCTCGGCGGATTCGGCTTACGTTATTTACGGCACTAAACATGGGAGCACTATCTTCAAACTCAGCCCGGAATGCAATCCACTCGGAAATATTTCCGTCAAAGGTAGGTAGCTCGGGTACCGTCCGCTGCATAATGGGTACGACACGATCCCGAGGTGTCGTGATAACGTTGTTTAACGTGCGGACTCTATTATTGTCTCGCGACGTATTAGGACCCGGGTCCTGATAAGCGTCCTGAATAGCAGGCCTAGAACTCGTATGTTGTGCGACCCAGTCGGACACCCTGTGCTCTTCACTAAACCCGTGCTGCGTTCCGCCGTCGGTAGACTGCGCGACTTTCAAGCGCGCGATCTCCAACCTACAATTGGCGGAATCCGCAACCCGTTGAGCCAGTTCCAACTTAGCCTTATGCACTTCGAGCTCTGCCATCAATACGCTTATCTCACTGCTTTCCCGGGGCGAGCGCGGCGCTTGAACTACCGTGCCCGGGGCACTCCTATTTGGCAACGTATCCTCAACAACACCGCTCCGCGCTTCCGGTCGCGGAGACGGTGGCACGACTGCATCTTCTACTCTTTTTTGACTTGCGTCAGTGGTCGGGCTGGTGCTTTTGCTCCATGTGTTGGTTTCACCAGGAGTGGTGTCACCTGAGGGCGGTGTTTTTTCCCTTTCCTCTTGTGAGGAGGGAGTGGGCGGAGGGCCCCTAGACCTTAATGACCTATCGGTGCGCGTGGGGGACCTCATCATTTTACCCTAATTTTACACACTTAAATCCCTATATAAATGATCCTAACAACGAACAAAATACGCGAAATAATGAAAAAAATAAAGACAAGAAAAATAAAATAAAAAATATGCGAAATTACGACTATCACTTTCACTGCACTTATTGTTTGGCTAAAATGTCACTCACTGAGTTTTGGTGAAAGGACGCGAGGCTCTCGCCCCCACAGTCCTTTTGTTGCACGACGGATAAGATGACACGGAGAAGCCAGGGGGTACGTGACCTCCCGACCGACGCACAACTACACTGCCAACGTGAGGTCTGAGGGACCCGAACTAAACCCAAGGGTCGGCGAGCCTGTGCTTCGAGCCACACACCTTGGGGTACCGCAGGGAGCAGGCTAAAAGGCCGATCACCTTTGGTGGATGTTTATACAGCTAAAGCTGTCGAGCTGAGCGAGTTCAGCTCACCTAACACCGTGTCACTTGGTACTTGAATCCGGCTGCCGAATGACCACTTTCTGTCGTGAATGACAGAGGATAACTTGAGGAAATGGACTGTAGATTTTATAGGTATTTGGCACTTTGAAATTAAAGATTTTATATATTTACAAACTGGGAGTGACTATTCCGAGGGTCGCGCACTTGTCTTGTTCATTACTTCCTTGCTGTTGTTAGAATGAATTTTAGGACCGAATTAGTGCCCTTTTATACACTAAATGAACTATACGACGCATGCGCAACCCTGTGAGCAGGTATTCTCCCTCATTTACTCTTTATCCAGTTGTGATACAGACATTTAAAATACGAGGTCAACCTTAGGTTACACGTGTCGTATAATACAAGGACGACACGTGGAGGCATAAGTACAAACAATATACAACTTTAATGTGTATGCATAAGGTTCTCTTTAGTTTAACAAGAATTGGTAACCTTCTATATGCATTTACTGTTACATAGTTGTATCTTACATGACAATAATAATACTTATAACGCTAAGATTGATAACAAATGATGTATAACTAAAAGACATGAAAGATAATGAGCTTAAGGAGAATTACAATCTTAACCTACTTACAAAATAAAGGAGTACAAAAAGGAACGACGTTATATTTATATTATTTACAGCTTATATGCGACAATTATTTACAGCTATATGCGACAGCCCCCCAGGATGTCTACGCACGTAGAAGCTGTGTGGGGAGCGCGGGACATGAGGCGTGCGCCCAAGCAAAACGACACTTCGGCTTAGCATCGGCGACTGTGCGCGCGCGTCTCTCATTAGTTATTTTATAACTCGTAATTTAATATACGTACTTAAAGTTACAAGCATCTTTTCATTTCTTATCCTTAATCGCTTACACACATTACGCACGCACCCCGCTTTATGTTAAAGACAGACAAAATTGTCAGAAAAAGTCAAAATTACAACATCCCTCTTTTGGAGTCGGGAGTTAAAAAACAAAATATCTAAATAATAAAAATCGAAACCTCGGGGAATTTGGGATTATTTAATACACGGCAACATTGAGCACCGAGCGGTACTTCGCGCCATATTTTAGGGTTATATTATTTTCGTGAGTAATTTATGTCCATATTTCGAAATAATACAATACTTATTGATGGTATGTAATACCAGTATCTTCCTTATTTCTTTTAGTATTATTCTTACACAGTTTGACTACGCAAACTGCTCATTTTGCGTCTACTTTTACATAAAATTTTATATTTATCTAGACATCCAACTCACTCATCGGTCGCGGCATGACTGACGCGGGTATGCCGCAACCATGCCGATTTCGGCATGGTTTTAGTTGCGAATTTATGTAGTATGCCGACGGTATCTAGTCGTAGCGCAGCGGAGACCAATTATTAATCTATGGTTACAAGCATCTTCTCATTTCTTGTCCTTAATCGCTTTCAATGCTCTGTGCAACAGAAAAAAGTTAAGTATTCTTTTCAAAAGTACTTCACAAGCTTGTCGATTGATCTCATTTCATGCGCTACTACTCAGCAAAGGAAAATAGAGGTGATATTTATATCGAGTACTTCGTGAGACGCTCTTTTGATAGTTTTAAAAGATCATATTTTTTTCTTTTCTAAACTTTGCATCGGGTTTTTAAAACCAGTAAAGGACGACTTAAATTAGATATTTATTTTTAATTTTAATATTTCATTGTTAGTACGAGTATCCATATCCATACTTCCAATATTTATATATTCTGTCTGTCTGTTACGCTTTAACGGCCAAACCGCTGTTGAGATTTTGTTGAAATTTAACACGAATATAGTTGAAGACTTCGGATGAAACGTAGTCTACTTTTTGAAACAGCTATAGGCTATATGTTATGACGAAAAAATGGCGTATTTTTAAATGGAACAAAATTTTTAGTTTTCGTAAAATAAGGTGGATGGTGGTGGTTAAATTAATATGTTCAGAGGTTTGGCCGTGAAAGCGTAACAGACAGACTTTCGCATTTATAATATTATTTATTTATTTATTTATAAATCTTTATTGTACCACAAGTTTACAATTGGCGGACTTAATGCTAAAAGCATTCTCTCCCAGTCAACCATTAGGAAAAACAGAAAAGTTATGTGCGGCGCGAATTATTATTACGGACGTTACTAAGTAAAATGCAAAAAATCCACACCTCATACAATACACACGTGGAATAAAGAATATACATACATACAAAACAGAACGCTTAGTTTTTGGCCATTCGTATGTATATAAATACAAAATAGGTTAAAAATTAACGAACATCTTATAAAATGTACGTGTTACAGCTCAGTAGCTTCAATTTAATAGCTTTTTATCGTGAATGGGATGCATTAAAAGCTGTACGAAGCAGCTGCGACCGATACAACTATGTACCGTAACCCACACGCATCACTTTTTGAATTTTCAATATTTTATTTTATAAACATAACAGATATCATCGTTGGACTTAGAATTATCAATACATAAATAGTTTATTATTAAACTAGCAGCCCGTCCCGACTTCGCCCAGGCTTATAGCCTTCCTCGATAAATAGGCTATCCAAAACTGAAAGATTAAAAAAAAAAATTGGAACAGGTCCTGAGAATAGCGCGTTCAAGCAAACAAATTCTTCAGCTTTATAATATTATATATATATATATTATTATTGGTTCGGCGGAGCGTCGGATGCGGTGTCCCGCAGGGGTCGATTCTCGGCCCTATACTGTGGGACATCGCCTACGACTGGGTCCTGCAGTGCCGGCTTCCCCCCGGGACTGGTGTCATCTGCTACGATGATGACACTCTCTTCACGTTCCGGGGTGCGAATATCGGAGAGGCGGCGCGGTCGGCCGAAACGGGTCTTGCCCTATTGGTCGACCACATAGAAAGACTTGGGCTTAGGGTCCGTTTGGATAAGACCGAAGTCCTCCTTTTCCGCGGGGCCCGGACGCGAGGACCCCCCCAGGAGCGCCCCCCAGGTGGGTCAGGAGTTGAGGGTAATAAGGGAGGTTATATATATATATATATATATATATATATATATATATATATATATATTATATAATATAATAATAATTATAATAAGGAAGGCCCCCGTGCTTTGCCTCCGGCCTTCCTTCGCCAAGGTCGGGACTGGTCGCCGATGAGGGACAAGACCCCTACCTCTGGCTTGCCTTAGCCGGCCGGCCAGAATGAAGTCGCAAGAGCTATATGCTCGAGGGTGGCGTAATAACGAGGAAACCCGCTCACGAGGCAACTTGCGACGGCGAAACCTGAGCCGCACCTCTCGGCATCCTTAGCCGCTCATTCCAATGTTGCCCCTCTGTTGCCAAACGCGGCGACTATTTGGGGGGCCTATTCACTCAGTAGCGAGTCACCGCCTACCACTAATAGTCATAATCATGATTATGGCAGGTGTCCGAATCTTTATTACAACAGCCCAGTTTCATCTCTACCCAAACTTCATCACTATATTCCATATTATTATATTCTTTTCATACATTAGGAATAGTTCTTAATCCTGTCTAGACCTGTTCATGGACATGTCATCTATTGATATAGCCGAGGACGAATTTTGGCCAGAGCACCACATGACATCAACTTCTCCAAAGGGCCTCTACGCGTTGGACCAATATCCCCGTGCAAGCTTCGACCGACCGAAGAACGGGGCAACCCGTGATTCTCAAGCGGAGATTATAATAAATAATATAATATTATTATATATAAATATATATACAACAACTAAAAAATATGTATTTAACAAAAAAAATAAGAGACATTGATAAATAATGATAATATAATTATTATATTATATAGTATGATTTAATCATATTCTGGGTACCTAGCGGCGCTAATCTGCGAAAGATGGGAGCTGACAACTGGCGAGCCATCGCGCTGAATAGAACTCTTGGGAGCCCTATTTTTAAAATGTGTGATTGAAATATCGAATGAAAATTATTCGACTTGTCAATTTTGCGTGAGTCACACCTTTCAAAATAGGGCTTCTAGCGCTCTCTCGTTTTCAATTCGAAAGACGATACCGAAAATCTTCGACACTGAGTCTGACACAAGTCGATCGATCAGTTAATCGGAATGAGTCATCATCGTTTCGTGTAGGTTACAATCGACCATGTACACCTTGGTGTCAGAATGTGCGGAACCGCCTCTCGGCCTCTGACGTGGTTCGTTTAACGACGACTCAATGGCGATCGGGACCCGAATGAATGAATAGTTTCTTAAAAAAGCTTGTGCGAGGCAGCCAGAAAAGCTCTGATACTTTCAATGCGATATGTATTTATTAGCTTAATGCATCACCGGGCTCTGTATTTATTGATGAGGCTCATTTGAAAAGTGTTGCTTTTTACATCACCCCTATATTTTTCTTCTTGTAATATTTCCTGAGGGAGGGCGCTACTGAGCTCACGTCAACATCGTCTCTGTGTTTACTTGGAAAATAAAAATATTTAAACAACCGCTTGGAACTTTTATACGTGCAAATATTGTGTTAAGTACAGTGATACACCAGATCAATTATTGGCAGTGCGAAAACCTTCCTATAAAGGACACAAAAACACAAACTAGCTACAGAAGATCGTTACTAATATTGAAGAGACATCTTCAGGCTAAATGGAAAAACAATATATGAAAAAACAACAGGTCAGTCACTACCAAATAAATTATAATACTACAGAAGAAAAACATTTGAAATTTCAGTGGTCCCAATTAACAATAACCTTAAAATATTTAGAAATCAAGAAATCACTAACTACAAAATATCTACCTACAAAATAAACATTTATCCATATTATTTATGTGAAGAGCACCACCTACCGGTAATTATCAGAAATATAAAAATACCAAATTGAGCATCCAGCGCCATCTAGTGGCAACAGTCAGAAACAAAAAAAAAAAAAACAAATTGTATTTAGGGCCATCTAGCGTCAAATGGTGGAACTAAGTAAGAAGAGACATTGATAAATTAGAACCCCTTTAAGGATCTAATAATAAAATAGACAGCATATTCTGTTAGAGGGCACCACTTGAAATTAAATTACTGAAATGGAGAATAACAGTATGATGACAATCCTAAAACAAATTCAAGAAGATCTATCTAACCAGAAGCAGAATATGAGAAACATGGAGGAGCGTATCAAAAATAGCATAAATAAAAATATAGACGAAAAATTTAGTAAAATTGAAGAAAAATCAAAAGAGCTGGAAATTAAGTTAGAACAACAACAAAGGACGATAGATAACTTGGAGAGAGAGATAAGAAAGAAAAATATAGTATTTTTTGGAATGGAAGAAAAAGAAAACAGCTATGAACATCTACAAAATAATATAATTGAATTTATAAGTGACACAATGAATATACAATGTCATCAATCAGAAATAGCGTCAGTTAAAAGATTGGGCAAGAGAAATGGTAAAAAAGCTAGGCCTGTGGTAGTGGCACTAACAACAATGGGCAGAAAAATTGAAATTCTGAAAAGGAAAAAAACACTGCAGGACTCATCCGTTTATATCAAAGAAGATTTTCCACCTTTAGTTTTGCAAAAGAGAAGAGAACTTCAAGAAGAACTGAAAGTAGCAAGAGATTCTGGAAAAAATGTAGTCCTTCGATATGACAGAATTATAACATTGAAAGAAAAAACAACGCAGTTAGACACAGAAAAAAGGTCGAACAAAAGACAGATATCAGAATCGCCCAAGAGTGCTCAGGAAAACACAAAAGAAGACGGCGTAAGACAAATATCAAAGAAAAATAAGGGTACAGACATCACTTCATACATGCGTCCAGGAAAGTCGTCATCACCTTCTGGGACAGCTTTGCGAAAAAACTAAATTTAGGTAGTAGCCCCCTCTATCCTCCAAGCCGGCTGGTCACCGTGGAGGAGATTGACCATACCCCCCCAAAGGATAAACAATACAGATCAAAACATATATACATAGCTAGTTTCAATGCAAGGACTCTACTTTCAGACAGCAAGTTAATCGAATTTGGCAACGCAATCAAATCAATAAGCTGGGACGTTATCGGACTGTGCGAAATCAGAAGAGACTACGAAGCTATAGAAGAATACGCAGATTACATTTTCTTCCATTCTGCCGGGAAAGGCGGACATAACGGTGTCGGATTTTTGATTAAAAAATATCTAAGACAAAATATAATTAGTCTCAAGGCAATCTCAGAAAGAGTAGCTGTACTGGAGATAAAAATATCTAACAATAAGCATTGGTCAATAGTTCAAATATATGCGCCTACAGAATCGTACCCGGACGAAGATATGGAACAATTTTATAAATCGTTAGAGTCAGCTCTCAACCTAGTTAATAAACAAAATCTTATAATACAAGGCGATTTTAATGCCCGAGTCGGAAAAATGAGAGCAGGCGAAGATAGCGTTTTTGGTGATTTTTCGTTTGGGGAAAGAAGTCCGCATGGATACAGGCTAGTAGAATTCGCACAAGAAAATAATTTAAAATTTGTAAACAGCTTGTTTAAAATTAAAAAACAAAAAAAATGGACTTGGCGGCATCCAGATGGAAGGACTTTAAATGAAATTGACTACATAATGACAAACCGATCTAGTGACATACACAATTTTGACATTTTAAATAATTTAAATTTCGACTCTGACCACAGAATGATCAGATGTAAATTGTACAATATGAAAAATAAAAAAAGACGATTCATCAAATCTGGCAAACACACAAATATCTTTCCAACAATTTCGCATGAAGATACAAAGTACTGGGAGGAAAACTTCTTACAGTTCATTCGGGATTCATCTGATATTCAATCACAGTATAATAATTTCACAAGCACAATGGAAGAAATTCTCAAATTGGTACCAAAACTCACTAGAAAAACAAAGAATTATATAAGTGAAGAAACTTTTAAATTATTAGAAGAACGAAAAACTTTATATAAAGAGAAGAGAACGCGACAGACTAAACAAAAGATAACAGAAATCAGTAAGAAAATAAATAGAAACATAGCTCTTGAAAGGAAAAACCACAGACAAAACGTTTTCGAAAATTATATTCAGAATACCGGAGCAGTACGTAAAGCATTTAACTCTTTAAAAGATAAAAAAGAATGGGCAGCAAGTTTGAATAACCGAATAGGACTTACGTTATCAAACCGTCACGACATCTTAAATGAGGCCACCAATTTCTACAGAGAACTCTATACAATGGCAGGAACGTTTCAAGAGTCACCAAACTTGCGTGTATTATGCTGTGAGGATGAACCAGAAAGCATACTAACTTCAGAGGTCGAATATGCTATTAAAACTCAGAAAATGGAAAAATCACCAGGCGAAGACAACATAACAAATGAATTTCTGAAATCATTTAGTGAATGCCTCTTAAAACCTCTCCAAATGTTATTCAATAACATTCTAGATAGTGAGTCGACACCGGAGCAGTGGTCGAAATCAAAAATCATTCTATTGTTCAAAAAAGGAGACAGAAATGACCTCAATAACTTCAGACCAATCAGCCTCATCTCAAACATATATAAAATTTTTGCCAAAATAATTTTAAAGAGAATAACAAGAACTTTAGATGAAAACCAGACACAAGAACAGGCTGGATTTCGGAAAAACTTTTCAACTATGGACCATATCCAAGTGGTGACACAATTAATAGAAAAAGCTAACGAGTATAACAAAGAACTCTACATATGTTTCATAGACTATAGGAAGGCTTTTGACTCTCTCATTCACAACGCAATTTGGGAAGCATTATCTGAACAAGGCATCCACATTAAATATATCAATCTCCTACGTAACATTTATTCCAAATGTAGAGCCACGATTAAGCTAGAGAAGGAGGGACCTGAGTTTCCCATAACAAAGGGGGTGAGGCAGGGAGATCCTCTCTCGCCAAAAATATTTACTGCGGTGCTCGAATCAGTCTTTAGAAAACTTAACTGGGAAAATAAGGGAGTATACGTGGATGGCGAGTACTTAAACCACCTTCGCTTCGCCGATGATATTGTCATTTTTGCGGAGAGTACGTCGGATATGGAGACTATGGTTAATGAGCTGGTGGAAGAGAGCAAAAAAGTTGGTTTGAGCATTAATACTTCAAAAACAAAAATAATTACTAATAGCATAATGCACGATGTAACTGTCGATGGTGAAAAAATTGAATATGTACCAAGCTATATATATCTAGGACAAACAGTATCTTTTGAAGATAAGACTGAGAACGAAATAATAAGACGAAATGCTCTAGCATGGAAAAAGTACTAGAGCTTAAGAGAAATTATGAAAAATAAGGACATAAATATACAAATAAAGAGAAAATTGTACGAGGTAGCAATCTTACCATGTGTTACTTACGGTTGCCAAACCTGGTCCCTAACAAATGAAGATGAGAAGAAACTTGCGGTTTGTCAAAGGAAAATGGAAAGGAGCATGCTGGGGATAAAAATTTCAGATAAAATAAACAACAAAAATATTAGAAGGAAAACCGGCGTGGCAGATGTTAGTTATAGAATACGACAACTGAAATGGAAATGGGCAGGACATATATGCAGGATGGAGGATTCTAGACCAACTAAAAGAGTGACCGAATGGATACCGAGGAATAACAAAAGAAGTAGAGGTAGACCAAAAATGAGATGGAGAGATGTTTTTGGCAGGAAAGTGGGGAAGGACTGGATGCAGAAGGCCAGAGATAGAAATAATTGGAGAGCTTTGGGGGAGGCCTACGCCAAAGAGGCGACTACTACCGAAAATTAATTAAGATTTAAATTTGACTTAGTATAATACATTGATTAGAATTAATTGATTATAATCTAATACTAATATGTGTGTGTGAAATGTCACAATTGACGAACCTGTACTGGTGAAGAAGACTAATAATAGAATGACATAGGTAATTTGTGTGTTAATAGACTTAAATCAATTAATAATAACAAATATATAAAATTGTTTTATGATATTTTCTTGTATTTAAGACATTCTGTATGGTAGTAGAAATAAAGGGCTTTTTTATTTTTTTTTTATTTTTTTTATTTTATTTTATTTTATAATATTTCCTGTAAAAATGTGTATTCAGAACTGCGTAAATGAAAAAAAAATTGCTCAATTTCTAAGTTATTTTATCTATTACTACCATTATTGTAATGTTCATTGTCATTATTAATATGGAAAATAAATATATATTGTATTGTATTGTAACCATACTGATTTCCTATATTTTCGCGACCGTATTAAAATAGATTAATTTAATGATTTCTTATGTTTTCGCGATTGTTATTCATTAAATAGAACCGTTTTTCCCCCGAAGGGTAAAAAACGGATATTTAGGTTCCTGCCGTAGCTTGAACCACATGTGAGATAGCACTATTGTAACTCATCTTCTTTCTCGCTCTTCCCTTCGCAAGCAGCGCCCCCTACCGTCGACAAAGAGGTTAGTGGGGCGCGCGCGGCACCAGCGCTCGGCTGTTGACTTCTCAGTACTTACGGTAAGCCGGCAAGGGCTTCAGGTGTGGTTCAAGCTACGGCAGGAACCTAAATATCCGTTTTTTACCCTTCGGGGGAAAAACGGTTCTATTTAGGTGTCCGTGCCTATGCTTGAACCACATGTGAGACGTGTTTAAAATCTGCCGGCGCGGTGCCAGGCGTACTGTGACAAAAGAAGAAATGAAATGATTCAAGAGGGATAAAGTCAGCCTATAACTAATTAACATTAAATGGGATGAATTGTAATAAAAAGAAAATATACGTTTTCAAGGACTTTTTATTAAGCTATATCAACAAATTGTCTGTCAAACAGAACATAATTATAAACTTTCCTTTTTAGTAACAATCAGTCTTATTTAAATCAGTCGTTTATATAACATAATACCAAAATTTTACTCGACTGGAGAAAAACATAAACTTAAATTTGTAATATTTTGACACCTCTTAGAAGTTAATTGGACTTCACGGAAGTAATGATTGAAGAAGGTATTTTTTGATCTCCAATTCCCTCGTTTTAGAACTTCATCAATGTTCATGTTTGTACGGGTCCAGTTATCCGTGGCCACTCCAGCTCTTATGCTTCCTGCTGGCGCTGAGATATGCACCTCCTTAAATAAGGTCTTCACCCAGCCGGCTATGACTGCTCGAGAGGCTCCCTTGACTACACCCCGAGTAGTAATAAAGAGGTTGTCTAAATTATTTGCGGCACGGCGATTACTAGACAGCGATATTAATCGATTGACCCAATACAATATATTAAACCTTGTCGTTGGCATTGATTTAGTACACCACCCTGATTGTCTATATGAGGGGCTATCAGTCTTGGATCCAAACTTCGGCCAAAATATGAGCTCCGAGTCGGTTTTTTCCAAGTTTTCCGGGTGAATGCTAAGAAGAGTCAAATCATGAACCCTTCTTCCCGACGCAAGTAATAATAAGATGCTGGTATGGCGAGAGACTGCAAATAAACTAGTGTCGTCAAAACTGTACTGCTCAAGAAAAATCATCAGATCATCTATTTTCCATGATAGTGGTTTCTTTTGCCTTGGCCGCTTGGAAAGAATACCTTTTACTGCGTGTGTAACAATTGGATGCGAGCTCAAGTAGGAACTTTTGTTTGGATTAGCAAATGTGACTACCACCGATTTGTTAAGCAATATCGTATTAGGCGCTAGCTTCGTGATTTCATAGAGATAACAAAGAAATCTTGCCAGATCTACTGGTTGGGGATCGTCAACTTTTATGTTATTCTCGGAAGCCCATTTGTTTTTAAAGTAGATCTTCTCCAAGAAGCTTGAATTAATTTAATTTCAGAGTCACTCCAGTTGAAGAGTTCTTTGGCCCAGCCCGAATGTTCCAAACCTGCAAATTGAGGCTGTTGACCCCCGGAGGTGGTAGATTTGTTTGCAGATCCACCAAATGTAACGAAAGGTCTGGAATCTTCCATGGTGGTTGAACTGCTCTCTTCTTCACGTCCACTGTCCAAAACGCCTTGGGCCAGTCTGGAGTCACTAGAAGGTACATACCCCGGGATTGTTGTAGATGATGGAGAACTCGTGGTATTAGGGCTGGAGGGAGGAATAACCATCCGAGGTTGTATTGCCATTCTCTGCTGAATGCGTCCGTATACTGGCTTTTCTGGTCGGTTGCATCCTCCGATACGTACTTCGGTATTACTGCCGAACGCTCTGAAGCGAACAGGTCTATTTCTGGTGTACCGAATAGACTGAAGATAACGGATACTATCGGAGATTTTAAGTGCCATTCTGGTAAGTTCTTCGATCTGGACAGGCTGTCTGCTATGCTGTTGTATGGGCCCGGAAGGTAGCGCGCTACCAGGCTGCAATTGCATTGGCTGCACAACTGGAATATTTCTATTGCTATTTCCAGGAGTCTTCTCGCCCTTGTACCCCCTTGTTTCGTTATATACGCGGCTGCAGTTCGGTTGTCCGTTTGCCACACTACTGTTGCGTTGGAGATTTTGGAGCCCAACAGCTTTAAGGTTTCGTAGAGTGCCCAAAGTTCTTTCTCGTTGCAGTGCCAACGTTTTTGTGTTTCTATCCAGCAACCGGACATTTTTTGACTGTTGGCTATTGCACCCCAACCTGAATCTGCCGCATCGGTGGTTATAAACATCGTTGGGTTTGAAAGATGTATCGCTGAACTCTTGTCCACGTTCTCCATCCACCAGCCTAACTCGGTGAGTACAATGTCTCTCATATGATAACGTGCATGACGTCTTGCTTTTGGAAGTTTGTTGGACTCTATTTGAAGCCAACGGGAATGTAGTAGTTTCTGAGCTGTGAAATCTGCTTGTTTTAACAGGATTTCGTGGTCTGAGTGATATAACAGAAAGTCGTCTAGGTATACTACCATATTTATTCCCGCTGTTTGTCTGAACCAATGAGCTAACCAATTTGTTATTTTCGAAAAGGCATAGGGGGCACTTGATAGCCCAAAAGGTAGGCATGTCATCTCGTACGTCTTTTCCTTGTAAGCTAGAGAAAGGTATCTGCAGTGCGTTGGAGTACCAACAAAAAGTATCATGTCCCGATAGTAATCGGGACATGATAGTATGCCTGCGATATGTCTATTTTGACCATGTAAACATTCGGATTGAGAACTGATGTTAAACGTTGGTGGGTTAAGAGTCTGAATTTTGGGGCGTACACGTATTGGTTTAATCTTTTCAAGTTGAGGATTGGTCTGTGTGTTCCATCGGACTTTTCTCTGAGAAACATTGTTGAGAAAAACCCCGTCCTGTTTTTGCTTTGACGAAGAGCGCCGTTTTCCAGCATCTTTTGAATTTCTTTTTCGGTTTCCACAGAGGGTTTGGTCTTGAATGATTTTTGATGCCGAGACAAATTGATTAAGGGTGGCTTCTTCAAAAACGGAATTCTGTAACCTGATAATGCGCTCAACACTGCTTGTGGTGCACCTATTTCTGACCATTTTCCCCGATGAAACAACAGCCGACCTGCTTGAAAATCATGCCTTCTTGGAGCCCGTCCACTTATTTTGGCCCCCTCCGTTCCTGTTGATCTTGTCGTTATTGTTCTGGTTCTTTTGTTTGTTATTACTGGTGTTAGGTGCCGCTCTGAAAGGTCTGGCGGTGTGCCTCGTTTGTACCTTCCTAAATTGTCCTTGCTTATCCTTATAGTCAGACCTTTGTGTTGATCTGTGATCAACCCTTGAGAAACGGTGTGTACTCTTTTTAAAAGGAAAAAACTTATTTATACCACCTTGATCCTTTACGGTTTGGGACAGATCCGGCTCTTTAAATAAGTGTGTCTCCGAAGGCGGAATGCTATGGATTATTTCATGGAGAGTTTTATTTTTAATTTTGTATGTATCCCTTCTTTGTTGTATTATTTCTCCTCTTCGACCACAAACATATTGTAAAAGAGCATCGGAACTCTTTCGGAACTTCGAGTTAGAGGCGAGAAAATTCTCTCCGACTCGGCGTTTCAGCTCCTGAGGGAAATTGTCGCAAAGTTCGTCAAAGATTTTTCTTTGTTGAAGTAAACCATTTGTGATGGCACCCAGAGTGAGGTCAAATTTTTCTAATAGGGCTACCGAAGACCAAGATGGCGTGATTTCTGCCAGCTGGTTATTCACCTTCAGAGACGAAAATACTGGCGTGGCTTGGAACTGTTTTTGTACATCCGCGTAACGTATGTTTTTCCAGCTGTCTGTTCCCAGTCTCTGACAGTCTGCCGCCTGCTGTGCCAGAAGTGGATCTGCCTTTGAATACTTCGACTCCGATTCCGTTGTGCTGGGCTTGAAATCAAATTCACGTAATCCCTCAGCTGAATCGGTTAAATGGAGTTCGTTTGAGCGACGACCCCCCAAATGTTCATCTCTAAGCGAGTGCTCATCGTCCCATGTTTCACCTGATTCTGAGCACTGAGTTCTGTATTCCTCCCTATCTCCATGCTGGGCAGGGGATAGCAAGGGTGAAGGTTCTATGTCATAAGCGCTACCTTCTCGAGAATTATCTAAAATAGAACCCCTCGACTGTGCGAATCTCAACTCATCAATCTTTCTGTTTTGTTCTGATTGCATTTCTATAAGCTTGTTGAAAAGCGACATTTGTTGTTGCAAAACAGAAACCATAATATTGTCGCTGTTTCCCTGGGGCAATGCGGTTTCCCGTCGGCGCTTTGGTTTGGGAGTATGTGTCACTTCTATGTCCACCGCTCTCTTTTTTCCTCGAGGTTCTGATGACAGAGGGGTGCACGCGCGTTGGGACTGTTGGGAGAAGCTGTCTTCATCAGATAATAATCTGGAAGTCCTTTCTCTGTTCGTGAGCTTGCCTTGAACTTTGAGTTCACGTATATTATCCATGAAATCGTTATAAGAAGGAGCATGGATCTTTTCCACTATAAGGTGCGGGGAGTATATTAGTGCCCTTCCTAACGGCCATGAAATTAAAGTTTTCCTTATGTGTCGGAACTGTCTCTCGGAAACTTCCTTGGTAGTTGGACAAAAGGCTTTCACTAAGTCAATTGTCGGTATTCCAAACCTCAGCTTACTGTCCAGCCTTGGAGAAAGCTTTTCACCGAACAAGTCTTCGTATGAGTATTCTATTACTTTCCATTGCTGCCAATCCTTCGGGTAATGGACTTGAATGGAGCCGAGGACTGCAGCAAAAGCTTGTTTTTTCGTCTGGATCTTCTGGTACGTGCAGGGATAATTCACCCATCGTAACAGTTGGTGTGGTCGCCATAATCTGCAACCAACGTATCTATTGTTTTAACTTGTTCGCCCAAAATGGTCGACTTGGCGTCAAGCCCCAAAATAAGTCGTGCGGTAAGACGACAAAAAAATTTCCCGTCGTCTGAGGAGACGACAATGATTTCTTGTCGTCCAAAACGGCGACATTGATCTCAGTCCAGTCATGAGACGACGGCCGTGAGTTCGTCAACTACTGGGGCGACACGGCTCGAACCCGGAGATTGTCGTCCACTCAGGCGACAGGCGCTGCGACATCCCCCGAGACGACAGGCGTCGTACACTGAGATAACCGGTATCGTCCCCCGAGACGACAGGTCGTTCACTGAGGCGACATGTGATTGTTAAATATAGTGACGGTGCCTATAGAGGCAACTGCGTCTCGTCGCTGGGCCATGGGCGCCGAGCGGAATTCATAGTAGCTATTTCCTTTTTTTTTTTTTTTGAAAAAATGAAAGGAAATTATTCCTGATACTCGAAAGATCTGAACTTCTTCGTTTTTTAAGTTTCCTTCTGCACGTGCTAACTGAACGAGTTACAAAGGCGTACTGAGAAGTCAACAGCCGAGCGCTGGTGCCGCGCGCGCCCCACTAACCTCTTTGTCGACGGTAGGGGGCGCTGCTTGCGAAGGGAAGAGCGAGAAAGAAGATGAGTTACAATAGTGCTATCTCACATGTGGTTCAAGCATAGGCACGGACACCTAAATTAAACTATTTTAATACGGTTTTTATCGCGTTTATTACTTATTTATTTACACCTGACGTTTCAAACACTTTACAGCGTTCATGGTCGCAGGCAGAAACATTTGTCTTTGATGTCATAAGATTACAAACTACCGCCTGAAATATTTATTGAGAACTATTCTGATTCACGCAGTATTGGCTCACAGTATCTAAGGGTCTTGCAGTCTGCTTCCGAGTTTGCGATTTTATTAAGTTAATGACTGGGTCCCAAGCTGGTGGTAATTTCAATAGAGAGGATGGATGGGAGGTACAGTTTTCACTATCGGACTAACTTTGTCTTTAGTACTTAATTAGTTTACTCTTTTCATCACTTAACATTTATATTCACATAATATTCTCTTGGCATTATGTCAGTCAAACTAATGTACCGTCTTAGAGAATCGGGTAACATAAAATAAGAAAAGTATATAAAGTAACAATTTAATAAAAATAAAACATAACTTAATTTAAAAAAACAATAACAGAACATGAGAAAATTAAAGGGGGTGAGTGTTTTAATTATCGCATCAGTGCGCAATCGGAAGTTAAATAGCCAACCACACTGTCCTCGTCAAAAGCGCAGTTGTCAGAAGTGCAAGCGTGAAGTGACGACCCGCAGTGTAGAACAAATAGTATGACAACACAGGAAACACAGGATCGTCCAGAGTTAAAGTGTTCAAATAAAACGTCCAGTATTTTCTAATTGTTATCCGGAACCAGAGGGAAGGGCCCTGGAATCCGCAAATCAGACATTTAACAAAATGACCTATTTGCCTGTTTGTCTGCGACATCATGATCCGAGCATGCAGGGGGCAGATTTAGACCGTGATGTGGCAGACATACAATTAATTACATTACAAGTTGAAAGAATAATACAATCAAAATTTGATTAATAAAAGAGACTATAGAAAAATTTAAAATTATCCATTTAACATAAAGTGTCATATGTAGTTTCACAAAGCTATAAAAAGACAAACTAAAACTATCTTAACATAAAAGAAAAATAATTTTGCAACACTCACACTAATTCGGGGAAACTTACAAAATTAATATACTTATGTATAGCTGAGCAATAATAAATCAAAATAACAATTTTCTTTTACAAGAGAGATGTGAAAATTTTCAGCCGCTGACAAGCAGTGTCAACATCCTTTTTCACAGTTCGCAGAGGCCCTTGATCATAGAGCACGAACCACCACGCAGGCTTCATAATTACAAACTGCGTACGTAGTCTCACAACCGTACCGAACGAAAGAAGACATTTAGTTAGAAATATTTAGTTGATTTTATTATTTTAAGTTAAAGAATATATAAAAAAATACCGTTACCCTAATCTACCTACGACCTACACTGTGTATTAGTTAGTCTATGACATGGAGTAATTATAATACTCCATGGTCTATGACAAATGATTTAAAATGGCGCGCGGCAATTATATTGGTCGTATTTACATTTAAAACAATGAAATTAGAATATTTACCGATGAAAAGTTATTCCTTTGCATTTTGCCGTGTTCCTTGAATTATTGCTACAATATCTCAACACACACCAAAGTATTTTTAAATGTTTTTACAGTGTTTTTGATTATTAATTGTCAGAAGCACAAGGCCCGAAACAACTAGCAAGCGACTAAGTGAGTTGCAGCGCGATCGCCGCAGTGAACGAGACAAAGTAAGGAAGTGCGGTGTCTTCTCTAGTACGTAAGTACATATATCTCGATGATTATTTGTTAATCTTTTTTTCGCATCACGAGTATATACATACAAGTCAGCAAGTTATTGATTCAAAAGGCTCATGTTCTTGGGAACAGTCATAATGTGGTAGGATGTAGCTTTCGTACTACCTACGTACGCGTGCTTCGCAAGGCAACAGTTTTTTCTGGAATGAAAAATACCTTGTATTTTACTCACGTTTAACTAATTTGACGATACCTATTCTCTGTGTCCTCTAACTATTAGAATGCGAAACTTCCGGAACATTGATTCTGTAGATAAAGCGTAGATGTAACATGCAAATATCCAAACTCACCTTTTACCCGACTGCGCCAGAAGTAGGGTTATGTTTTTTTAGAATATGTATGTTTGTATTTAAGTATATTTTTTTGGCTCGCTCTGCAGTCTGAACGGCTTGATGGATGTTAGGTTGAGAGGTGTCGTTAGATTCGTATTTACTGTGAGAGTGACACTAAATATATTAAAATTAAACAAAAAAAAAAAAAATGGAATTTTTAATTTCAAATTATATAGAAAATCAGTCGGGTTTTTTAGTTTCTTTTTATTAACGTTGTCTTCTTTTTATTTATTTTTACTTCTTAATTTACCTATATTTTCTATTCTAAACAGAAGATCTTCAATCTAGCACCTTTAGCACATAAATCTGATAATAATATTGTTCATCAGTAGCTGAATCTCATCGGCATATTCCGTCATTATATAGGGATTATATGGGATTCAGTGCACTGTGATGTGCAATACATTGTTTGTGCAAGAGATTGTACAATAATAGAATGTATGTTCAGAAAATCTTCAATAAATATTTTGTTAATAATAATATGACACAGGAGACTGCACTGCGATTATGGTCCAAAAGTTCTGGCGTTTACCAGAGGTTAGTTTCAAGTTTGGTTCGAACATACATACATACAAGTGTACTTTATGATGGTCAGTCTTACAAAGTCAACAACTATAAGGGAATTTTGCTGCTTTGTATTTGATTATAGTGCACCTTCCTTCCTTCCGAATGCACAATCGTTGGTCCCGACTGCCAAGTTAACTGGTCGTCGTTAAACAAACATAAAGAGCTGGCTTGATGTTTCAGGAGGTACTAAATGGAGAAGTGTAAGAATGAGGTTCATAGCTTTGAAAGTGATAGGCTCAGGGTGAGCCCCCAAAGACTCAAAGAATATCTTGTATGTAAGTTGTATTTCTACGAAAATAGAAAAATCTGTATGTATGTATGCATGTATTTAAAAACTGTATTGTACAGAAAGCAAAATTGTTACAACAAAATAAAACACAACAAGAGGCGGACTTATCCCTGATAGGGATCTCTCCCAGTCAACCCGATAACCAAAGGAAAAGTAGAAGAGTACATGGGCATCAAATAGTGTACAGTACAATAGATACGATAAATATAAATGTAAAACAAACTAACTTAATCTAAACCTTTTTTTTTTTTTTTGTTGTTTACGGAGGGGAAATGCATTTACGCACAAAGTGTGGGACTCCTGGGCCGCTAATCGGCCCAGACTACCCACTAAAACCCCTCCGGCGTTTCCGCACCAGCCGTTGTGAGGACGCCATGGGATCGCTTTCGCATAACTTAAACCTTTTATTATTATTATTTTTTTTTGTTAACCGAGGGGCATTTACGCACAAAGTGTGGGGCTCCCAGGCAGAGTGCCTGGACTACCCACTAAAACCCCTCCGGCGTTTCCGCACCGGCTGTTGAGGGCGCCATGGGGTCGCGTTAGCATTCTACCACGACGCCCTCCAGCCATGGCCTTTCGGCCCCCTCATTTGGCCTTTCGCCCCCCCCCCCCCCCCCAAATCGGTCAGTGGCCCATAAATGGACCACGCCCGTCCCCCAGACCCACATCCATTCGCCGTCTCATCATAGACGGCGGTGGAGTGGGCTGTTGGCAGAAATTGGCCGACAGTCAACAAGACCCCGACTACCAGGGAGTTATTAACTGTCACCCAGAGTGCACCGTCCCGAATCCCTTGTCAGCCCGCCCTCTCACCGGATCCTTGGGATCAAGTGAGAATGTAAAGCTTTCAAACGACCGGGCACTCGAGGAGGTTCCCTGCCCTGCACCCCCGCATAACTTAAACCTAAGTCAACTCAAGTCCGAACGCTCTAAGTATTCCCTAACCAGATTTCCAGAGGAAGCTTGTTCCATAAACGTGCAGCAAGTATTGCAAAAGAGTTGGCGTAGCACTAAGAGGAATCATCATCTGTTAATGAAAATTAATGAAATGAAAAACATCACTTGAGTTATATCATTAATCTGTGTATAGAGACTGGTGTATTCCGTGAAGATTTCTAAGGTAAAGCCACTATTCAAAAATAATGATAATGAACAACGGAGTGTTTTAGACCCATATCGAAAAATTCTATATTGCTAAGATCTCTGAAAAATAGCTCCAATGAGGTTAGCACCTACTTTGAAGAAAAAAATATCTTATGCGAAAAGCAAAAGGGATTTTGACGTAATAAAACAATTAATGTGGCTATATTTGACGTTTTATCAATTTTATTGACCCAAGTTGACAATCGAAATCCAGTATGTTCTCTTTTCTGTGATATGACCCAAGCATTTGATAATGTGAGGCATGACATATTATTAAAAAAACTAGAAGCTTGCGGAATAAGAGGTAATATACTTAATTTATTTAAATCAAATCCCGATTTGATTTAATGAATGTCTCTCAAAGTATATAATAAAATTCCCAAAGAATATAGGGATATGAATATACTCGTAAATACAATTAAGTTTGAATTAAAAAAAAAATTTAGTTAATAAGTGCTAGTACAAAATACAGTTTTCCTAATGTTAAGTTTCCAATGTATATTTACAGCGTGTACATGAAATAAATAAATAATAAATAAATACAATACAAAATATCTACACTACACTATTATATACAGTAACAAATAATTTAATATTCACAAAGACTTCAACATAATATGAGCAAAGGCGGACTTATTGCTAGGCAATCTCTTCCAGTCAACCCTTACGAGGTGAAAGAGAAACAGTTAAGTTAGGGTGGGTACAGCAGGGGTGCAGGGCAGGGAACCTCCTCGAGTGCCCGGTCCTTTGAAAGCTTTGCGTTCTCATTTGATCCCACGGATCTGGTGAGAGGGCGGGCTGACAAGGGATTCGGGACGGTGCACCCTGGGTGACAGTTAATAACTCCCTGGTAGTCGGGGTCTTGTTGACTGTCGGCCAATTTCTGCCAACAGCCCACTCCACCGCCGTCTATGATGAGACTGCGAATGGATGTGGGCCGCCTGGGGGACGGACGTGGTCCATTTATGGGCCACTGTCCGATTTGGGGGGGTGGCCGAAAGGCCAACGGTCGGGGCCGAAAGGCCATGGCTGGAGGGCGTCGTGGTAGAATGCTAACGCGACCCCATGGCGCCCTCAACAGCCGGTGCGGAAACGCCGGAGGGGTTTTAGTGGGTAGTCCAGGCACTCTGCCTGGGAGTCCCACACTCAGTGCGTAAATGCATTTCCCCTACGTTAACAAAAAAAAAAAAAAAAAGTGTGGGTACAGCAACAGATATAGTTGAAAATTATAAACACACACAAATATTGCATATTAAATAAACATACATAAATAACTTACATAATATAATATTCATACGTACTGTATGAATATCTAAGCGAAAATAACAGCACTATCAAGTCAAAGTGAGAGGTAGCATTCTTTCAAGCGACTCTTGAAACTAATTATAGTCTGAGCAGTGCGAATACCTTCAGGCAAAAAAAAATGATTTTCTAGAAGACAAATTAAATTAGACTTCAAAATATTAACATTTCTCTAATTTTATTTAATATCTGAGTAATGACACATATTTTATGCAAATAAATTATCTGTAGGCAAAATAATTTAGATGTTTTACAAAGTATAAGACACACATAAAATACCAATAATAATTATAAATTAATGATAAAAAGAAAATGCTTAAATTATGTAAATTAAATATTGAACCCAGATTGCTGTCGTCGCATGATGTGTATAAATTATTTACCTATGTTTAACAAATAAATAAATGATTGATCTATATAAAAACAAATATCATTTTATCTTACTTGAAAGTACTTACTTTTCTATATTCTTTATCTATATTCTTGTCTACTAATTTCTATTAAATTATCTTCGGCACATGAAATACGGATTTCTACTTATAGAATACTAGCTGTTTCCCGCAGCTTCGCCTACATCAAAAAGTAGCCTATGTTTGACCTCGGGTCTTCAACATATCCATACCAAATTTCATCAAAATCCTATCAGCGGTTTGGCCGTGAAAGCGTAACAGACAGACAGACTTTCGCATTTATAATATTAGTATGGATAGATATAGAATTTCCAACAATATTAGAAAATACATACCTTATATTTTCTTTTAGTCTGTTCAAATACATTTCATAATAGGTTATATACATAATATTACCTACAGAAGATAAGTTTCAAAACAAAGCTCCGTAAACGATACTCCATGCATACATTACTCTTTACTGAAAACTAGTGCAATCCGTATTGTTATGTCGTCCCTTGAATTGATCATTCCATGATGTGGTCGACCATAATATCATGAAATGCGGCCATTTTAAGATCAATGAGCTTCTGACATTTCATCGTATTATCAACTGACGCTCGACTACTTCATGATCTGGCCAAGAATCAGGTGCTAATATCGTAAAATTGTTATATTTTTAACCAGTAGAGGCCGCTGATGTTGCTACATTTTTGAGCATTATATCATAGCGGCGGACAATTAGCTGTGAAAAAATCGAAGAAAAATTGATTGTGTGACAGCATCGTTCAGCATGCATTCTTCTTTGCGTATTGATGTACTTCAAACAAAATAAATTAAAAAAATTCTGAGAAGTATTCTGCCACATTCATGGCCCCATCGGTAGCAGCCATCAGGTCATGCCGAGTGCAGGTCACAGGGGCAAGACAACACGTGCTTCATCGTTTGGAGAGACACCAAACACACATTTTGTGAGGAATGTATGAACCCCTACCTGGCCAGGCTTACTGTACATCGGCCTGCTTGGGTCTGCAACCTTTGAACCTCTAAACAGGCCAAGAATGCATGAATGTTTCATGCGTTGTATGAAACTTAACCTCTGGATAATATTATTTCTTAATAGGTTAGCACACATGGGCGCGCTGAGCCGGCTTAGATCATAAACACACATTATGTTGTGCAACGGGGAGTATTTATAAAAAATAATGGACGTGAGAAGACGTAGGAAAATGGATATTATTTCTGCGGTAGTCTAATGGTGAAGTTATTTTTAAGTCTAAATTAATTTCTACTTAAATCCTAAGGAAATAAATAGTACTTTTTTTCCAGTACAAGGTACCCTACGTCCTACTCAGTATTCTTATCTATCCATATGCGAAATTTCAGAAAGATCGGTTCAGAAGAAAAGGCGTGAAGCGGTAACAAACAAATATACAACCTCACTTAAACTTTATTTGTACATAAAATGTAAAAAATGTGGACTTAATACAATTATTAAGTCCACATTTTTTAAGACCAATGTCTTAAGTTAGTGTAACGAATTAATGCAAAGAACCTTTGTGGTCCAGTGGTTAAGGCGTTCGCTTTCGACCCAGAGGTCGTGGGTTCGATTCCTACGGGAAGCATATTTTGTTTAGTTGTTTCCAGTTTGATTAGGACATTGCAGGCTTGAATCACCTGATTTTCTGACAATAATGATGGTTTCTTGCTTTGGAAGGCACCTTAGGCCATTGCGTTCGGCTGCCATTTGTGTCAGTCGTTTTATCATACTCTCATGTAATCATACCAATAATATTATAAATGTGAAAGTGTGTTTGTTTGTTTGTCCTTTCTTTACGCTCTAACTAAGCAACCAATCGACTTGATTTTCGGCATAGAGTTAGTTGAAAGGAGAGTAACATAGGCTACTTTAGGTCCTGGAAAAACATAATGTTTCCAAAGAAGGTTCACACGCGGGCGAAGCCGCGGGCACAGCTAGTATAACCTAAAATTGAGCTAGCGAAATGCTTTTAATATTTGAAAGAGAATTGCAATAGCATAATATAACTATTAAAATATGCATATGACATTTCGCACATTTCTCATTAGTAGAGTATGTGGCTCGCATCGCATCTCTGCGACAAAGGACGCGCCGAATTAATTTAGAAGCCATTTTCAGTTAGTGTTTGAGTTCAACTGTTTTGTCTAGAAATATTTTAGTGACGAATATTTATTTTGACTCATAATTTTTTTCGATAATTTGATGACGTAGTGGCATCGCGCTGACAAGCTTTCGCGATAACGGGTATCGCAGTGTTGTGTAACAGACATCAGCATAGTCTATGATTGGGATGATTAGGAAGTGAAGCGAGGGAGAAAATTTATAAACCTATAGAGAGAACGTAGCGTGGCAGTGACTTTGCGGCTGACCTCGGAGACGTGAGTTACCCAGCTTAGAGTGGAGTCGATGTGCACACCGAGATCTTTCACACTAGCGCAAAATGGAACAACCGCGTCTTTGAATTTATTCGAATCGTCTATTATTGTGATACCGATTCCAAATTCATACCTACTAGTGGCTTATCTGACACTGCCATTGAGAAACAAACGTTTATCCGTGTGCACCTTCGTTCCTCTTTGGATACTGTCGACTGAAGAGAAAGGAAGATATAGAGAAAGGAAGAGATCAAATATCTCTAATGGCGACCAATCAAATAGGGACCGCGTTTTGCCGTTGCTTGACCCGCAATTTTACTTCTTTTTTATTTTATCATTTTGTTTAAATAAGGCTAGAAATTACAAATTAATAACTTACATTTACACATAACAAATAAATTTAATTCATTACTATTGATAAAATACAAATAGTTGATACAAAAAGTAAAAGGTAAACGAAAATATGTGGTTAAAGAACCTTTACCTACCTACCAAAAATAGAAAAAAAATAGAAAGCTACTAGGAAAACGATATGACGAGAAAGTCTATTTGAAAGCAAACAAAGGAGCCTTTGAAATGAATATTCTTGCTGAGATAGTGCAATTATTCTTCGCATTAAAAGCTTCACTTAGCTTAAAAGATATAATTTAAAGATAAATGAACGAGTTGTATATTAAATTCCATTTGCAATTTAATTTGGAAACACACTAGTATATGAGACTAACAGTCACACTCACACAGAGTAGTTGTTTTGTATTCTTATGACATCACAGAGAAATGTTAACTTACTACCTGCGACCACACAACTGCAAGCTGCAAAGAGTTTGTAACATAAATATCCAAATAAGTAATAAACGCGTTAAAATCCGTATAAAAATAGTTTTATCTAATGCGCAGAGTCATTGATGACAATGGAAATAATTTCTTAAAACTCAAATAAAAAATCTAATTCATTCTCATTTGTAAAGATAAAATAACTTAACACTTTCACAGACAGTCAAGAAAATAACAATGGCACTCAATTGTTATCTACGTCGAGAGACGTTATACTGTCCGCGAAAGTGTTAATTAAGCAACTCCTCCTAAGTATAGATTTACACATTTTCTCTCTAAGTGAGAATTTTTTACTTGAGTTCGAAGACTTTGCTTCAGTAGTCATTAACAACTCTGAGTGCCAGGGTCTGTTATTTCTTGATTTAATGATACGAAATGATATTGCCTGCTAAATAAATTGTTTATTAATAAACATGATTCTGTGCTTCGGAATGGTCTATTTCAGACGTTTAAATATACCATACTAGCTGTTTCCTGCAGCTCCCGCTACGCCAAAAAGTAGTATGTTTAACCCCGAGACTTCAACTATATTCATACCAAATTTCATCAAAATTCGTTCAGCGGGTTCAGCGGTTAGCATGGATATGGAAGTATGGATTATTTATTGTAGATAGGTATTTGTCATGGTCAATCGAACTTAAACAGAAAGTATTATTATCAAAATTACTGTGTATGTGGTATAATTGTTGTGCAATAAAGAGTTTTTGTATTGTATTGTACTATTTTCCTTCGACATTCGTTTCGAATAGCATTTTTCAACGAATGGTCGTCCAGAATCCAATTATTTTCGAGAGCGACGATCTGGACAGACGGACGCTACTAGGCAAGATTAGGATGGAAAAAAACATTAAGCTGTTAAAATAGGGTTCTTAATATAATGCTTCTATCTTTAAGAGGACATAGCAGAACAAAAGTTACACAAGTCGGGATTGTTCTCTGAAGTGATACCAGGCGAGCATATAGTACGGAGACAGATGACCGATGGGGCAGAAAGGTATTAGAACGGTGACCACTAGAGATTAAGTCGTATGCGAGATTTGTCGAATAAAATATGTTAAAACTATTATATGTTATTACTAGTTTTAAGAGCCAGGTTAAGGAGCACTATCTGTCCCTTCAAGGTGTGTAGAATATATATTATATGTATTTCTTATTAGTGGCTGTCCCTTGTTCCCAAATTATATCTATGTCTGTGTTGATTCATCTATACAGTAGACATTATTTTTAATTCTACTGGGCCCACCCTTACATCATGTTCTCTTATCGTACAAAGGTTGGCTGGAAGAGATTGCTTAGCAATAAGTCCGCCTTTGCTCCATATTGTTAACAATGTTATAATTTTTGTTTTGTGATTTCCCAAATGTGGGCAATAAAGTTAAGTTAAAGTTATTTAATGATTGCTTTTCTGTGTTATTTGGAAATGAAAAACCCTAAAAATCTGCCATTTTGTTTTATTTTTATTTTGAATTAACCAGTGTCACTCTCACAGTAAATACAAATCTAACAGAGCTGTGTGCAGCGCGTGCAAAACAATTATACGAACATACATACGATACGTTTATGTATGTATATACATAAACCTCCTTCTGGCGGAGTCGGGTAAAAACGTTTATTAACACATACTGTTAGAGAAAAAAGACAAGTTATTGACAAAATATTTGCATGCTATGTAATTTAGGACCCTTATTTCAAAAAAGATAAATTCCTCCTTGAGAATGTCCAAAGAAGAGCAACAAAGTTAGTTAAATGTATACGCAATCTGCCTTATGATCAAAGACTAGAAATTCTTAAGCTTACAACATTAGAGTGTCGCAGACGAAGAGGCAACCTAATTGAAACATTCAAAATGCTGAGAGGATATTATGATGCTCTAGAACTGCGCGATATGTTCCAACTCTCGGAAAATGTGCGCTTGACGGGGACCTTCATTGAAACTATGTCACACAAGAGCAAGAAGAAAACCGAAAAAACATTTTCTATGCAATCGTGTAGTAGCAGAGTGGAACAGACTCCCTGAGAGTGTCGTCAGCGCACCCTCAGTCAACGCTTTTAAAAACAGATTGGACAATTTTATAAACTCTCCAAACTTCAAGATGCACACGCATCAGCTAATATAAGCTGCTAGTGTGTTCAAAAATATAAATAAATAAATAATAAATAAATTTATATATACCTTTTGTACCTTACTCACTTACAAATCAAATTCATTCATTCATTCATACGAAAAATAAGGTTGTCTATAGACATCTGCTAGGTTTTACGGGATATCTCCAATTGGACCAACAGAATTGGCCATTTAAAGACATCTTAAACAAGGTCGAACGCAATAGCTGAATGCAAACCAATCCAACTGGCCATTTTGGACATCATTGGGCGCTGGTTATGTCCAGCAGTGGACTGAAGCCCACATGCTGAAAGAAGTAAAAATGACAGACACATTCTCGATCCTAATTTGTGTAAGTATCCATACTAATATTATAAATGCGAAAGTCTGTATGTCTGTCTGTTACGCTTTATCGGCCAAACCGTTGAACGGCTTGTATTGAAATTTTGAATGCCCGGGGTCAAACATAGGCTACTTTTTGACGCAGGCGGAGCTGCGGGAAACCACTAGTGACTTATATATCGAATGAAAATCCACTCACCGATTAAGATGAATGAAATTCATTCGACGGACCGTTTTTGTCTGAGTCCTGGTAAAAAAAAATACTTTCGAAGATTGTGACAAATAAGCTGATAAATACAAAAAATTCCACGAATCAATGAAACATATAGTAAGTCCAAAAATAAAACACATTCACGATCACTACGACCCACAACAATAAAACTTTCTAAACACTTATATCGAACTTTCCGTTTCCCTAAATCGAAGCGAACCCTAAATACTAGACAAACAACCTGCGGGCTTATTCTAAACCACAAGAAGATTCAATCACATTGAAATAACTATTAACATTTATGATGTTTAAAAACGCACAAATCTCATGCACTTTACTGTAAATTAATGGTATTTAATATTATATAACCATTTCGCATATCAGCCTGTATCGCTTAAAATACATATTTTTATTAATTACAAATACTATACTGGGACAAATCACACAGCATGAAAGTATAGTACATACAGTCTGACTTCCTAGTTTCAGTCAAAAATAAATTAATTTTGTTATCTTACAATTTGCCCGTTTGACGATACGCGATGACAGAAGTTTTGACCTCTGTCGAAATGGCCAATAGATATTTAGACAATTTTCACATGTCATGCATGACCATGACCTCTTGCGAATTCGGCCGAATAAGGACGATTCCACGCACGAATTTCCAGAATAACCTCCCTGATCCCAAATCGAAACTGTGACAAATTCACTCCAACTTTTTTCATTTGTCGACTAACAAGTCGGGATATTGGCTTTCATTAATGTCGCTATCTCCCTCGCACTAACAGGAATGGTTGAATGAAGAAAAAAGAAAGAAATGATCTGGATTGGCCGTGGAAATTGACGTTCGCAATTATGCTATCGGTGTTTGGCTTAAGGCTTTATTTCTTCCTTTTTGACGTTTGTAAGGTAAGGATTTTATTAGGAAACGAGAGCAGGCAGAAATGTAAGTACATATTTCTCTAAATCCGTTAGTGCAAGTGTAATGAACAAAGGCAATTTTTTTTCAAAAGATGCAGACCATCAAAATGCGTATAGTTGTAGCGTTTCCGAACGCTACTTATGTTTGTGAACGCAACCTCAAAGTTTAGAGCTGTCAATCAGACAGATAAAAAAGATGGGAGAACGGAAGATTTGTTCGTACGACGGATTTGTAGATTAGATTACAATAATAAACAGGATTTCCTTAATAACAAGTGTTTGCTTTGGGGATACCACAACGAAGTAAAGAGAAACATTGAACACAAGTTGAGTACATGGTGGGACTCATTTCCAACGATCCCCATACAGTTGAATATCTGACCCACATTTTACGATACACAGATATCAGCTGCTTCAACTGATTATGATGGGGAAAATGCAAGGTGCGTGCTAGTGGACGGAAAAAATCATGGCTGAAGAACATAAGAGAGCGGATCAGTTGCTAAAGTCGAAAAACTGTTTTAAATAGCGAAGTTTCCTGACTGAAGAAGCTGATGGCGAAGCTCTAGTAATGAAGAGGCAATTCAAGAAATAGACGCATTTTTCTGAAAAGGACATACAACTGGGTTAATTTCTGTCAAAATGAAAAAAAAATACAGCTAAACTATTCCCACTTTGAAATACATACGTGAATAAAATATAGTCTCTATTTCTAAACCGTTCCTTTGTGACTAACATTCATTTAACTGTGCGGTTGGGTTGACAAGCGTTCATTATTACTCACGCAGACTTGTTTAGTTGCGCAAAGCAGATGGTTTTAATCAGGCACTGTATTCTAAACTGTTCTCTGTGGATTTTATATAGAGCTAACTGTTAACACCTCCTCATAACGGGCCGCTTCGAGAGTAAGAGAGGAAAAGGGCGTGCTCGTCGGACGGACACAGTACAGCCACTGGCACATTCTTACAGAAAGCGATACACCTAGCTTAGGCTCGGATCGGCTGGAGAAGGGTTGTGGCAGGTGTGGATCATGACCTGTGGAGCATAGAGAAGCACATGGTCCCGACAAATTGCGGAAGTGATGTTGACACCGTGTGGTATTTGGTGGGTCCAAGTCCCACATAACCACTCAGCTTCCCGTTCTTGGCTGGATGGTAGAGCAAACGAAAAAAAAGAAAAAAATGTGTGGATCATGACAGTCACGTCCCTCAAGCATGAGGATTGAGGACATGACAAAGAAGGAGCTCGATAGCATATCTGTAGCGAATGCGCGTCTCAAGCGACTGAGAGACACGACCCGTTTTGGTTTGGTCGCCATTTAGAGACATTTTCTATCTCGAGCTCCTCCGTGCTTCGGATGGCACAAAATATATTATTAACTATTTTAGCTTCCAAATGATAAATCAAAATCAATCAATCAATCAATCATTTATTTCATTGTGGATCATATGTTGTACAAGGTGGAAATACTAAATTTCATATATTTATTTTACTGAACATTAGCTGTATTGGACTACAAATCATAATTTGTGTAGAAAAAATAAGATGGGCTGTATAGGACTTGTATCCATAGCCGTAAAACCCATTGCTAAAAAAAACTGTCAGGGTTTGCCCTGTCTGTATCAGTGGCGCCATTCTAAAATCTATTTGTTTTTGTAATTAATTTACTTTTAATGACAAATGTCGATCGAATTTTGGGAAGAATACCTAAATTTGACTCAGCCAGATAAACTAATCCAGGCAAAATCGAATGTTGATAACTGCCTAAGCAGGCTGACTATAGCTACTTAACGTACATAACATACTTTCAGAATGGCAAACCAAGAAGTGGCCCTATTTATAACTTAATAAATGAAAGTAGGCGTCATTTTAAATCTCAATTAAAATGGTGCCAGGACCATGAACAACAAATACTAATGGATATAATATTTTCACAATATTCAAAAAAGGATTTCAAAAGCTTTTGGAAATCAGCAAATAAGTTGCACAGGCCTGGACTCCCTGTAAGCATTGGCAATTGTAGTGAAGCGGAAGATATAGCTGAAACTTTTAAACAAAAATTTAAAATAGAGTCTCTGTTCAACTTCTGAACTACGACACTAAAAAAAAAGTCACACACACACTTGCACATATGTATTTACCACCGCCGTGGTTCAAAAAGAGCGACCAACAAATAATGTTCATGAAACAATAAAAGAAATAATAAAAGAAAAACCATATTAAGTTCGAATTTCTAACAGTGACATCTATCGGTGACGCGGCACAACAAAAAAAGGTTCTTGTTGAAGTCGATATTGATTATTGGGTATGGAATGATGCGATTGTTTGTATGAATTTAAAATTTACTGCTAAGGAGGTGGACATAGTAATTAAAAATATGAGGAGGGGTAAGTCTCCTGGTTTTGATGGGCTCAGTATAGAGCACCTGCAATATGCTGGTGTCCATCTGCCTAGGGTCCTTGCTATATTCTTTTCATTGTGCCTAAGTCATAGGTATTTGCCCTTAAGTTTAATGAATACGATTGTTGTTCCTATTCTCAAGAATAGGACTGGAGATATTTCAGACATTAAAAACTTGAGACCTATATCCCTAGCAACAGTGTTAGCAAAAGTGTTAGATGGCCTGCTTGATGGTTATTTGAAAAAACATCTAAAGTTACACGAAGCCCAGTTTGGTTTCAGGCCTGGGCTTTCTACGGAGAGTGCCATATTTTCCCTCAAGCGTACAGTTGAGTACTACACGAGTAGAAATACACCTGTTTATGTGTGCTTTCTAGATTTGACAAGTGCTTTTGATTTGGTAGCTTATGACATTCTGTGGGACAAGTTGAGAAACACCGACATGCCTGTCGTACTTGTAGCCTTGCTTGAGTATTGGTACAACAATCAGACGAATACAGTAAAATGGGCCGGCGCGTTTTCAGACCCGTATAGGCTTGACTGTGGGGTAAGACAGGGCGGATTAACCTCACCTAATCTGTTCAGTCTATATGTGAATGAACTCATTTTAAAATTGAGTTGCATGTATGTAGGGTGTCATGTTGGAGGCATCTGTGTAAATAACTTGAGTTACGCTGATGACATGGCCCTGCTTGCCCCATCAGTCAGTGCTTTGAGAAAGCTACTAAGAGTATGTGAGGATTTTGCCCGTGAGCATGGCCTTAAATATAACACACTGAAAAGCCAATTTATGGTTTTTAAAGCCGGGAAGAAATGTCCGGAAGGCGTGCCTCCAATTATGCTGAATGGGACTGCTCTTACTAGAGTGAAAAAGTTTAAATATTTAGGGCACTATCTCACTGAGGATTGTAAGGATAATATGGACATTGAGAGGGAGCGGAGGGCACTATCGGTGCGGGGGAATATGTTGATTCGCAGGTTCGCACGATGCAGTAACGAAGTAAAGATTACTCTTTTTAAATCTTACTGCCAATTATTTTATTCGTGTGGCCTGTGGACCTCATACACCCAACGTGCCTACAGTGACCTCCGGGTCCTTTATAGATAATAATATATTTAGGGCACTGTTGCGGCTGCCACGTTTTTGTAGCGCATCAGGGATGTTTGCAGATGCCCACACTGATGATTATCATGCTGTGATGCGTAAAAAGGTGCACTCTCTGATGGGCAGGATGCGTGGCAGCGGCAATAGCATTCTGAGAGCGCTGTCAGAGAGATAGGGCGGGCGTATGCAGTGCCACTGGGACGCTGTACTAAAATCCCAATTTAGTTATGTAAGGAACTAACATTAGTATGTAAGTGTGTGTATTACTAACAGATATGGACTACGGTCTGAAATAAAAGATTTTTATTTTATTTATTTAACTTATATCTTCAAAAGAAGAAATAAGGACGAAGCGTGATTTGAGTCTGAGGAACTCTGAGGTAAGATTATAATCAGAATTCGCGAGAGACAAAACTGGGTAAGTATCATAAACAAGCCAATGTTGCACAAAAACAAGAGAACCTTTTAATCAGCAGAGCTAAAATTGTGTCGGCTCATTTGGGCTGCATTTTGAACGAAAAACAATGTTTCTTTGTCTTTTATTACTTATCCAACTGCGTTTCTCTTTGAGTTAAGTTTCTTTTAGGTCATCAGTGATTGTGAAAGGAATCTGTTTCCTTCGACAAATGCGGACTAGCTTTGTTTTTTTTTTTTTCGAAATTAAATAGTTTCAGTTTTTGGCGGAATCCGTTTCAATTTGGAAACTATTTATTATATTTTACTTTAACTATTTATTAAGTACTCGTGTTATTAATTAGAGATATCTGTAAAGTAAACCTTGTAATGATAATAAATCCATACAATTTTTTTATACAATTAAGTAGGCATAAAGGCATACGGCACACCTGATGGTAAGTGGTCACCGTAGCCCATGGACGCCCGCAACACCAGGGGCATCACGTGCGTATTGCCGACCCTAGAGAAATCCTTTAACGCCCTTTTTGAAAGACCCCCTGTTGTAATCTGTAATCTCTTACTAATATTATAAATGTCTGTCTGTCTGTCTGTTACACTTTTGCGCTGAACGGATTTTTATAATTCTAATGATTTATTCTTATGTTTTCGCGATTGTTACACATTAAATTAAACTATTTTAATACGGTTTTTATCAGTGAAACGATAGGTGTAAATAGATCTATATTTCCATACTAATAATCCATACTAAAATCATAAGTATGCCTAGATAGGCATACTTATGTCTGACAGACAGATGTCTGTTACGCTTTCACGACCAAACCGCTGAACGGATTTTGATGAAATTTGGTATGAATGAAGTTGAAGACCCCGGGGTCAAACATAGGATACATTTTGACCTGCGGAAAACAACAAGTATGTTTAAATAAAATAACCATTTCCACCACAACAAAGTACAGTTGATAAATGCAAAAGAAAAAATACTACAAAAAACTAGTTAAGTTATAGCTGAAAATCAATCATACTTCTCAAGCCAGTTTAATATAATTACCAAAGTTCTGTTATACTCCATTATTTGAAATAACGAAGTTACCGAAAGCTAGTTTAAAGTAACAGGACTAACAGTGTTGCTCTACTGTTTGAGACGAGTTCACATTGTGCGAGTAACTGGCAATAAAAAAAAGTATGCTTTCAGTAGCAATCAGTTTAAGCCAGGCCTAGAGCTCTATATTTGAGAAGTATTACTCGTTCCCGGCGAGTCTAATAAAAAAAGCTTGACTAGCCAATTATGTCGGACGAAAATCACTTAAATTCAGATGAAAATATTTAGACTCGGCGGTTTTGGACGAGTCATACTTCTCGAAAAGAGGGCTCCTGGAAGCTTATACAAAGTCACAATTTGTGACTTTTGTCCAGACAAACTTTGTGTAGTGAGAGAACATGACCCGATAAATAATGAATTTTCTTTTAGTATGTTGAGTTCATCATCATCCTAGCGTGTATTTCTAGTTGCGTCGTCAGCTTACGCTTCGGAGCCTAGGGTACGCTGTAAATCATGCTCCTTGATTTGGAGGAACTGGTAATTACAATGGAGCGACTGCCGTCTGACCTCCGTAACCCTTTTTACAGGGAAACCAGACCAACAGGAACATGTGTTAGTGGCCAACTCTGTCAGAATTTTTAAGGCTGCCCTGAGGCATCTGACACAGCCTCACAACTGCTATCTATCAATATCAACCAGGACCAATGGCTTAACGTGCCTTTCGAAGCACGGAGGAGCTCAAGATAGAAAATGCCACTAAAATGGCGACCAATCCAATAAAGAGATGATCTAAGAGTATATCGGTAGATGACAGTCGTTAGGCAGCCTGAAAAATCTCACAGCGTTGTTCACTGACATGTCTAGGTTCAACTTCCTGTTGGTCTGGAATCCATCCAGTCATTCTGGAAATTTCCTAAAAGACCATTCACACTAGGGACGCCCACAGAAATTAGAATAAATAAAAGTGTCATTAGCAGGCCAGTTAACTTCTTCATACGCTACGGCACTTCTACTGTTTCTTATTTCGCCAGTCGCGTGGGATTCGCGTCAGTTTGAACTGTCCTCAAAGGAGACCTATATCCAGCAGTGGAATGAACATGGCTGAAATGATGATATTTATATTATTTCGCTAGTTTGTAACTCGCCAATCCACTGGACCAGTTTGAACCAAAGTTATGCAGCTACGTGCACTCGCTTCTTGTTAAACTTCATAACTCAGTGACGTTTCTGTCCCATTTTGTTTTATGTGCTGGATGGAATAAGGCTGCGACTACGAGAATAAATCCGAATCGTTTTAAATAGATCCCATTTATAAATACATTTTTCCATTTATTTATTATTTATTTGTTAAAACTTTATTGTTCCACAAAGTACACATATACTTATAACAATTGGCGGACTTAATGCTAAGAGCATTCTCTACCAGTCAACCATTGGGAGAAACCAAAGGAAAAAGTTAAGGGGGAAAAATGTATTACTTATAGAGCAAATTTTATCAAAAGCTTAAGTTCGTACACTACGTAAACATACACAAATACTGTTTCTTTTAAAATATAAACATACATATACCTATTTATTATTTATTTAACACTTCTTCGCACACAGTGGAATACAAATTAAATATGTTACATAAAATGTGAACACAGTATGTATACAAAAGGCGGCCTTATCGCTCAAGCAATCTCTTCCAGGCAACCTTAGGGTAGGTTTGAAATATTAAGATAGGAGAGATACGGATATGGTGCATAAAGAACAGAACAACGCTAGGCAGAATAACAGAAGTACACGATACATAAACTACTTAAAATAAATACTAATATACGTAAATAAAATAAACTTAAAAAAACACGAGAAGTGGAGACTGAAACAAGATGTACTGAAAAGGAACGAAGCTACATTGAGGAAGCACACATAAATACCTACATAAATACCAATGATGAAGTCAAGTGACATTGAGAAGTTTTCATTAACTGAGCGAGTCCAAAATGTGCGCACGCCATGCCCATTTCCGCCGATCATATCTTTTTTCCTATCCTGAAGGTAGCATGTAAGAGGTTGCACTTGTAATTAGGTCGCCTTTATCAATCCATATTTGACAGACAAAAACCGTACTAATATTTATTTATTAAATTTTACTATTTTATATTCCACAAAGTTCAAATGTACTTATAACAATTGGCGGACTTAATGCTAAGAGCATTCTCTACCAGTCAACCATTGGGAGAAACGGAAAGATAGTTTTTAGATAATATTATAAATGCGAAAGTCTGTGTGTCTGTCTATTACGCTTTAACGGCCGAAAAGCTGAATGGATTTTGATGAAATTTGGTATGAATATAGTTGAAGACCCGGGGTCAAACAAAGGCTGCTTTTTGACGCAGGCGGAGCTGCGGGAAACAGCTAGTGTATAATATTTTGATGTAAATTTCCATGGGGCACTAAAGTGAATTTTGTGTTCAAATTTTATGTGGTTTTCATTATCTGAGAAGGTCGGTGATTAAGAGCTTAAGTTTTTATAAAGTTGAAAACTAATTTGATTGTTTATTCTCGAAGTAGAAAAATTTTGGTAGAATTTCGTACACAGATTAAGTATCAAGACATAACAACATATGCTTTTTACATTTGGATATATACGCTTATGTTTGTCCTTATATATCGCACTATACCGTTTTTGAAATGTATTACAAATTTAAGTTAGACCACACGTAGTTCGAGAATATTCGTAGTACATACAGTATTAGAGTTTCATTAAAATAGGGCTAGTTTTTTTTATACAACTAAGTAAGCAAACAGGCGTACGGCCCACCTGATGGTAAGTGGTTACCGTAGCCTATGAACGCCTGCAACACCGGAGATGTCACGACCGCGTAACCGACCTGTCCGCTGTCAGCACAGCGACCCCTCTGGAGCCTGGCGACTCTACTCACCAGCAGGAACACAACACTGCATCACAGTGTTATTTGGCTGCGGTCTTCTGTAGGGTGGAGGTGCTTCCCCAGACGGATATACTCCTTACAAAATGTCCTACCTCTCTTAGATTATAGTTTTATTTTATTATTAATTATTATGTACCTACAAAGTCTTTCCAGAACTTATTTTTTTATTTTGAAGACAGTTTTATGTTTTCTAAAGAAAATCTAGAATCTGAATGACTTTTCTTTTACTAACTAAACCAATTCGAAAATTTTATAGTAAAATATTACCACCAAATATTACCTAAAACGAAGATTTAATAACCTAATTACTTATCGAAAACATTTATCAATTCATAGTTTCATCCTTTCTTACCAAAAGTTACTTCAGACATGACTTAAAGCTACGATAGCATTATGGATGCAAGTAAACCCAGTTACATTTACAGAGTAGGTAAATGAAGAGAACAAACATTTAATTTAAAGAATTGTCTGAAAAAATAATACAAAAATTATAATTGGTAATGTTTTTTTTTTAAATAAGACTAATTTGCGTCGAATAATTTTTAACAATGTTTTGTAGGCATACGTATGCACTAATTAAATCAATTTTAATTGATTAATATAAAAAAAGCGTAATAAATAGTATAATACAAAAAAAAAATATTCATTTATATTTCTGAATATTAAACATTGTTAAGGGTTATAGAACTTTTTTTTATGGGTAATTAAATATTTGCATAAATAATTTCGACTACTGGTTACTAATATTATGAAGCTGTTTTGTTTGCTTCAATCAAGGAACCCTGTATGTGTAAAATCGAAAAGCACAACTAGTATATAAATTGTTTAGACCATGAATGTTTATTTTGATTGACAAGAAGACTAGATGATCACCCACCTACAATGGACGATGGCAGTCAATCAATTGTGATATCGAATGATTTTCGTTTGCAATAATCAGTGAGTAAACCGATTTTTATTCTACTCACCGACTTTTAGTAGTCACACATTCAGAATAGCACTCTTGGAGTGTCATCGACATTTCAATCGTAGTCAGTTTATTTCTGGACATAGGCATTCCCCAAGGATTTTCGGAATTCCGGCGCTTACCTCCAACCTCATTATGTCATCTGACTATCAGGTCGACGGATGTCCAACGCTGCGCTTAACAGGGCATTATCGCATTTCGAGTTTTTTTTTTTATTCAAACATCTACAATAACAGTGAGTTCCATTAGTAAATTATATTCATCATCATCATTTTACAGTCAATCCACAGCTGGTCGCAGGCCTTCCCCGAAGATTTCAAAAATAACCGATTGGAAGCGGCCTGCATCCAGCGCTTGCCTGCGACTTTCTTCCGCGTCTGAACGAACGCTGCGCTTGCAGACGTGCAGCCATTCGAAAAACTTTCTGCCTCATCGGCCATCGGTTCTTCAACTTTTATTATGTTACCTAATTCATTGTGACTCATTGGCTAGCAAGCGAATGGACCTTTTCGGAACAGCGTATCCGGAACTAGAGGACTACAGGCACTTCGCACCAGATGATATTCTGAAGCTCAGGCAGTCCTTCTTCAGAAACCCTGCTGTGAGTAAGTAAGGCATGGGGTAAGTACAAAAGAACCCAGAGGTTCAACCTGCTTCCTTGGTATAGGACCCCTTATACAAAATAAGATAAGATAATTATGGGTTAGTTATAAGATGCGACACTATATTGAAAGTGAATAAATACCTACTTATTTATATTTATGTACACATAATAAGGAACAATCTCTTTACTTATCGGATGCGGAATGTGATATTTTTTTTAAATATTTTTTTTATATAAAATACGCAAATTATTACAATCTATTCTTTTTTGGGCGAATAAAAATAAATAAAATAAAAATAATTTATTTCGGTTTACGAAGATCCATATTCACATTGATAAAAATTAAATAAAAATAAAAATGAAAATTTACTATATAAAAGAAATAAAATTAAAATAATAATAAATCAAATAACGACCAAATTACAAAACAAAATACTAGACAGCTATGTAACTACACATAAAATTTTACATTAATGATTTTTTTGACTAATGACTAATTTAAAGTTAATTAGTTTGAAATATAGTATATGAATGTGTCCATCGCAACTTTTCTTACTGATCTGAAGATGCAACTAGGAAATCCGCTCCAACGAAGAACAGAGCTTAGTCTCTAATAACCTTCTCTACGTCACAACTCCATATTTACCCGGTGACGTTGAAAAATTCGCCGAATGAAAAATGTGGCTCGGATGTTGGACGCTGCGGTAAATTTATGTGACTAGCGCCCGCACGCGGCGCTGCCTGTTATTAATGTGGGTAGTTTATAGCACCGTAATGGAATGAGCGCGTTGCAATCTTGCAGTTTCGGGGCGGTTTTGATTTGGAGGGAATTTCTGATAAGTTTGGCGAGATTTTAGTTTTCGTGTCGTAGCTTTGTGGGTTCTTATCGAAGTAAGGTAGGTACTATTCGTGTAAATACAAATTGTTAATTACTCGAACAAATATTACCAAAGCAGAAGTTAGTTTGTGTTTGTTCTAATTATGGGTTTTACGGCTTTAGATACAAGTCCTTTATAGCCCTTCTTAATTTTTCTATCTACTTCAGTACTACAGTGTAGTTTCGTCAAGTCCTATTCAAGTTTAAAAGTCTAGTCGGTAGTCAAGTCTAGTTAGAAGTATCAGGCTAGAAGTGGTAGAAAACTCCACTTAGCGATTACTAGGAGCTTTTGGCAACAAGCATGAAAATCACATAAATCAAACACTATCACTTCCCAACACTCACGCTTATTGTCAAACATTTTGCGAATAATAATCCACCATTATTAAGCACACACACTAAAAAAAACACAAATATTGGAAAATAAAATACAGCGCTGATACTGCTCTTCACAGCTTCCCGCCAAAAGCCATTTGTATTTGTCTATTTGTTACCTCTTTACAATATATTTTTTTGAACTAATCTTCTTGAAATTTCTCCGGCAAAGAAGTAAAGTGCATGGGCTAGGTTTAATATTAAAAATCTATTATTTTTAAAATAATAAAGAAGACTTGACAATCGCACTAAACAATCAATAAGATTGTCATCATCATAGTATTGTACTTGTGAGATAAATTGGTATCCATGCGGTTGCCAAGTCAATCACTTTTTTTTTATTGAAAATTTTAATTTAAAACTTCTTTAATTATGTTACATAAAATGTGAACACAGTATTTATACAAAAGGCGGCCTTATCGCTCAAGCAATCTCTTCCAGGCAACCTTAAGGTAGTTTGAAATCTATACTATATATTAATACGTGGGGCGCACTATAAGTTTCCGGAATGAATATGAAAAAATACTATAAAAGGTACAAAATTAATTTATTGTTTTTCAAAATAATCTCCCTTGGCGTCTATGCACTTTTTCATTCGATGAAACCAGTTTTGAAAACTTTTGTGCCACTCCTCTGTAGTGACCTCTGAAACGTGTTTTTCATACTCCTCGACAGCTTCTTCTGGTGATGAAAATCGTTGACCGCGTAATTGGTTCTTAATTTTTCGGTACAGAAAAAAGTCACAAGGTGCCAGGTCGGGACTGTATGCAGGATGACTCATGAGTTCTACATTTTTCGCCTTCAAAAAGTCGTTTGTCTGTCTGGCCGTGTGAGAACTAGCATTGTCGTGGTGCAGGATGATACGGCGTTTACGGTTATTTTTACGGAGTTCGTCAATAACTTCCGGCAAACAAATGGTCGTGTACCAGTCACTATTCACTGTACGACGATTCTCTAAAGCAACAGTAGCCACGTGTCCAGTTTTATTAAAAAAAGAAGCAATCATCCGCTTAGATGCACTTTTCACGCGCGCCACTTTGGTTGGTTTCGGCTCATCTTGAAAGACCCATACGCTCGATTGCTGCTTTGTTTTGGGATCGTAGCAATAAATCCATGTTTCGTCACCTGTTACTATGTCCCACACCAAATTTGACGCACCTTCGTTGAATCTGGTAAGCATGGCACTGCACCAAGTGACGCGGTCCGTTTTTTGAGCCTCGGTCAAGTTGTGTGGGATCCACCGCGAGCACAGCTTTTTCACACCCAAATGTTTGTGTAGGATTAATTGTATTTGACTCATGCCTATTTCTAAGGATGCGCGAATTTCATGGTAGGTCACATGCCTGTCTGTTTCAATCATACGGCGCACAGCATTGATGTTTTTGTTGGTCACAGCGGTGGACGGCCGACCATCGCGAGATTCGTCACTGAGATTGATACGAACACGCTTGAATTCTGCAAACCAGCTATAAACAGTTGTCTTGCATGGTGCTTCATTGCCAAAAGCTGTTTCAAGCCGAGCGATGCTCTGTTGAGCTGTCAAATTACACTTAAAATCGTAGAAAATCATACTACGAAAATTTTCCCGAGTTAAATCCATTTTGATGCAGACACACAATTTTTTAAATGGCGCCACAAGGTAAAAACAAAAGACAGTCAGATGAAACAAACTGCATTCTACAGCCAAAGAGTTCTATTTTCAAATGTTGCAATAAATTTTTAAATATTGTTAATGTAAGTGGCCAGTTCCGGAAACTTACAGTGCGCCCTATGTATTATAAAGCTGAAGAGTTTGTTTGTTTGTTTGAACGCGCTAATCTCAGGAACTACTGGTTCGAATTGAAAAATTCTTTTTGTGTTGGATAGATCATTTATCGAGGAAGGTTTTAGGCTATATAACATCACGTTGCGACTAATAGGAGCGAAGAAACAGTCGAAAATGTGGAAAAAGCGGGGAAAATTATTCATCTTTGAGGGCTTCCGTTGCGTGCGCTGTGAAAACAGTTCGAGATACCCAAAAAATATGTATGAAAGAATTTTTCCTCTTGGAATGATCTAAAAAAATGTCCGCGACAGTATATGTCTATCTTTTAAGATTAACTTACAATAACAGTTTTTATGATGATCAAATTTGGTCGAAATTAATGCATTATTACAAATTATTTGTCAGAGTTGTATCAACTTTACAATATATCCTTTTTAAAACTACTTTAAAATATATTCTATTAATTATGTAACTAAATCGTCTAAAATAAGTCGTGGGTAACAGTTATAGGTAATTTATAATAAAGCTGAGGAGGTAGGTTTGTAAAGAAAAAATAAATATAATTCCCAAAATAACTATTCCACGCGAACGAAGTCGCGGGCACAGCTAGTATAAAAGAAAGGAGAAATAAGGATATGGATTTAATATTGATATGATTACTATAAAATGTTGTTAGGCTATTGTATTACTCAATAACCTTCAGTTGAGACTGAATAAATAAAGTGACTTGGAGTTACATGGATCACACAACATTTTACGACAGAAGAACAGAGTTGCGATGCGATGCTTGGCAAGTTTTATTTTTTAACCCTACAAAGCACCCAGTGCCATATCTGGGACAACCACTTAAACAGCTCCTACCGTCCCGTAAAATACCACTAAAGACATCTTTTGTTTTTTTAGAGTAACAACATAAACAAAGCTACATTATAGTACCAGCCATTTCCGGTTGATGTCGCAAATGAGCTCTTATTTGTTACAAACATTTGAATTTCGAACAAAATTGTTGCGGTCCGTGATTTCGTATATTGAAAAAAGTACCAAAAATAGTTTATTCAGAATTTTGACGCTGGAAAAATTATTTTTGATGTGAAATATTGTCTTTTTTCTAGAGGTAAGTTAATTTTAAATTATTTTGTCCTTTAAGTATTAGAAATTGTGTTTCTTCTGTACGTTCCATATATGGAACATTGTGCTTTCACAATCCTTTTTGTGATCACTTACTGACGTGGTAAGTACTAATAAATACTTAATATTATTTTAGATTATGGCAAGAAAAAGATTGAATGATGGAGAAATCAAAGATTTTTTGGCTATTCCGTCAGGAAGCGAAGACGGCGAGGACTTTTCTGAAGCCGAAAGTGATGAAGACATAGCAAGAATTCAATCTACTCTCAACTTTCTATCCGAATCCACAGAAGATGTCTTATCGCCGGAAAGAAGCCATTGTTTGTCTTCTGCCAATAACGACGATGTTCGTATTTTGAATATTGAAATCAAACACTTCAGCCTAGTATTTCAGAAGTGACTTCAGGCTCGTCTATAGGTGTTATGAGATAGTCGCGTAGAATGAGAACATCGTCGGCTTCCGTAAGTATTGCTACTACTAAAAATGCTAGAACCAGAGGCAAACTGCCTGTCACTAAAAGGATAAAAGAAAATTCAATGGAAAAAGAAAATTTTTCAATCCACCCACCCTCTATTTACTGGGGACATACAGTTGCAACCTCCGATATCAGAATTTGAAACTCCTTTTTTGATGACGAGCTTCTAGGGCATATTACAGAAGAAATGCACAAATTTAGCATCCAAAAAGATCCCATAAAGCCATTTATTATTACAATTACGGAACTGAAAAGGTTTTTCCGAGGAATGGGTGGATAATGTGGATGGAGAGGATATTGTAATAGTTATGTGGTACGATAACAAACCTGTTATCTTGGCAACATCTTTTGTGGGTCAGCAGCCAATTCAACCGGTTAAGAGATACTGTAATAAACAGAAGAAGTACATACAGGTTGATTGTCCTCAGATAGTCAAAACATATAACCAACACATGGGAGGTGTTGATCTTTTGGATTCGTTCCTGGGAAAATATAAAATAAAGATAAGAACGAAGAAGTGGTATTTGAGATTATTTTACCATATTCTTGACATTATGATTATCAATGGATGGTTACTGTACAGAAGAGTGGGAGAGCAAAAACAGACGTCAACTCCACTTAAGCAAAAAGACTTCAAATTTGAACTTGCGAAGTGTCTTTGCATGTGTGGCCGATCGATTATGAAGAAAAGAGGAAGACCATCATCACAGCCAGATGAAATGGAAATAAAAAGAAAGAAACCTAATACGACAGTCCTGCCTCCTCGTGACGTCAGACTTGATGGATTCGAGCATATTCCTGCCTGGGGCCAAAAACGACAACGTTGTAAATACTCTGCTTGCAAAGGAGAAACCTATATATCCAGTGAAAAATGTAAAGTTGAACTTTGTCTATATAAATATAAAAATTGTTTCAGGGATTTTCACCATTAATAATTATGAGGCTAGTAACTTTTTCTTTCTTTTTGTTTTTTTGCGTAAATTGCATTTGCGTGAAGTAATATTTCAAATTAGTGCATATTGTTTAATGTTTAACGAAAACGCCAAAAATATAGTTATGGCATAGTGTACCACATGTGGAACTGAAAAAGAAAATTGATTTTCCAATAAAGTACTTAACTGAGATTTTTTTTATTATTTTTTCCTAATTACTAATCATTATCATTATCATATATATTTTTTTGAACCACAGAAAAAAAATTGTGCTTTGTAGGGTTAAGACATCTCATCTCTTTTTTGTTGGTAAATTTCCTCTTTGTCTTTTCCGGTATTAATTCTTAAGCATCAAGGTACAATTTTTCTCCCCTGTCCCTATGGGTTCTTCTTAGAGGCTTGGATGTTTAAATTTTTGTCAAATCTGGACGGTAAATGTTACTTAGTCTTATAAGTTCCCATGGCCACCTTCCTGCTCCATCATCAGATCCTGAGTACCATCTCGGAACAAACGACTCCATAAGACAAACCAAACGAGTCCAAACGCGATGGGGGTTTTTTCGTCTCCTTACGGAATTTCAATTGCCATATCCGGCTCCATCGGCAAATCCTAAATACCACCCCGGAAATAAGTGGACCTCTAAAATCAAATTTTTATATCAATTCTGACTGAAAATTATTAGTGTTTTTTCATGGCAATTTCAGGGAACATTCTGCTTTGCGTTGCGGGATTTTGGTACAACTTCACAATTCATAAGATATGTCCTGTCCCATTTTTGCTTTTTCATTTTACAAGTTACCTTTGAACATAGTCATCCTGTCAAGACCTATGCACCTGGGTATATTAAATAGATATGGCACACTGAAAAAATTTAGGAGAGCACGATGGCCGCGTATCTGCTTCCGTGCTACCGAAGGCACGTTAAGCGGTTGGTCGCGGTTGTTATCGATAGTTGGTAGTCGTTAGGCTGTGTCAGATGCCTTCAGGCAGCCTGAAATAATCTCATTGTATTGGCGACTAACACACCACGGGTCTGACGGCAGTCGCTCCATTGTAACCAGTGTCTCCAAACCTTGGACCATGATTTACAACAACACACTTGGACTTGGAAAAAGATACAATGATTTATTTACTGCAAATGTAACTTTGTAATCCTGTACATATATATGGGGTTACAATGTTATTTATGCAATTGGTGTATCTAGAAAACCACAACGAAGTTGCAAAAATATTATAGTTTTTCCTTGATTTCTACACTAAACGCTAATTGTATATAACATTTGAAGCTTCTATGTCTGCTAGAATTGCCTTAGAGTTTTGATGATCGGTCAGTCAGTGAGTCAGTGAATCAGTGAGTGACAAAATTAAGAAACTTTGATGAGTTATAATTCTTAAACTACTGGTTCAAATTAAATAAAATTCCTTCCTCGTACACTGCGATTATGGAATGAACTCCCTGCCATTGTTTTCCCTAGTGACTATAACAATGGAGCCTTCAAAAAGGGCGTGAAAAAATTCCTTCAGGGTCGGCAACGCGCTCGTGATATCTCCGGTGTTGCAGGCGTTCATAGGCCGTAGCCTATGTAAGTAAGTCCTGTCACCTGATGGTAAGTGGTTACCGTAGTAACCACTTACCATCAGGTGGGCCGAGGCCGAGGGTGGGGTGATGTTTCTAGTTGTATCAACAACGAAGTTATAAGGGGTCGAAAACCGGCCTAAATAGGCTCCTTGACTGTATTCATACTTGGTTAATATTGTTATACTAAACAAAATATACACTAAAAAGTTACGGATTCTGAAAACAACAACAAATTAAGGCAGTAATTCTATTTTAAAGTTTTCTCTAGAAGAAAAGTTGGAGAGTGGTGGGGACGTCTTGCTATCCCTTTTGTACGCACGAAACCGAGTGGCAGTGACGCCACAGCTCACACAGTGCATCCTTTTCTTATTTTTTGACAGTTTTCCCTTCCACCGAATTTCAAAGGCTCATAACTGATTTATTTTTGAACAGATTACAAAAATTGTGCCTTCAGATAATAATAATATAAGGTTCAATTCACACGGAGGGCATACTTAGTTTAGTTGTTGTGTAAGTGAAAACTGAAATCAATTAATTAATCAAATATTTATTTGCATAAAATTTAGGTTTTACAATGATTTTACAATATAAATAGGTACCCAAATACATTTTACCTTTGTTGAAGTTTGGTTAAAATATTGCATGCTTGAATTGTTTTGTTAAAATAATGATTCCGTGCTTCGGCAGCCACCTCAAGCCGTTGGTCCCGGCCGCCATTTGATGTTCGATAAACGAATCATGTGAAAGGCCGAAAATTGGTTTCGAAAAATTCTGACATCAATGTTGATTGACTATGTTACCCATTCAATATGAATGAACGAATAACATATATATACGATGACATATTATACGACCCTTAAACAATAATCTCATTTAAATATGTGCCAACACACCGTGGTTCATCATGAATGACGAAATTCACGATGAGCTACAAGTGAACGCCATAAAAGAGGAGATAAAACTCAGAGCGGGACGCTACAAAGGTCTAATCAACCACCCAAACAAGCTGGCTTTTAATCTAACAAAAATCAGCTACCAAAAACGCCTAAAACGACACGACATACAGGAACTAGATTTCAGACTATAAGTTGCTGCCACTGGGGAATGACTTCTTCCTGCCACATTCCTTCAACAAATCCGCTAAAAGTCGAAGGACTAATTGCAGTTATGATAAAATAAAAATAAAAAAACAATAAAAAAAAAATATTATGCCGTTTAATTTAGTACACGTGCTATATCGTCTTCAGCCATCCAAAATTGTTTAGTCTCATGTAACAAAGTCAACTCTACGTCATACTAAACAATGAGGTTAGGTAATGAGATTTCGTAGCGATGTTACGGCGTAGAGGCTTGCTACGTCGTAGCTATATTCGTAGAGGCATAGAAACAATATTGTAATGTTCTTTTATAATGACAATTTTAGAGTACCGTTGTCAACACAATGAACCAAAAGTTTAGTCATGTCTGTCCGTCTGTGTATTCTTGGTTAAATTAATCTATGCGTAGAGGTTGATTATATTATATGTTTAAAACTAGCTTTGACCCGCAGGTTTTTTCCATTGGTAATGTTTGTGTACTTTTGTCATAATTTGCATAAAAAATCCATACTAATATTATAAATACGAAAGTCTGTCTGTCTGTCTATCTGTTACGCTTTCATGGCCAAACCGCTGAACGGATTTTGATGTTTGATAGGAATATAGTTGAAGACCCGGGGTCAAACATAGGCTACCTTTTGACGCAGGCGGAGCTGCGGAAAACAGCTAGTATCTTTATAAAAGCAAAATCCGTGGGGAAATATCAAAATTACTATTCCAAAGCACGTAATTAACAGACAATCAGATGATTCAAGCAGTAATGTCCTAACCAACAAAGAATCAACTAAACAGAGTGGAATTCCTTATCTTTACCATTCTTTGTTTAATTTTCAAAAGAAAAAATACGTTTCTAATATTTTTTGAATATCTAACTGTCGGACTAATTATATTTATTAGGAAACTAGCCTATTCTATACGGGTCGCGTCTCGCCGTCGCTTGACACACGGATTCGCTAAAGACACGCGCGTCGCGCTCGGCTATCCAGCTCCTCCATATAACTAAAACTACTACAGTTAAAACTACAGTTCAGTGTTTAATTTGAAGATTATAATTTCTCATCGCCAGTTCACTTAAAATACAACAACTAGTCATAAAGTGGGCGCCCGAGGGATTGGCAGTAAGTTCGAATCTAAGTTCTCATTAAGTTAACTCCACTGAGAAAATGCATCCTTGGATTGCAGTCTCTCTGTGTTTTCTTTCATAATATTGTATGGAACTCTGTTTTGTGCATGGAGAAAAATATTAGCCAGGCTGGGCATGCATGATTGTAATAATCGTCAATGTTTGGGGCTTGGTATGGATCGGAATCTCAGTTATTTTCTAATCTTATTCATTGAATAAATCTATTCTCGACTATTTTAGATTATATTATACTAATAAAGAAAAGAGGCAAAAAAGTTGTTTATTTAGATTTTGTACGGTGGAGGCTGGCACCATTGCCATGTTGGATGGCAATGACACATTACCGCGATGTAACGATTTGCAGGGACTACATGATTTGTAAATATTAGTTTTTTATTTGTTTAGATAGTTTTTAGTTTATTTTTAATGTATGTATTTTTCAAAATTTATCTTATTTTATGTTAAACATTTTTGTAAACTGAATATTTCATGTACCCACTGTATATTAAATTTTAAAGTAAAGAAAAATAGAGATAGCTTTTAAATTTCTTAGATTTTTTTCTTTAAATAGCTTGTATGGAAGAATTATGTCGGTGCAATATACCTGTCATCATATTTAAGGATCTCTGTTATTCCTTCACTTCACATGACCTGGACGAGAAGAGAAGTATTAATCTTAGCAAAATTAATAACAACTAAAAATAGTATGCATCCCTTGGGATTTTAACCCACGATCTCAGCGTCTACAGGCAAAAGTAAACTATGTATTTTCTCCTCAAACAGAATAACAAATTATTACACTATTCAAATCATTATAAAACGGAATAGTACTGAATTACTAAAGCAAGCGACGCCGGGTTTGGATGGTAGCACATGAGCAATTATACAAAAGAGAGTTTCACAGATGTATCGGCTTTTGATGGCAGTTGTTGAGCTGTGTTCGGTGCCATTACGTAGCCCGATAAATCTGATAATGTTGGCTACTAACGCACGGCACACAGATAACTGGTTTTTAGGGTTCCGTATCTCAAAAGGTAAAAAAGAAACCCTTATAGTCTCCCTCGTGTCGTCTGTCTGCCCGTCTGTTACAGTCGATTTTCTCCGATCAAGTTTAAATTTGGAATATACATGTATACTCAAACAGTCGTGAGCGCGCAGCGATACCGTGCGGTTTGTTTTATGCGGAGAAACGCCGAATGCGCGTTTCTGTCGATGTGATAATGACTACTGAAGCTTTAAAGTGCACTAGTTGTAACATAGTAATTAATGAAGTTTTGGCCTTTATTCAAAACAAGGCGGATGTTATGGACGAGGAAAGTCTGTCTGCTATATGTTTGAGTTCGTTTTCTGACGATGAAGTTTTAGCTGCGAAAAGTTTATTGTTCGCATCTTGTTCAAGTAAGACCCAGAAAAACGTTACAAGAAAAGGAGCTGGCAAGTCTAAACGTGAGATTGACGACATCATAAGTTTTCTTAAGCAAGTCGATCCTGAAGATGTACCGATTTTTGTAGCCCGGGAGCTTCACAGATTACCACCTATTTGGTTCGACCATATCGATGTGACAAGCTTATTGAAAAAGCTGTTGATATTTGAAAAGGATTTGTCAAAAATTAAAGAAAGTTACGTTAGTAGTGAGCAATTTAGTGAACTAAAGAAGGAGGTAAATGATCTGAGAAATGCATCAATCGTGAATAATTTTGATTATAATAATATAAATATGAAACGGGGTGCATACATAGGGTATTCATGTTGTGACAGTGGTCCCATAGGTTTAACGCATTTCACCCTTTCTCAAGAACACTGCTCAGAAATAGATTTGAGCAATGCGAATAATCAGTCAACTGGGGTACTCCAACAAAAAATAGTCATGACGTCTCAAGAGTGCACCGGGCACGTGGAGGCTAGCACCGTGGTTTCGAACACCCCTACCACTGCGCCCCAGCGGCCATCTGCTGTCGGCGCTGTCGCGGGCCTCAGCTCCACGGTTTCGAACATCGAGATAAGCGCTAAGGAAGACAATACGAAGCGTAGTGACCGGTTCTTGTCAACAAAGCAATCATATGTTGATACCGTTAGAAACGGTGAGTGGAAAATATCGAAACCAGACGATAAATGGATGCTTGTACAAAGGCGAAGACTGAAAAATAGATTTATAGGAATGAAAGGGAAGGCAAATGTAGATTCCACGGATAACTTTAAGGCAGCAAACATTAAAATACCATTGTTCATTAATAATGTAGATAAGGAAACGTCAGAAGGAGATATTATAAATTATATATATAAGAAAACGCAAGTAAGAGTGTCATTGGAAAAAATAAATATGAAGTACGAGAGAGAATACAATTCCTATAAAGTTTTTATACCTAGGTATAAAATAGATGTTTTTCTTGATAGCAGTCTGTGGCCAGAGGGAATATCTTTTCGTAAATACATAAGCTTTAGGACCAGAAAGACGGATCTAGGCAGCAGTAACCGTGTCCCATCACCTAAATCATAATGGATATAAGGTATTTGAAAGTCATATCTTTTAACTGTAAGTCAGTCACTAGATCAGTCGAAGGTATACGATCGCTTTGTGAGACTGCAGATATTATAGCGTTGCAGGAGACGTGGCTACTTCCACACGATACAGCTTACGTCGGGAGAATCCATCCAGAGTTCGACTGTTGCAGCAAGTCAGCGGTTGATACCGGCGCAGGTTTATTAAAAGGTAGACCGTATGGTGGCGTTGCAATTATGTGGCGTAAAAAATTGTTTACATCTGTGTCTATTGTGCAGTGTAGCTCTGTGCGGTTGGCCGCGATAAAAACTGTAGTGAACGACAGGACTGCGTTATTCATAACCGTCTACATGCCTTGTGATTCACTGGACAATTTATTAGAATTCACCAATTGTATGAGCGAAGTAAATGCAATAATGGAGAGTAGTAATGTAGATAACGTTTTTATAATAGGAGATTTTAATGCACATCCTGGGGAATTGTTTTTTAAAGAAATGTCTAGCTTTTGGAATGAACAAGTGTGGGATTTGGCTGATTGTAATCATTTGAAAATAAATAGTAATACTTTTACATTTATAAGTGATATTAATGGTGCACACCGCTGGCTCGATCATTGTATAGTTATCAAGGCAGCCGCTAAGTCTATTGTCAGTTTTCGGGTACTATATGACGTCTTTTGGTCCGATAATTTTCCCCTTGAGATGTTGTTAGATATGGGAAATTTAAATTTAAAAATATCGGAGTTTTCTTTTAAGACTATAATGAAGTTGTGTGGGGTGAAAGACAGCCTAGTCAAATAGATAAATATTCTAAGCTTTGTTGTGAAAAACTAAAATATATTGATTTCCCCGAAGAGTTTAAGTCTTGTGCCAACCACTGCTGTTCTATTCTAAAGCATAAATCAGTCATTGATAAAATGTATAATAATTTAATATGCGCCTTAAGAGGGGCAGCAATAGCAACATACTAGAAGAAGAAAATAAGAAATAAAAAATATGTTATTGGATGGAATAAATATGTAAAACCACTTCACAGGGATGCTCGGCTTTGTTTTCAGTTATGGGTCATGCATGAAAAACCTAGAAATGGAATTTACTATGAAAATATGTTGATAAGTAGAAAATATTTTAAATCTAAATTAAAATGGTGTCAAGACAACGAGCAAAACATCAAAATGGAGATTCTGGCTACAAGCCATAAGTCCAAAGAATTTTCAAAATTTTAGAAAGAGACAAACAAACTGAATGCAAGGCCGAGCGCCCCTGCAACTGTGGACGGTGAGAGTGACGCGGGGCGAGTTGCTAATATGTTTAAAGATAACTTTAAGGTTATTTCGCACCATTCGACGCAGTCGCAGAGGTTCGATACTGGTATCCGGGACGGAGATGAAACTACGTGCTTTACGGCTAAACAGGTAAAAGACGTAATAAAAAACATGACACGGGGTAAATCTCCAGGTTATGACGGTATTAGTATCAAGCACCTGCAATATGCGGGCTTTCACCTACCGCGTGTCCTCGCCATGCTGTTTACTTTTTGTGTAGGGCACTCATACCTGCCGGCTGATTTTATGAAAACAATTGTCGTGCCAATACTGAAAAATAAAACTGGAGACTCATCCGATAGGAAAAACTATCGACCTATATCACTGGCCACTACTGTAGCCAAGGTGATGGACGGTCTGCTTGAGAGAAAGTTACAGGATACGCTTCACCTGTGTGATGCACAATTTGGTTTCAGACCGGGGCTATCCACGGAAAGCGCCATACTTTGTCTTAAGCATACCGTCCGTTACTATACTGCACGTAAGACGCCGGTCGTAGGTTGTTTTCTAGACTTATCCAGTGCTTTTGATATGGTTAGGTATGAAGTACTTTGGAGAAAACTCGCTGTCGACACAAACTTCAGCAAAGACTTAATAGCCCTGTTTCAGTATTGGTACGAAAATCAACAGAATCAGGTAAGGTGGGCTGGAGTGTTTTCGGAAGCGTATGGGTTGGGGTGCGGTGTAAGGCAGGGTGGCCTGTCTTCTCCCGCACTCTTCAATCTTTACATAAACAGTCTGATTGCGGAGCTCAGCAGTAGCGGTGTCGGCTGCTCCATTGACAATATTCCTTATAATAACATCAGTTACGCCGACGATATGGTGCTGCTGAGCCCATCAATCGGTGGCCTCAGAAAGCTTCTGGATATATGTGAGCAGTACATGGATTCCCACGGCCTCAGGTATTATGTCAAAAAAAGTGAGATTGTAGTTTTTAAAACAAAAAATAGAGATTACGATTTTCCACCTGTCGCTCTTTACGGCTTACCTCTAAAGAGAGTAACAAGTTTTAAGTACCTGGGGCATTGGGTCACAGAGTACCTGTCTGATGAAGCAGACATGGAGAGGGAGCGCAGGGCTCTAGCTATGAGAGCTAATATGCTTGCACGTAGATTTGCACGGTGTAATGTCGAAGTTAAAAAAACGCTATTTAGGTCTTACTGTCAATCTTTTTATACCTGCAGTCTATGGGTAGAGTACACACAGAGAACGCTGGGAGCCCTGCGCGTACAATATAATAATGGGTTCAGGATACTGATGGGGCTGTCTAGGTTCTGCAGCGCATCGACAATGTTTGCTGAGGCACGAATAGATAGCTTCCAAACTATTATGCGTAAGCGGGTGGCTTCGATGTGGCGCCGGGTCCGGGACAGCTCCAACAGCCTCCTGGCCGGTATCGGAGGTCGCTATTGTTGCCCAATCTTAAGGCATTGGAACCAGACACATGTTGGCTCTAGGCCTGCTCTGGTAAATATAAAATAATTTATATTACTAACCCTAGTCTTAAGTTTTTGTGTTACTAACCCACACTATGGAATTTTTTCTCAAATAAATTTATTATTATTATTATATCTTATGATAAAAATAAATTATTTTTAAATATGGGGATCCGTTTTGGAGGGTAATGTAGACGATTAAAAAAAATCGTTTTTAAGTAATTTGGGAAAATAGGCATTTTGTAAATTTTATTCCCTGTTGACGTATTGGTCTATTTTTTGATTTAATTCATTAATTATAAACCGCGGCTTCACCCGCGTCGCCGTGGTAAATTTTCACGCCATCTAGAGTAAATTATGTCAAAACTATTTTCTTTGCGATTAACTTGAAAATATATTTTTTTGCCTATTTTTTACACACTGACACAAGTTATTTTAGATATTGTAAACGGATTTAAGCGATAAGAGAGCATACATGCTAGGAACACTCAAAAACAAAAATCTGGCAGAAGTGAAACTTACTATACACTTGATGATGGCATATTATGATGATAGCGATTTTGAAATCGAATGAAAATCGTTCGCCTCAGGAGCCCTAATTTTGAAATGTATGACATATATGTCGCATGATAATCGTTCGATATCGAACAAAAATTATTCGACAAGCCGATTTTGCGTGAGTCACACTTTTCAAAAATTGCAGTCCAGGTTATATAAAACCACAGATAATACAATATATTATGCTGAAATCAAACTAACAATTAAAAAAAATACAATGATAAAAAAATGTGATATTCAAGACAAAATTGTCGACCTCACATACAAAATCCAGTCAGCTGATCACTCAATTTGTTTAAGGGGAGGTAAAAGGTAAAGTCCGCTCTTTACATGTTTTGTAACGAAGTTTATTTAATAAGGGTATTCATTAAACGAATGACTGTCAATGCAAATGTTAGTCTTCAGTTTAGTAATTTAGTTACTGCCTAAAATTAATTTCACTCAAGTCATTTAAACAGTATATATCGTCAAATATTTTTTATCGGCCGTTTAATTAGTCCACATTAAATATTTAAGTTAAGACTTGCGCTTCGTCAGCTATCGATATACTTAGTATCGATAGGCTGGGAGAGATTACTTCACTATAAATCTGCCTTTTCATCATATTGTTAATAGGTTAGCGATGTAGGTATATGTGAGGATTAAAATAGATAAATTCAATGTAAGGAACCCTCTTAACGCGAGCCGTACTCGCACTTGACCCGTTATTTTTTATTGGACTAATTGGTCTGGTTTCCCTAAAAAAAGGAAATTAAGATATCAGTTGCTCTATGGCCGCTACCGATGAGTCCGTGAAAGTGGCAGAATAATTTTTGGGAAAAATTTAAGTTATTGGATATCAACACGTCAAGAAAAAGAAGTTGCTCTATTGTTTTAGGAATATGATTATCTCGTCTCTGAAGTTCAAATAAGACGAAGAACAATAATTTTGAAACCATTGATGAAATTACAGTAAATACAGAATTTTGTATGGGAGATCGAAAATTTAATAACGATTCTCATTTTTTCTTTAATAATCAGTTAAGGAGGCGCTGGAGCGACGACCTTTAGGGCTTCCAAAAGCTGTGGTTACAGTTGGGTTTGGGCAGAGATGTTTAAAGAGAGATGGAGGAGAATTTTGTCCAGCAGTCGGAGGAAATAAGTCAATAAAAAAGAAACAATAAACATAATATTTTTCTTTGTCATTTCAGGTTCCTGACAGTTATTTGTAAAAATCAAAGAGCATAGAAAAATAAATTAAAAGTTCCTTTCTTAAAAGTAAAAACAGATGCTGCAGCTTTGTGGGTGAATGATTTATTTGTAACCATAAATTTATACTTTTTACAGTAAAGTGTAACACAGATCTGTGTACTAGAGCAATCGTTTAAACTATTCTCTCTGTATTATATATCTACTCATGAGCGCCTAGTGTCGAACAATAGCCACCCTGCTCTTTGTGACGGTAACAGGATTTTTCAGTGCTTTTTGAAGCTCGGATTATTCTCTAAATTATCAATTGAGACCTTTGAATTCTAAATTTATTGCTTTATTCTACTTCTTCTTAGTTTAGTCGTCGAGTGAGTTTTACTGTTACAATGTTTTTCTATACAAGAAAAATTTACCGTAATTTAAGTTCATGAGAGAGAAAAAATATTCTTTCAACAAGGACGGGCTGATGTTGAAATTGAATAAAACAAGCTGTGTGAGATATTAACGTATTTTTTTTAATTCTAAAGACCTATTAATGGCATTATTTATGGATCATCGTTTAAATGTCCGCCGCGGCTTTGAACAGTGGCACGGATCCGAAAGGTCCAATTTTCCATGACTCTGCTGCATAAATCCGGCTAAATCTGAGCGATGGCCTGCGCTATGTTGGATTGCATGGAATTTCAGGGCATCAGTCGATTGCGGTTTATTGGCATAGACTTGTGACTTCAGGAAACCCCGCAAAAAAAAGTCTAACTGGGTCAAATCGCGAGATCTTGGTGGCCAATTCACGTCACCTCTGCGAGAGATAACCATTCCCTGAAGCCGTTCATGCAGAATGAATATCACGTTCAAGAGAAACCTGAGTTTTGAAGCCGTCATGTCTAGTGTTTTTAGACCACATTTAGTTTATAACATCTTCATTTCTTCATTGTACAGAAACACAAAAGTATTACAACAAAAATAATGGCGGACTTATCCCAATATAGTCAAACAGGCATTCTGGAAAACAAAATGTATGCTTTTTATTTGTGTTCTAGATACAACAACCATTTTTTACCTTTGCGCATTGTTTTTATTGATGTTTTTTGTAAAGTTTTTCATTTTTTGGTGCAATAAAGAGTATTTGGACCAAGTGGTCCGGGTTTTAGTGGCAAATACTGTCAGATATTTCGGTAACAGACGAGATCAAAGCTTTCCGAAATTTAACCCGTCGAGCATGCTAGTAACTAAAACGAAAGCGCTTTGTCACACGGGTATGTTACTAGGACATTCGATGGGTTAAGAAGGAGGCCCAATCCATACTTAGTTACTAATATTATAAGTACGACGTACTGTTACGCTTTCACGGTCAAACCGCTGAACCGATTTTCATGAAATTTTGTATGGATATAGTTGTAAACCCGGGGTTAAACATAAACTACTTTTAGATACAGGCAAAGCTGCAGGATACAGCTAGCACAAAATAAATAGTAAATTAGAAAACCCACTTACCTACGTTGATCAATCCAAGTAAGACACGTGCCCTTATTTAACATGTATAATCGTGTAATTTTTTTTTATACAACTAAGTAGGCAAACAGGCGTACGGCCCACCTGATGGTAAGTGGTTACCGTAGCCTATGAACGCCTGTAACACCGGAGCTGTCACGAGCGCGTTGCCGACCTGTCCGCTATCAGCACAGCGACCCCTCTGGAGCCTGGCGGCCCTACTCACCAGCAAGAACACAACACTGCATCACAGTGTTATTTGACTGCGTCTTCTGTAGGGTAGAGGTACTTCCCCAGACGGACTACTCCTTACAAAATGTTCTACGTCTCTTAAGACAATACGTCTCTCGATTCCTCTTAGTATAAAACCTAGTATTTCTAGATATTTTATTCTGTGTACTTTCCAGGTACATAGTGGCTTAAAATTGTTAGTGCAAATCGGATTTTGAAAAACCGGCTTTTTCTCATATTCAAAGTAAGTAAATTTAATGTTATTTATTTGAAATATAATTGTAAGTATTTGATTTATTTCTCATTATGTGAATTTAATGTAATTCTGTAAGGATTGTAGCAAATGAAAATCCGTGGTCTCGGCCTACCCCTACGGGAAAAAGGCGTGATGGTATGTATGTATGTCTATTGTAATTCTTTTGTACATATAATAAAATATATAAATAAACTTCTTGAACTTTATTCAAGTAGTTATAATAAACTACTAACTGAGTGAACGAATGATAGAATTTGTATGTTCTAAGTTAAAAAAAAACTTCTATTGAGTCGCGATCACATTACAAAAATAAAAAAAAAAAAACAAAAATTAATAAAGAAAATAATAATATGATCTAAAAAATAAGATATGTCATCTTAAAGTTAAGCCTCGCCATAGTAAATTGAGACTCGAGAGGCTTAACTTGCCGGCACATGGCAGCTCTATCTAATCCTAAAGCCTAACGACTGCTATTTAGCGAAAGCCTTGACGTGCCTTCTATCACAAAGGAGCTGTAGACAGAAATGCCGACTGCCACTGATAGCGACTAATTCAAAGCAGACCACGCTCTCCGTAGCTTGACACGCACGATCAATACGTTTTCCGTGGCGTTTGCCGCATAATGCAACCGAACGCTTTAGAAATAAAATGTGGAGATTACAATGAGTAGTAAACTATCCAATCCACAACAATAAGAGGTTGACGATATTATAGCCCAGATCAAAAAGTTCTCCCGTTACCAAAGTTTCGGGGAAACTTGCAAATTAGAAGCTTGAAAGCCTACAAGTTGCGAACTTGTGACCCAGTTTACAGTTACTAAAATAGTGTAGTTCACGCTAGGATTAGTGGCCATTTTCTACATCTATCCATCAATCCATAAATTCATTATTATCAATCATTCTACGCCATCATGCGTACCCTAGACTCCGAAGCGTAAGCCGACGACCCAACTAGGAATATACGCTAGAATGATGAAGATGAAAATGAATCATTCTACGATCATATTTCGCCATAATTTTTCAGCAGTAAATTGCCACACCACATAAACTATATACATTAATTAGAAATTAAAAATACTTAAAACTAAACTAAATGAAAATAAAATAAATTACATATGTTTTGCACACCTCTAGGCTAGATACATCTAAATACATCTCCAGCCATTACGTCATTTTCGGTTCTCATTTACCTTTTTATTTCCGACGTTTTTGCACTTAATCCTGTTATTTTATATTTAACCCACTAATCATAAAAATGAGTGAAAAAACGAGACGTAACATAAATTAGTTAATTTGGTCTCATTGAACGTTTGTTTATTTTTATGAATAAGGGTGTAAAAGTATGCAGTGCGTTAGTTTGAAAGTTCCTCTTCTTGTCAAGTCGAAATGACTATTCAGATTCGTTTAGATTTAGACCAATAAGTGGCCACGGTCACCGCCCTATCGTTGGCCGCTAACAGATCCTCATACGTGCAGAAGTCCGGGACTTTAGAACACACCAGCAGATGCCCCATGGATTGAACATACCCGCACTTACCCATACATTCTGTTTTCCTGGTATCTCCCAATAGCAGCCCGGAGTCTGTTTAAGGACTAACATACTGAGTAACGATTGCGTGTGTAAAGCTACGGCAAATCGCGGCCCGTATTAGATTGGTCGCTAATAGTGGCATTTTGTATCTCGAACTGCTCCGTGCTTAATGTTAACCGTTATTCTTGGCTGTTATCGTTAAATGGCAGTCATTAGACACCCTGAGAAATGTGACGGTGGCGACTAACACACCTTGGGTCATGTTCCTGTTGGTCTGGTTTCCCTGTATTCGGGTTATAGAGGACAAATAGCAGTCACATCTTTATATTTATCAGCAAATCAGCAATCAATTCCTGACAAAGGAACCACATTTTATTAATTTCTTATGCAGGGAATCGTATGACACCTCTCATATCTATATCTGATAAGCCGTTCCAGACTTATGTTGAAATAAAGAATATCATATACTTATACATACATATAGAAGCATACATACATGAATGTTGAAAAACTGACACTCCTACTACTGTCTGTCGTGTAAAAAAGCGAATTTTATAAGAATTCTAAGAAAATTTATATGACTTTATTGCGCTCGTCAATACGTCACATCATTGAGAATAAAAAATCCACTAGTGTTCAGTTTCAATGCTTTTTGACCACGAATTTCGTGAAATTTGAATCATTCTCACAAAAACCAAGCCAAAATAAACAATACATCTACAAAATGATTTCAACTAAAACATCAGGAATATTGTTACAAAAGCGAGATCTCCAACGTTCCGCCGACGAAATCTGACCGTCTTTGTTATTCAAATCATTGCTAGATTTATTTCCCCAAAATCCTCCCCATATCCTCCTCTTTATTGCCAAGCCATAGAATCCATTTTCGCTTAAAGCTTCCGCTATTGCAAATATCCTTTGTAGTAGATATTGTATTAATTTCATCTTTTTTGCGAGTCCCTGTATGCTACGATGAGTCAGCGCTGTTGGGGGGACATGAGTGAGGATATATGCCTAGAGTATTATGGATAACAAAATATTTTTTTCTAAATATTCTCGCTATTTTATCTGTAACATTACCTAAAAAACATAAACTCGCCGTATACTTATATCCTGAACTTGAAAAAGCTGCATATAATAGATGTATAATAAATGTTCTGATTTTTCTTTTGTATAATTTTATTAACTGTATTAATAGCTTGGTCTAGTGCCTAAAGATGCCTCGCATAGAGGCGAAACACATGTCGCATGTGCAAACTAATGGTGGCAGGCATGTTGGGACTAATAGTAGTGAGTTGGTGCCGGTCGGTAATAGTTTGCATGAACTAACTGGTGGCGGAAGCACGCAAAATAATTTGGTAAGTGCTTTAAACTCATAAGTATAGATTTACTTAATTAAAATATATTATCTCTCTAAGATATTTTTTAATAGAGTTTGTAAAATTTGTTACGTAGACTCTAAGCGGTAAGAAGCCCAATAGAAATGCCATGCACGCCATCGTTCGGCACGCACAATCCCTAGTACATATCGTCCTCAATCCGACGTAAAGATACCTCCTCATACAGTAATATTTACTCACGCAACAAATTTCCTAACAAATAAGGAGCCGAGAAGCTCCTCACATATTTATCTTAATCTGTCGGTTGTGGCCATTAAGCGCTGACTTGCTCCTAAGTAAAAGAAATTGTCTTTTTGACGATCGACGTAACGATGGAAATATTCGCTCAATTATTGTTAAAGACAGTGACTAACGGTAAAAAAATTTTTGTCCCTTTAATCCTTCAGCTCTGAAAAAATAATAGTACCCATGCTGCACTACTTCCCGGACCCGGATACTATAAAACAGCGGCGAGCTCGGTACCTGTTACGACTACTACTACGATTCGATCGCGAACGCATATGTATCAATGTGTGTGTTACAAGGGTTGGTTATTTACCGTATCTGCGTCATAGTCGTCGCAGCGGCCATGCGGCAGATTCGTCATCCTTGCATTGTTATACTCTCGAGTTTTACCCTAAATTTGAAACATTGAACAAGAACTTTGTTTACCAATTGTGTTCTCAGCATATACTTCATGGCCCTAGATTCGGCGGTACACGTGAGCGATTATCGTCTTATCTCAGTAACCAAAGAAAACAGAAACAACACTTTGATGAAAATACTTCTGACATAGCCACCACCACACCACACCACAGAGGTAAAAAAGACTTTAATTTTACAGAGATGTAATTGAAATTCCAATGATTTACATCAAACAGGGCCTAGGAAATGATAGGGAAAAATGGAAAAATACTCCTCCGACAAGAGCCTAGCTTATCAATTTATGATGATGATGAGACATCTTCATTATGAAAAACTCGATAGCCTAGTGCGGCATGAATCCGCGTGTTAAGTATTGGATTGGTCGCCATTTAGTGACAATTTCTATCTCGAGCTCCTCCGCGCATTGGAAGATACGTTAAGCCGTTGGTCCCGACATCCTGTTTTTATCGATAGATGACGGTCGGCTGTGTCAGATGCCTTAAGGCAGCCTGAAAACATCTGACAGTGTTGGCCACTAACACATATACTAGACATGTTCCAGTTGGTCTGCTTTCCCTTTAAAACAGGTTACGGAGAACAGACGACTATAGGCACCGAAAATAAGCTGAGGACAGAGGAAGAATGACACATGTATCTAAAATAAAAACAAACAAACATCAGAAATCAAAACCTGCCACAAAAACCGACAACCTTACAAAAAACATCACCCCTGGTTTTTTGAAAACAGGGACAATGTACTCGTTATGGTTCGCGCAGTCACTTCGTAAGTGAATTTCCAATTTTTACCCCCCACATGTAAATGCAGGGATCATGGGAAGCCGACTGAGGTATGTTAATGTTTTGAAGGTTTAGGATAGGGGAATGCCAGATGAATGTTCTTCCGCTCAACGGTATTGGAGATATTTATTTTCTATCGGTCTAAATTATCTGTTTTTACTTTCAAAACTTCATTGATTTCATAAAAATCCGTTTAGCTGTGGCGTGGCCGTAGCAGATTAACAGTTTTGTATTATAACCTCGTATTAAAAATAATTTGTTATGCTGATGTTAGGAAAAATATTTTGCGTCTCGTTTCTTCTATGAACAATTTCTCCTCCTCATTTTTCAAGTCAAGAGTAGTTATAAAAGTGGATAAAATTCGCCGTAGTCAGTAGCTACCATGACCTGATCACGTTTTTGTGAAAAACAACTCCTAAAAAATACTTGGAAATCCTAGCTACTATCTACCCTACATATTTTAGACCTTAAGACGTAGGTAGACTTTTCAGACAGTAGCATAGTCTTTTTGTCTACTAAAACTTTAATTTCCCCTATTTCCTACATTTTCTTGATATTTTATGACTATAAAGTGTATCCTCTGAAGCGCAAGTTATATTGGGGGAAAACGCGTGAACGAAGTAGATGTAATTTAGTGTTTTTCAGGAATTGAAGATCTGCAAGTAAATATGTATGTATGTGAATTTTGAGTGCAGTTCTGTCTGTTGCGGTGTTTACTGTGAGAATGAAAATACGAGGTCGAGTTTTTCAAATGAGGAGTTTTCTTTGTGAGAAAGATTGTAATCACACTGGACATTTTTGGACCCAGAAGAACTAATTTTGAAAAGTATGACTCATGTGAAATTGGTGAGTCGAATGATTTTTATTAGAATAGTCACATAAATTGATGACATCTTAAGAAATCCACAGTAAGCCATCTGCTACATACTATGGAGGGAGGACGCAGAATGTCATGGTTTAGGAACATCCGTCAGTGGACAGGAATCAGAACTGCGGAACTGTTCAGACTCGCCATGGACAAGACGAAATTTAGGTAGCTGACAGCCAACCTTCAGTAATGAAACGACACTTAAAGAAGTAGAAACAAAGTATACCGAGACCTCTGAATCTTATTTTTTTTTTTTTACAATTAAGTAGGCAAAATGGCATACGGCCCACCTGATGGTAAGTGGTCACCGTAGCCCATGAACGCCCGCAACACCAGGGGCATCACGTGCGTATTGCCGACCCTTGAGAAATCCTTTAACGCCCTTTTTGAAAGACCCCATGTTGTAATCTCTTGGGAAAACCATGTTGGGGAGTTCATTCCACAGTCTCAGCGTACGTGGGAGAAAATTTCTATTAAAGCGCACCGTACGCGATCCTTTGAATGCGGATGAATCCCCTGTCGATGGCGAGAAGTGCGATGGTAGAAGGTGGGCGAGAGGTGCGATGGTAGAAGGTCTTAAAACAAATGAACAAACCACGGAATACAGTTGAACAGTAAGAATAACGCCTTATATCTTACAATAAATCGTCACACGCCTTCGACCACGAACAATTGCATTATCTCCATATAAATGCAGGGGAGTCTTTGTTCGTTTGCGATTCAAGTGCAAAGTGTGGAGCGAAGAGGGAGCGGACTTACTTGCAGAGCGGCAAGGCAAACATAGCCTTAGGGCATGGAAATAGGGAGATGAAGTCAATCAATAACTATGAGAACCAGCTGTAAGCCATTATTTACATTTATGTACATTTATTAAATACTAGCAGTTACCCGCGGCTTCGCCCGCGGGTTTAAACACAGGATTACGATCAGAGCAAGCTCTGTAGACGGCAATATTAAACCAAATTATGGCCTCGACAGTAAGTAAACTTGTAAGCTTTAACTGCAAAAACGCAAAACGATCTGTTGCTAGTGTAAGACAGTTGTGTCTCACTTCGGATATTATAGCTCTGCAAGAAACTTGGCTATTGCCAAATGAGCTCACTTTCCTGCAAAGTATCGATGGGAACTTCAGCGCGACTGGTACTTCCGCAATGGATATCTCGGTGAATATACTGCGAGGCCGGCCCTAGGGCGGAGTGGCCCTGCTGTGGAGGAGTGTGGTTTTCACCAATGTGTCTGTGCTGCCATATGATAGTGATCGGTTATGTGCTATAAAATTTGTGACAGGGGAACATCCCATTATAGTGATATGTGTGTATATGCCTACGAATACCATTGCTAATTTACTGTAATTCACAGACTGTCTAGGTAAAATAAGTACAATACAATACAATACAATACAGTACTCTGGTAGATGAATATGGCAGTGAATCTATTTATGTATTGGTGATTTTAATGCTCACCCGGGTGAGTTATTTCATGATGAGCTCACAGACTTTTGTCATGAATAAAACTGGTTTTGTGCAGATGTAAATAAGCTTGGATTGTTATCAGATACACCTTTATAAATGATGTTCATGGGTGTAGGCGATTGCTAGAACACTGTTTTTTATCACAATATTTTATGCATACAGTAAGAAAGCTGTATGTTAAACATAATGTAACATGGTCTGATTACTTTCCTCTGATACTGGAGTGTGACTTAAAGTTATATATCACCTAAGATAATCAAAAAAGATTTAGCTGCTAATCGCACTGTTGTGTGAGGGGAAAGTTGCAGTGAACAGATATCTCTGTATAGGAAAAACTGTATTAAAAATTTAAATAAAATTAATTCACCATTTGAGTGTTTATCTTGTGATTGTAAATATTGTAATGCTGCTTCTCTCAAATTACAAATAGATCAATTTTATTGTGATATAGTGTCTGTTTTGAGGGAGTCTACATCAATATCTAGAGGTAATGTAAAGTGTAAAGGTAATAGACCTGTTATAGGATGAAATAAGCACGTCAAAGAGTATCACTCAGAGACGCATGACGTTCTGCATCCAAGAGTCGACGTGCCTGAGACTCCTCTGAGGTCTCGGCTACCCTCAGAGACGCATGATGTTCTGCGTCTGCAGCCCGGCGAAGTTTAGATTGCTCCTGGCTTTCCTGGTTTCGAGCCATTCTTTGAGCTCGATGTCTTGATGAGCTTTGTGGCAAGTGGCGCCATCTGTTGATGTATATATTTTAATATGTTTTATCATTTTTTAAAAATATAAGCAACGCCACCTAATGTCGAATAAACAAACAATTAAAAATAAGCAGCGCCATCTATTGACGAACAGCCAATCAATTTAATGATTATAAATGAATATATGGCAGCGCCATTTTCTTTTAACAAATAGCCAAACAATTTTTCATACATATTTTCTTCTTTTATTGCAACAATTTCGGGACTGAATTTTGGAAAAAAAAGTAGCCTTTGTTTGACCCTGGGTCTTAAAATATATCCTTAACAAATTTCAACAAATTCCGTTCAGCAGCGGTTTGGCCGTGAAAGCGTAACAGACAGACTTTCGCATTTATAATATTAGTATGGACTAGCTGTTCCCCGCAGCTCCTTCTGCGTGAAAAAATCTATGTTTGACCCGGGTCTTCAACTATATTATATACAAAATTTCATCAAAATCCGTTCAGCGGTTTGGCCGTGAAAGCTTAACAGATAGACAGACAGAACGACAGACAGACTTTCGCATTTATAATATTAGTATGGATTAATAATTATTTATGGAAATGAAAATAAGTACTTATTTTACATTTGACCACTCAGTTGACTTGAATTGTTATTCTTAAAAAATATATTAATAAATGAATAAATTGTAACATTTATATTCACGGCACTCCGGTGTCGTTCTTGCATGTCAGTGATTATTAAACATGTGATACCTACATTGTACAATACAATACAATACAATATAACTTTATTGCCCACATCTGGGAAATCATAAAACTGAAATTATAACATTGTTAACAATATGGAGCAAAGGCGGACTTATTGCTTAGCAATCTCTTCCAGCCAACCTTATACCTTTATAACCTTGTACCTTTTATACGAGTATCTATGATCTTATTTGTGTCTATTTACTATGTTTATTGCAAACAAAAATATTTAGTTAATCATAACAAATCAGTTATTTGCATGAAATGTAGATCCATTATCCATACTAATATTATAAATGCGAAAGTCTGTCTGTCTGTCTGTGCGTCTGTCTGTCTGTTACACTTTCACGGCCAAACCGCTGAACGGATTTTGATGAAATTTGGTATGAATATAGTTAAAGACCCGGGGTCAAATATAGGCTACTTTTTAACGCAGGCGGAGCTGCGGGAAACCGCTAGTAATATTATAAATGCGAAAGTCTGTCTGTCTGTTACGCTTTCACGGCCAAACCGCTGAACGGATTTTGATGAAATTTGGTGTGAATATAGTTGAAGACCCGGAGTCAAACATAGGCTACTTTTTAACGCAGGCGGAGCTGCGGGAAACCGCTAGTATTACATATACTGTTAAATAAAAATGAAATGTAATATTTATTTTGCTAAAACATGGTAACAGTAATTTTATGTTAGACTAGCTGTGCCCGCGACTTTGTTCGCGTGGAATAGTTAATTTGGGAATCATATTTATTTTTTGTTTACAAACCTACCTCCTCAGCTTTATTATAAACTAGCTGTGCCCGCGACTTCGTCCGCGTGGAATAGTTATTTTGGGAATCATATTTATTTTTTGTTTACAAACCTACCTTCTCAGCTTATTAAAAGTGGGCATAAAGTTTCCCTCGCGAATTTCTTTGGCACCAAATGAAGTCACTGACAAATAATTTGTAATAATGCATTAATTTCGACCAAATTTGATTTTCACAAAAACGGTTATTGTGAGTTAATCTTATAAGATAGACATATACTGTCGCGGACATTTTTTAAGATAATTTAAAGAGGAATAATTCTTTCATACATATTTTTTGGGTATCTCTAACGGGTTTCGCTGCGCACGCAACGGAAGCCCTCAAAGATGAATAATTTTCCCCGTTTTTTCCACATTTTCGACTGTTTCTTCGCTTCTATTAGTCGCAACGTGATGTTATATAGCCTAAAGCCTTCCTCGATAAATGATCTATCTAACACAAAAAGAATTTTTCAATTCGAACCAGTAATTCCCGAGATTAGCGCGTTCAAACAAACAAACAAACTCTTCAGCTTTATAATATTATAATATTAGTATAGATGTTCTAAGTAGTGAAGGATCTATATGTTTCACCATTACTGGCATGCAATTTTTTTTTTAAATGTTATGATTATTAATGACTTTACGGAATAATTCAACAATGTACGAGCAGATGATCAATTTTGTTCGTGATTACAATTTAATACTATTAATTTAATTACGTCTAGAATCATCAGTGAGTTTGTTCACATAAATTACAAGCCCAAAAAAGTTAACTAAAATCTCCATACGTACAAGTAAAACGTTGTCGTAAATAAACATTTTCATCGGTGATAATATGCTTTCAAGTATTCGTAACTTTGATGTCATATTTTTTTATAGTCTTTCACTACATAACATGACATTTTAGTACACATGAAGAAAATAAGACATTTTAAGAGAGGTAGGACATTTTGTAAGGAGTAGTCCGTCTGGGGAAGTACCTCCACCCTACAGAAGACCGCAGCCAAATAACACTGTGATGCAGTGTTGTGTTCCTGCTGGTGAGTAGGGTCGCCAGGCTCCAGAGGGGTCGCTGTGCTGACAGCGGACAGGTCGGCAACTCGGTCGTGACATCTCCGGTGTTGCAGGCGTTCATAGGCTACGGTAACCACTAACCATCAGGTGGGCCGTATGCCCGTGTGCCTACTTGTATATAAAAAATAATAATACAATTAACTCTGCGGTCAGTAAACGACAGTGGCGTTACGGCCTTATTACATACATTTAAGAATTACGAAACTAGGGGCATTTCATTGCACCATTGTTGACCACATCCATACTGTCATCATAAAGCTAGAGAGCTTTATGATGACAGCAGACAGATTCATCAAGCAGAGGCTTGACCCAAAGGTTGATTGTTAGATAATGCTTTTAGCATTAAGTCCACCTATTGTGCTTTACAATTGTATTTGTACAATAAAGTTTAAATAAATAAATCATATTGTCTGTATGAATGAACTCTTCTGATGGTTTTTCCAAGTGATATTGAGAGCAAACAGTAACTTTATTACTCTTTTTCAAAATAGTGGGTGCAAGTTTAAATTTAAGTCTGAATAAAGTCACCCTCGCAAATACATTGTCCCTGGGGTCAGAGTTATACGGAATCGCCTCTCGGCCTCTGACGTGGTTCCTGTAACGAATACCAAATGGCAGCCGGGACCAACGGCTTAACGTGTCTTCGGAAGCACGGAATCATCATCAAATAATCTCCTAGTACCCAAATATTTATGAGTCACAATTCTCAAAATATTTTATCAGATTATATTTCCTTCGTACTATGATCTGCAATTCAAATGCTACGCTATCACCGCAGATTTTTGAAACTTTTCAGTGTTGTTCGAGTGCGGGGTCGAACGAATGGGCGTGTTGTGAATACGACTAACGTTACGCTAGGAAGAAACTAAAAAACACGGGATTTATTAGGGCCGATTTCACCAAGGTTTTATTCCAAAGATAATGACGCAATTTACTCTCGTATAAGATAGAGAGATAAAAACTTTATTCACTTTCACTTTTACAGTAGGTAACAACATAAATCCAACGTTGAAAATTAAAAATGAAGTTTACATTTTACCACACAGTCAACTCAAGAATATACTGTTAATCCATGTATAATTCTGGTACAAGGACTCTGCCTCTAGAATAAAGTACCATTATTTATTTATGATTAGATTAGTAACCCTTAGATAGGAACGTCTTCAACTCTAAAGCATAAGTTGAAGATACAACTCTGTTAAATTAAACTATTTTAATACGGTTTTATCGCGTTTATTACTTATTTATTTACACCTGACGTTTCAAACACTTTACAGCGTTCATGGTCGCAGGCAGACTAAGTTAACATTTGTCTTTGATGTCATGAGATTACAAAACTACCGCCTGAAATTTTTACAACTCTGTCTTCTACTTTTTCATCTATATCAAATGATTTTCATTCGACAAAATTGGTGAGTACAATGCTTTTCGACTAACAGGTTTCTCTACGATCTTTTTATTGGCTCTTTCTCTTCTATCTTTAAGCTTTATTTTAGACTGACTATTTGAATCAAGTAGACTTATTATTTCGGTTTTGTGTGAGTCATTGATTTCAAAAATAGGGCTCCATTCTCTTTTTAACTCACCTCTAAAACCTCCCCGTCGATACAGCTCGATTATATGAATTGAAAAGGGTCGGTTTATACGATTATGTCTCTTTTTAGCGATGCCTTTTACTATTTAGTGTTATGGGGAAAGATAATTTCTATGTAATGATACTAGGTAAGTATAGAGTTCACTAAGCATTGCAATCGCCGGACGTTTTAACATAAATTTTACTGTATACATGAATTTGGTAAATAAATAATAGGCTAGTTTCCAGTGTCAAAAGACTAACATTAAAATTAGTCCGTCATTTAGGGAATCAAAATATATAAGTGATGTATTTTTTCTTTTATCAATTGAGCGATAAATCATAAAGATATAACGCATCAAAGTTTAGGAGTGGGGGCTCGTGACGTCACATATTGCGAAAAAGTGTAGCACACTGTGACGTCACACGGAACTTTAACGCGCCATATCTTTACGATTCATTGTTTAATTTTTAAAAGAAAAAATACGTCTCCAATATTTTTTGATTATCTAACTGACGGACTAAATATATTTTTTTACGAAACTAGCCTAATGTAAAAACCCTTTAAGTTGGACTCGTGCACATAGGATTCCGAAACATTATCTGTAAAAACGGCAAAAAAAAAACACGTTTGTAAATAAATATTTGTGGTTCGGTTCTGGTCGGTTTCAGCCGCAATCAGTCCACTGCTGGAATTAGGCCTCCCCCAAATTGAGGGGTTGTTGCCATACTCGCCACGCTTGGCAGGCGGGTTGGCGAGCGCAGTTTCAACTGCTTATTGTACTTCCGACGCTGCTGCCGATCGGAAGTATTCTTAAGCTAGGGAAGGGTAAGAAGTGTTTGAGTTTGGGGAAAGGATGAGCTAATAGGATGCTACTGTCTCGGATGGACATGGGTTGACTCAGTAGCAGCTCGGGTAAGTCGGGCTCGCGTACCCGTGTGTATCCAAGCCATCGGACAGATGCTTGGAAACAACACCACTGATATATTTATGGGAGTCCCCTAAATATTTATTTTATTTAGTACTTGTTGTTATAGCAACAACAGAAATACCTAAATCACCTGTGAAAATTTCAGCTGTCTAACTATTACTGTTCATGAGATACAGCCTGGTGACAGACGGACAGCGAAGTCTCAGTAATAGGGTCCCATTTTACCCTTTGTTTACGGAACCCTAAAAGGGTATAATATGAATCCAAGATGTCCTATCCCCCCGTACACTCTATTTTTTATACGGCAGGGTAATTGGACTTGTCAGCAGTGTTGTAGTCGTTAAATGTTTATGTCCCAGAAACTAGACGATACAATGTAGTCATGCTAATACAAGAACTGACATTTACCGAATGAATGAATCTGAAAATTTACTACTATCACTCATCTTAGCACTTTCCGTGTTGCAGCCCCGGCTGATCTAAAAAATGAATCTGAAAATCTATTTTTATCTATTTCTTTACAATACAATACAATTCAAAATATCTTTATTGCCCACATACAGTAACAAATATTATAACATTTACAAAGACTTCAACGTAATATGAGCAAAGGCGGACTTATTGCTAGGCAATCTCTTCCAGTCAACCCTTACGAGGACTTCTATCTAACTCTGTTTATCTGAAAATTTTCGGTTTCACTTACCTTTAAAAAAATATTACTCCGTACCGCCTCTTGGTTGACTGGTAGAAAAAGCCTTTGGCTTTAAATCCGCCCTTTACATTATTGTTATGTAGTATGAACAATTTATTGCCCCGTTACTGTCGTAAGGTAGTTCCCTGAATTTAAATTAATTATTATTTCATTTTGAGTAGGTTACATGGTCAATCGACCCTGGTGTCAGAGCAGAGCACAGAGCAGAGCACAGGCTATTTTAACGATAACAATCAGAACCAAATGTTTAACATGCCTTTCGAAGCACAAAATCATGTCTATTAAAAGGCAAATACAGTACGCTTCAAACGGAATTTCCTCCCTCGTACACTGCGATTATGGAATGAACTCCCTGCCATGGTTTTCCCTAGTGACTATAACATGGGAGTCTTCAAAAAGGGCGTGGAAAAATTCCTTCAGGGTCGGCAACGCGCTTGTGACATCTCCGGTGTTGCATGCGTTCATAGGCTACGGTAACCACTTACCATCAACAACTAAACAAAGTATGCTTCTAACGTGTTTCGAAATATTCTTACAACGAAGGATCTGCAGACAAAGTCTTAACCACTGGACCTTAGGAGCAGATTATTTTGTGATTCCTACTGTCTCATCATCCTGGTAACGTCCGCCATTCTTGATTTAGACCATTTGTATGTGTCGCGCATAAGGGACTGCATCGTGGGAGAAGCATTTTTCGGCGCGCCTTGAAGACCTTGGCGGAGAAATCTAAAACCATTAGCTAACTATCCTTAGTAGAAGAAGAGGAGAAAAAGTACTATATTAAGAATCCAGCATAGATTCTTACAATAAATAAGCATTTACGCATACTTCAATGTGGTTGCATTATTCTGAGCACGGACAGGGCTTTACATAGCCGCGAATGAGCATAGAAAAAGTGGAGTTCGCATTTCTTTTAAGATAAACATGTTGCGATTAAAAAACTCTTTCGAACTAATCGAATGAATTGTAAAAACTCTTTCTTTGTGTCTTTTTTTTACAGCATCTAGGTTTTACGATCCGATTCGAAGCCAGGTAACCTCCACTCCGCATTCAAGTTGTACTGGTTTGGTTTAATAAATCTAAAGTTTAGTTTAGATAAGTTGAATAAAAGTCAAGCTCACTGGTTTTTTACAGTGAAAATCAAATATGGAATTGATACTGTTACATAGTTTAAAACAGAGCTCCAGCTAGATAGCTGGATACTTAAACTAGAAGATATTAGCTTAAGTACGTTTATGCTGACATGCCCACAATGTGCGAGGGTTTTTCAGCAGATTCGCTACATAAGCCACATGAGAACTCACGATAGGGTCAAAAACACCTGAAGTGGGCGCTATGACCGGTTGGACGTCATTCATCATCACAGTCTTCATTCTAGCGTGTATTCCTAGTTGCGTCGTCAGCTTACGCTTCGGAGCCTAGAGTACGCTGTAATTCATGGTCCTAGATTTGTTGGCACTGATTATACAATGGAGCGACTGTCGCCTGACCTGTCGACTGTCACATGACCCGAGGTGTGTTAGTGGCCAACACTGTCATAATTTTTCAGGCTACTTAAGGGCATCTGACACAGCCTCACGACTACTATCTATCGATAACAACCGGGACTAACGGCTTAATAACCAGAGCCGCCAAATGTAGGACCATGACTAAAAGCGTACCCTAGTATCTAAAGCGTTATCTGAGGACGAAGTAGGAATGATAACAACCGGGACCAACGGCTTAACGCGCCTTCCTAAGCACGGACGAGCTCGAGATAGAAAATGAATACTAAATGGCGACAAATCCAATACAGGTCGCAGCTCGCCGTCACTTGACACGCGCATTCGCTACGGATACGCGGATCGCGCTCGACTATTGAGCTCCACAATACATCCTCCATACACTCAGTACGCTTATGAATTTTAGAATAGAATAGAATAGAATAGAATATATCTTTATTGAGAAAGCTATCACGTAAGTACAGCAAAGGACTTAAGCATAAGCTACATGTTTATAATGTACGTGACAGACGTTTCAATTTTGTGCTATTAGTATCATTATCACCATCATCATTTCAGCCGCAGTCAGTTCACTGCTGGACATGGCCTCTCCTAGTGATTTCCAAAATGATCGGTTGGCAGCAGTCTGCATCCAGCGTTTGCCTGCGACCTTTTTCAGGTCATCTGACCATCTGGTCGGTGGATGTCCAAAGCTGCGTTTACCGGTACGCAGTCGCCATTCGAGAACCTTTCTGCCTCATCGGCCATCGGTTTTCCGCGTTATGTGCCCCGCCCACTGCCACTTCAAAGAACTAATCCGCTGGGCTATGTCGGTAACTTTAGTTCTCCTACGGATCTCTTCATTTCTGATTCGATCTCGTAGGGAAACACCAAGCATCGCCTTTTCTACTATTAGTATCATGTACATTGTACAGTGAATAACATCCATTCTGTTACAGCTTCCTTGACCTCAGTTTGCGAAGCGGGTTCCATAAAACCGAACATTCCAATGCTGAAGACGTTTCACCGAAAATGCGTCGGAAATGAACGTTACTGCTTTCGTAACAGATTATTGGGTACGTTTTGTGTGAATTCAAAAGGTTTCATCGTTTTTTGGACTACACAAACTGTAACATTACCAAAAAGTGAAGAAAATTATTTTCATATTGTACTATTTAGTAGGCATTGCCTCCGTAGTCCAGTGATGATTCGAAAGTCGTGGGTTCGATTTCTACGGAAAGTATAAGCCACAGAAACATGTTCCTATCCGAGTCATGTTCTAATTGATCTGGTGTCTCTGTAAAAGGGGCAACGGAAATCATAATGGCAGTCGCTCCATTGTAATAACCAGTTCCAACAAATCTAGAAACGGAACGTATACTGGGCAACAACAAAACATTAACATCTAAATACTTTGAAACCACTTATTTCTTTAACTGAATTTTTATAACCTGAAACTATTCAACCCACGACAAAAAAGAAAGTGTAAGCATAAAAACCGAATTCCAATTCAGATAATCCAGGATTATAATACGCTGGTTTGGTACGAACCGTGCACGACTCACTACAAGCATAGAGAAGATACAACAGAGTGTCTAAGCTTTTTGGATACTTCAATTATGATGTGTATCACGGCAACCGAACTAATACACCGTGAAATTTTAGTCGTTTTGGTCCCATCGTCCAGTGCATTCATGCAACAGAACAAATTTCCTCAGGGAACATAGCTCGAAACATGAAAAACAAATTTGGACTTGCCATAGTAAGTTAGGTCACGTGATGAGACATTTTGTATCATGTATTCGACCCATGTATCTTGGGGAAAGTTGTTCAGTTACATGAATGGAGTCACTGGACGATGGGTCCGAAACGACTAACATTTCACGGTGTATGAATATGATTACTTATGGTTGCCCGGGCGTAGATAGAGAGATAGGTATATTTGTCTTTATTGTATCATTTACAAAAATTGTACATGTTGATATTCTTGATATGCCTATCGCTTCCACCGTATCTCCAAATGCCTATAAAGAACATCTAGAGGTTGGTTGGAAAAAATTGCTTTAGCGATAAGTGCTTTGGTCATGAAAAAGAGGGGAAGCCCAGCAGTGGGACATAAAATAGCTACAAAAAAATCTTTATTTGATGCACTAAAAAGTGTTTGTTTGTAATATCTTTATTGTACAAAACATAAGTAATTAACAAGAGCATGAAATTAACATACAAGAGCATAACTAAATAAGAGTACAAAGGCGGACTTATAGGAATCTCTTGCAGTCTAAGAACATTTGTATTGTATTGGCTCTATATTAATCTACTCTATGATACAAGCTCCCATTGGATAAAGTGTATTTGTGGGGAATTAGTCTGGATTTGTTCAAGCGAGGAACCTTGGAATTACAAGTTTTTCCTTACCCATTCCAGGAGAGATGTTTTCTCCATTAACCAATACAACAAACTACATACAATTGTATGTGTTTGTATGATTTAGTAAGCAAACAAGCATGCGACTTGCTTGAAGGAAATCTGTTATTTTTGTAAATTGACGTTTTGAAGAAATGCAAATGCCTAGCGGTATAGAACTACTAAAGAAAGAGACTGTAGATTAAAGCTTTCAAGAAAATGCTATAGTGGAATTTATGGCGCCTCTTCTTCTCCACTTGCGCTTTGGAAGTGATATTAAACAGTAATATAAATAAACTAGCCCGCGGCTTCGCCCGCATGTAAACCTCCTTTGGGAACATGATGTTTATCCAGGACCAAAAGTAGCCTATGATACTCTCCATCCTTTCAAACTCTATGCCGAAAATCAAGTCGATTGGTTGCTTAGTTAGGGCGTGAACGAAGGACAAACAAACAAACACACTTTCACATTTATAATATTAGTATGATTAATTAATAAAGCAATAAGTGATATTAATATTTATATCCTATATTAAAAAAAAAAAACAATTTCATTTCAGTTACCGTAACCTACGGTCGGTCACCTATCATGCCAGAAGGAAACAAGCGCTTTGCCGATCTTGTAATTAATAGCTTGTAAAAATATTTTTTCAACGTCCTGTTTTAAGCCCTCATGTTAGCAAGAAACACCGTGGTAGAGAGTTTATAATATAATCCAAGCGGAAGCGCAAGAAAATTTCTGGTATAGGTAGGGTATGTCTCACCTTTTTACTATTAAGAAAAATGATAACTTTAAAATTAACGCAATGCACGCACAACATAAAACTAAAGGAGTAATATTGCGTATAATATGTTTATACGTCCAACGTTTCAGCTGTGTTACAACGACCATGTGAAGTCATTGCATGATTACGAGAACCGCTTAATCCTGTGAATTTCGTTATAAAAAAAACTATTACCCCAAGTGGTATTGCTTCGTTTGTTCGAAACTCCTTCAATTCCGACAACACCACCAGGAAGTATCAAAAAATAGATTCACTTATCACAACCGACCATAAATACTTACAGAAATGACGGTCGTAACTTACAACAAACCGATTTCATTTACAATAATCATATAAATTCATTGGCCATATCTCTAAGTTTACTTACGACGCCATCCATAGCTGGCAGAAAAACACCGATTTTCCGAAGGGGAAAACACAACCAAATTGTTCTATTCCATACGATTTACGTAATTCTCTATGACCAAGCTGACTCCACGATATGTCTCACCCATAGAGTAATTTATGAGCAATAGAGTGCGTCAACTATGAAAAAAAAAATTGAAAGGGTAGCGTCTTTTAATTTCAATCACCTGCTCAGATTTTACGTTATATTACTATTATCACTGATTTTTTATATTTACTATTTTACACTGAATTGAGATATGTAAGAGAAAGACCTTAATTAGGTTTGGAGAAAACAGTATGCTCATTTCATATCTGATTTGAAAAGATTGGCAGAAGATAAGCAACAATAAGAACTCGAACGGATGATACCGTAACAATAAAAGTGTGCGCTAAACAAGCCAATGTTGTTAGGTCAGCCACCAAAATTACCATAGAATTGACCAATATTTATTGGAGCCATGAACTTAATCTGCTTGACTTTTAGATTCTAAATTAGGGAAGTGAGCAAATCTGCAATCGATGATGTTAATAGACAGTTGCGCAGTTGACGTCAAGAAAAGTATGACTACGGGGAAATGAAATTGTATATGATCTGGTTTCTGGTTCTAGTTACATAACACATATACTACTACTAGATACATATCTATCCATCTTTATCCTCGTAGTCATATTGGGTGTCAATTCCGCTAATAAACTTGAAAAGACCATGCAACTGAAATTCAATTGCGACTTAATTACGATGCAATTTTGATAAACTCAATTTTGGTATTCTGCTAACACAATTTTGAATTTCAATTTAATTGCAATTGAAACCTTAATGAATGGCAATAGTAGAAAAAAATTAAGTGTAATAAATAGCAGAATACTGAGTATTGAAAAATTTAGTTACAGCAGTTAAATGGCATGCCGATTGGTCTAAAATTAGTAACAGAATACTAAACGTCAAAAATTTCATTATGATCCAAATACGATTCAATTGTGCACTATGTAAAATAAGAGAATGGACACCCCGTTATGACAAACTACTATGACCATAAAAAAACGGCGAGTTATTTGGTTCCAGTGCGCGCTCTAGTGTCAACCAAAGATATGCTAAACTATAACCTTGTCTCCCCAGTTTCCCCCATCCCCCCGACAGTTATAACTGTAAGGATAGATAAATTTTCACATTTACTTGCAAGTTTGTCGGTAACTTAGAAGAGTACCGTCGTAGTATTTAATTTTTTCATCTAGTAAAACAAAGTTTAGACGAAGCTAGTGCTAGAAGTCTATTTTTGAAACGTATAATTCATGTCGAAGGAATATCGTTCGATATCAAACAAAAATCATTCGTTTGAATAATAATTATTTAACTCACCAATTTTGCATGAAGATTTTATCACGAGGAGCTAGCCTTGCGCGTGTCAAGGGGCGGCGAAACGCGACCCGTATTTGATTGGTCGCCAATAATGGCCTTTTCTAATTCGAACTCCTCCGTGCTTCGGAAAGCACGCCGTTGGTCCCGATTGTTATCGATAGATGGCAGTTTAGCCTAAAAAATCTCTATTTCATATAAAAAGGGTTACGAAGGTCAGACGGCAGACGCTTCATTTCATAGTAATAACCAGAGCCGAAAAATCTAGGACCATGACTAAAAGCGTACCCTAGTAACTAAAGCGTTATCTGAGGACGAAGTAGGAATGAAGATCACGTTTCGAATCCATTACTCAAAGATTTCATAGTGCTAAAGTAGATAAAGAAGTTTGCAGTGACGTCACGTTTTATATCAGTCGTTGAATTTTGATGCGTGTTTAGGCGAAATGCCCAATTTATATGTACAGACCGCACATCAAACGCCGCGGTTATGGTGTCAATAACTTCTAAATTTATTGCTTTTTATTAATAGAAAGTAGTTCTGGAGCCCAATTTTTGAAAGTGTCACGCTTAATCGGCGAGTCGATTTTTGTTTTTACAACTAAGTAGGCAACCAGGCGTACGGCCCACCTGATGGTAAGTGGTTACCGTAGCCTATGAACGCCTGCAACACCGGAGATGTCACGAACGCGTAGCCGACCTGTCCGCTTGATAGCGGACACACAGCACAGCGACCCCTGGCGACCCTACTCACCAGCAGGAACACAACACTGCATCACAGTGTTATTTGGCAATTTTCATTCGACATTATGTCATACATTTCAAAAATAGCGATCCTGTAAAGAAATCTTATTTAAAGACTCAATACTAAAGATACCGAAGACCGGGCGAAATGAAAAAGTAATATAAAATAGACGTGTCTCTTGAATGCGATTTTGAACGCAGACGCTAGAACGCAGACGCTAGAACGCAGACGCTAGAACGCAGAGTGACTGCGTTAACAATAAGTTTTAAGATCTATAATGACTCATACTCGTAAGAATACATAGATTCCCTTACAATGAGTCTACAATTAATGATATACTAATATTATAAATGTGAAAGTGTGTTTGTTTGTTTGTCCTTCCTTTACGCCCTAACTAAGCAACCAATCGACTTGATTTTCGGCATATAGTTAGTTGAAAGGATGAAGAATAACATAGGCTACTTTTGGTCCTGGAAAAACATCATGTTCCCAAAGAAGGTTTACACGCGGGCGAAGCCGCGGGCACAGGTAGTTACAAAATATATTCGAAAAAAATTATGAACGCATAAAAACAGTGTGGTTAGTAAAATGCGAGATTACAAATCTTTACTAGTCACAAAAAATTATTATTTTTTTTTTTTTTATTTGCCTTAAACGATGCCTTTAAATCAATCAATCAAATTATTTCTTTGTGAAAACATAGGTAGTACATAGAGGTGTTAGTGTTAGAGCAGCAATTCAGAATCACTATGATTTTGCTGATAGTCACAGCTTACAAATATACCTTTATTGAAATGTCAAATTATTAGAATTATCATACAAGAAGTCATTTACAGAATAGAAACTTTTGTCCACTAAAAATGAAAATAATAGCTCTTTGAATTTCTTAAGACACTGCATTTTTATCGCATTTGGTAGCTTATTATATATCTTTTGTGCCTTATCTTTAGGTAACTCATTAAACATTTTTGCTCCTTCATATATATTATTATTGTATCTCCGTTTGGGATTCACGGGTTGCCCCGGTCCTTTGAGAGGCTTGCGCGGGGATATGGATCCAACGCGTAGAGGCCCTTTGGAGAAGTTGATGTCATGTGGTGCTCCTGCCAAATCCTGTCCTCGGCCATATCAATAGATGACATGTTTTGGCAGGAGTAGGAACTATATCTAATGTATGAAAAGAATATATGGGATATAGTGATGAAGTTTGGGGGGAGATGAAACTGGGCTATTGCAGTAGAGATCGGACACCTGCCATAATCATGATTACTGACTATTATTATCTATTAATACATATTTTATTCTCGGTGTAGTTAATTTTATTTTCAGTCACAATCAAATCAACAGTCGAATCTGCAGCGGATCTTAACTAACTATAAAATCATGGAATTCAAGGCTCAACTATTTTACTGCGTTTTCCACCGAAGAAACGCTAGAATAAAGATGCGAAGAGTATGTTAAGCTCATTTTATTGTAAAACACAAAATTTGTGCACCTTGGACTTAAAAGTTCATAGGCTACGGTAACCCCTTACCATCCGGTGGGCCGTACGCCTGTTTGCCTACTAAGTTGCATAAAAAAAACTCTACAAATAAAAAAGTAACCTTTTTCTCACTATTACGCGAGTGAATGCGCAAGCTACTAATTTATATAGAACTGTGACCTAGCTTCACAGCTTTTCACCACAAATCCAATTTCCGAACGCATCTAATTTCATAATAATGAGCATGTAAAATGATAATAGACAATCCACCCCATTTGCCCCCTAAAGGACTACGCTCACTTACGGGATGCGATGCGACACTAGGCGACAAGACCAATCTTGTAAATGACGTGATACCAAAACCAGAGCACGATTCACTCAAAACCGGGTTAGTCATATGAAATTCGAAATCGAACGCAAATCATTTGACTAACCGGTTTTGAGTGAATTATGAGATGAAGGATATTATGTAGGTACATAATAACATTATGTACAGAAGACCGCAGCCAAATAACACTGTGATGTAGTGTTGTGTTCCTGCTGGTGAGTAGGGTTGCCAGGCTCTAGAGGGGTCGCTGTGCTGATAGTGGACAGGTTAGCAACGCGCTCGTGACATCTCCGGTGTTGCAGGCTTTCATAGGCTACGGTAACCATTTACTATCACGTGGGCCGTACGCCTGTTTGCCTAATTAGCTGTATTAAAAAAAAACTTAAAAGACTTGTAGCACTGTTTAGCCGTGGTTAGGGTTTGGTTTGGTTATTGGCATATGTAAAGATTTGCCAAATGGGGGATCAATCAATCAATCATTTATATAGGGGGCTGGTATTATATTTTGAATATGAAGCTTCTTACCGTGGCTATGCTCGTGAGGAACGGTAACTTATGTATTTTCAAACAAACTTCGATCCGTCATTTTATGTCTTGAGAATTGATTACTGAATTTGAATTCAAATGAAACTAAATTATACACCGTGAAATTCATGCAACTGAACAACTTTCCGCAAGATACATGGGTCGAAATATGAAGTAAATTTTTGAACCTCCCATACAAAATGTCTCATCACGTGACCTAACTTACTATGGGCAGTTCAAATTTGTTTTTCATGTTTCGAGCTATGTTTCTTGGGGAAATTTGTTCGGTTTTATGAATGGAGTCACTGGACGATGGGTCCAAAATGTCTAAAATTTCACGGATGTATAAAAATTTGTTCAACGATCACGTAGTGAAGGCATAGCAGACAGGCTTTTTCATATTATAACAAATAAGGTTATGGAAATATTAGAATGGAACATATTGTGAAACATAGAGCACACAATTGAGCGACGACGTCGACGCTACATCGTCCGGTCACTGTCGCGTCGCGTCGCGTCGCGTCGCGTCGCGTCGCGTCGCGTAAGTGCGACTAGTACTTTAATCCCCACAATGGAGTGTCAGCGGCGATAAACACAAATTAATTTATAACACTCATAATTATATGGCCATAATTACAATGCACTTCTGGGACATATTTTGGTTTATGGTTAATCAACTCGCACTGCTGATGTTCACAAAATATAATTACATTATCTGGATAATTCACTAATCTGTAGTTTTATCCCATGTTTTAAACAGACTATGTAATATTAGTTTTTTCCCGCAGCTCCGCCTGCGTCAAAAAGTAGCCTATGTTTGACCTCGGGTCTTCAACTATATTCATACCAAATTTCATCAAAATCCGTCCCGCGGTTTGGCCGTAAAAGCGTAACAGACAGACAGACAGACTTTCGCATTTATAATATTAGTATGGATATGAAATGTTCCTTATTTTTCATAGTGCAAAATGTTTTATGAGGACACAGTGAAGCTGAAAAAGATAAAAATCTAAAATAAAAGACAATAACAAGGGAGATGTCAGGAGTATTCGTAATCGACGAGCGTGTATGACGAGAGTGATGAGCGTAAAAGAAGCGAGAGAAGTCTGTATGGATCGTAGCAAATGGAAATCCGTAGTCTCTGCCTACCACGGAGGGAAAAAGGCGTGATACTCGTAGTGTGTATGTAAAAGTCAATTTGAAATTGGCGTTTTTCTAGATTGCCCTGACTAGGGTCCGAACCAGTATCCTCACGACTAGCGACAAGGTCAAGGTCATCAAACTCTCACAATAACTTTGACCATGATGCTTTTATTCAAATCTTAACAATAATTAGGTAGCACCTTCGGTCACGGCTTCCATTAAGGGTCATTAAAACAAGTCAGAGGCAGAGAGGCGGTTCCGAAAAACTGACACCACTCAGAATTTCTCCACCACTAAATATGACTCAATTATATCACAATCAAAATTAACGGTAACTGATTTGGATAAAATGAATTTCGTTTATTAAATTTGTAGTGTTTGTTTACTTTTACTGATTACGATGCAATTTTGATGATATTATTAAGGCCGAAATATTGGTTTGAAATATATCATTTACTAACGTTAATTATAATCTCATAGTTAACAGACCAGCATTGGCAAGGTACAACGCTACATCGTTTACAATAAAAACGATGAAGTACGAGTCGAACTCGCGTACCTACAAATTTTCCCTACTATTGTCTATTAAAACAACAAAAAATCATGTATGTTGTATGGGAAATCCCTTAAATATTTATTGTGTTGTGTTTTTCAGTATTTGTCGTTAGAGCGGCAACAGGAATATATCATCTGTAAATATTTCAACTGTCTAACTATAACAGTTTCTGAGTTAAAGCTTGGTGACGAACAGAGTCTTGCCTCCGTTTAAGCCTTTGTGTACGGAACCTAATATTTAAAAAAAACGTCCTAAACGAAGCTAAAAGTTCACTACACACTGTACACAGTTACGCTGTCAGGATTTAACATACAGGAAAAAGTACTACATACCACTAATCATTTACTCTCTCTGCACAAATCGTACAACAAGCTTATCCGAATAAGTCGGATATTTATTTTCAGGTAATTTGGCATAAATCCTATTCCAATACATCACTAAGTTGCCTAGAGGAGTCCGAGGTATTCCTGCCTTCTCGGCACAAATTCCAGTGAGGTGAATATCGTCTACCCAAAAGTATGGTAGAGACTGAGCGGCCTTTAGCAATTGTTGGGCTGCATCTTGAGAGTAGAGTATGACCCAACCTGGGAAATAACAATATTTATTGTAATATTTAATTGTATTTGTACAAAATGAGAACGATAACTCATCGTATTATAGGCAGAAATGCAAAAAGCATTTTTAAATTTAAGTTTAGTTACTTAGTGTTCCAAAATCTGTTAAGAAAGTTTTTATCGCATATACACGACGGGTCCAAAACGACTAAAATTTCACGGTGTATTACTTGTCTGTACATAATTTGATAAAACTTTGTTTATAATATATTTAATTTTTAACATGTTTATCGTAACAATAATAATTAAGAGTTTTGATTGTTTGAATTTCTTTAACTCTCATATTGCTAATCGGAATAAAATAGTAGTGTTTATATAGCTACATATTTAATACCTGTTTCCCGTAGGGGGTAGGCAGAGACTATTTATGTAGTACTTGATGCATTTTGATAGCTCAACTCTTGGGTAAGGTCAACTAAGGGTGGGTTAAACCTAATATATAGTTATTTCACAAAAAGAAAAAAAAAATACCTTACCTAAGCAACTTGTCGGATAATATTTATACGGATATTCCTTGTACGAAACAAAATGACTTTTTCCATTATTAACGTCTCCTTTTGACCTTGGCACTAGTAAATCGACCATATAATTACAAGCAATTAGATCTCTAGCTCCCCAAGGTGACAGCATCTGCACCAGAAAATACCTAAACAATTCTGGTTCCAGAATTACGTCATCATCTAGTTTCAAAACATATTTTGCTATACGACAATGATGTGCTATCCATTTTAATCCCATAACATGTTTATAAGTAAGATTCCGATATGTGTCTATAAAGTTTCCTTGTATAATATCACCGTATTTCTCACTTTCTTTTTGTATATCAACATTAGAAGGTTCAGAAGGATCAGCTTCGCCAACTAGGAATACAATCTTATTCCATTCATTGACATGGCCCCAAGTTCTTCTAATCTTTATCCTTGCATCCTGGTATGTCAATTTTGATGATATTATGATTAAAAGTAGTAGATTAGTCATGTTTTTGCATACTGGAGGGTTTATCATGAATGTGAAATTCATTATATCTATCAGGTGATTGTAAACATCTTCTGTTGGGGGTAGTTTTCGATGGACGGGCCCAAGTAAAGTGTATTTAGGGTGGATGAGACACTGCACTGAATAATTGTAAATTATTATAATAAGGATAGGAATGTAGTGTAACGCTAAATTCATTCTTATATTGTAATACATATAAATCTAAATAAATTATTAGTACATTAATCACATAGATCAAGCTGGCTCAAAGATTTATTAATGTATTAAGATATATAAGTAGCTGCAACAATCAATATTAATTACTGCTTAATATTTAAATGCTTGTTTCAATTCAAGTTTGAACACACAAACAAAAAACTTTAAAATAATATTATGGCATTTACATTTTTCTTTCAAACGTGTCATACACATTGAGAAAGGAACAAACGAGAATTAAGTCATTTTTTTTTAGTAATGGGTTATACGGCCATGGATACCAGTTCTTTAAAGCCCTTCTTATTTTTTTTATCTTCAGTCTTACAGTGTGGTTTTGTAAAGTCCTAGTCAAGTCTAAAATTCTAGTCGGTAGTCAAATCTAGTCAGAAGAATAAAGGTAAGGGAAGTAGTAGAAAAACTGCACTTAGCCATAACTAGTTTTTAGCAACAAGCATGAAAATTATATAAATTAAACACTGTATCACTTCTCAACACTCACGCTTGATAAATAACACTTTGCGAATAATAATAATTATGCACAAAGACTCACAGCTTCCCTCCAAAAGTCAGAATTAGGTCATACAATGTAAACATAAACTTTCTAGAGCATCGAAACCAAAACGTTTCTTTCTCAATGGTGCCATCATCGATCTTATTACTTTAACAGATAGAATAATGCTGATTCAAAAAAAAAATACAAATATTGAGTCCCATAATTATTGAAGAAATGATGATAATGACGAAAAACCTCTCTCTAGAATTTCGTCGATTATTTTATGTAGCTTCGGTCGACATTAATGTGCCATAGTTGCCTTACAGATTTCTTAACAAAAACAAATATTTTAATTATAAACAAATTATCTAGTTGTTATGTTAAAAAGTGCTCATTAGGAACGTATATGTAATAATGGTTTCATGTGCAGTGCCTAAATGTAACTTAAGTAACAAATAAAACTCATATAATTTTACATTTTACACATAAGTACCACCAACGTTTATGTGTCACTGTGTAAATCCAAGATTTCATAATTGTTTCCATAGTTTTTCGGCACCAACATATTAGAAATATCATGTAGTTTTATTATATGAATGATTTCGTTTGTAGTAATGGTGTGTGTATGTGTAGTAAATATGTTGTTATCTATATATATAAAAATCAATGCCACTTTTCGTTGTAATTTTATAACTCAAGAACGGGCTCACTTATCCAAACCAAATGTTTAGGCTTTGTTCGGACTATTTAGTAGATGGTTTATGTGAAGTTTGCACAAAATCGGTCGAGCGGTTCTTCATTTATCACTTTAAACGTAGCGTAGCACGTGCCGGGCCGCTAGTAATTTATATAATTGTATTTAAAAGTAAGTGTGTAATATGCATTATATGTGTAAGGTGTGTGCGTAGGTAAATCGGCCATAACTGTTGTTGATACTCGTTACTATACACTTAACGCAAGTTCTAAGTTGTCGTTTGATAGTGCGTATGCCGCTGATTATCCAATACTTATCGCGAATGTAAGTGAGAGGTTGATGTATTAGGAAATATGTAAATCCGCTATGATTTGATTAGATGATAGGGTATTTTGGTGATTTGCTGATGTCCGCGTTTTTCAGACGACCGCCAACTCTCAGTATTTCGTGATGATCAAAGAAAGGATTTAAGATTGCCAGTTTCTTACGCGTTTCTTTTGCGGAGGTGTTCATTTTACTTTAAATCGAAATCATGCGTTTGAATATTTCTAATAATGTTAATAAATGCTTTATTTATTTCGAAAGAGGTTAATGATTTATCACATGATAATTTTTTGTTTCTAACTGGAGTGATGAAACGTTACGATATCCAGGCAGTAATTCATAAATAAATGTAGAAAACAAAATAAAAGTCTACTTTTTTACCACATTATTATTAATAGTACTACTTTACTTTAATATTCATTGAAAGCGAAGTATTTTACCTCGAAACTCTAGCCAAGACTACACAAACCCTGAGCATTTTCATCTAGTAATGAGGGCACTCAAATAATTCAACAATCTCGGGCGACCCACTGTCCTCGAGATTAAAACTTAGGTATTTTTTTATGCGCCGTAAAAACGGCATCGTTGTTAGTGGACCCCATGATAAAGAAATCTATTCACAATAACGCAAGACCGGTGAAAGTAGGGTCCAGTGAACAAGTGGGACTTTTTTAGTCGTCCGTTTTATATCACTCTACTTATCGCGTTCCTACCACCATTGTGGTCTAGTGGATAAGACGTTTGTCTAAGGAGATCGTAATTTCGATTCCAATGGGAAGCATTTGTTTACAGTTTGATTAATCTGATCGTCTGATAATAATGAGCTGGAATGAAAATATTGAATAAGAGCAGTAATAGTATAGCTACTCCCATCTATAAAGAACACTGAAATTTTCACAAAAATAACAGTTTCTTCATTTATATTATATTAGCTGTTTCCCGCAGCTACGCCTGCGTCAAAAAGTAGCCTATGTTTGACCCCGGGTCTTCAACTATATTCATACCAAATTTCATCGAAATCCGTTCAGCGGTTTGGCCGTGAAAGCGTGACAGACAGACAGACTTTCGTATTTATAATATTAGTATGGATTAGTATGGAAGTATGGATTCAATAGCGCTTCTCAAAAGATACGCATTTTATTTATTTATTTAACTTTATTACATGAAATGTAAAGGCTTTAAGTCCGCATTTTATTACAAGCTTCCCTTTCTTAACAACCCTACTTTTAGATAATATAATATCCTACTGTCAGTACTGATTTCTAAGGTTGGTTGGTTCAATAGGTAAATTATCAGGAGGTTATTATAAATTGGATACGAATTGTATTCTCTGGTTCGGTTTTTGGGGACGAACATTCTTTTCCAAAATAGTACAAGTCTTCCCAAAGATGTTCGAGGTACTTTTATCTTGTTGGCACAAGTGCCGGTTATGTGAACATCTTCGATCCAAAAAAATGGCAACGATTGAGCAGCATTTAGCAGTTTTTGGGCAACGTCTTGAGAATATAGGACTACCCAACCTGCAAAAACATGAAAATACATTAATTTATCTTTCGTTGTTGGGTCGAAATCATTGAGAAAAACCCGTCATAGACGTTCTATTCTCAATGGTCGCAATGGATAACTCGTCAAATCGACCGCTATAGCCGCTGGTCAACAGCGGCTACAGCGTACCATCGATTGTTGGAGATTCTCAAATGTGCAGAAATTTAGGTGTACCATCATGATATAATCCTTTCGAATCAAGAATCGTACACACAATTTATGGTTTCATATTTCCATAAAAATTACAAAATATAGGTGCTGTATTACTAAGTACTAAGACTCTTAGTCTTTTCCTAGTTGTCCTAAATGAAACCAGAATATAGATCCTGGTTCAAATGGATGAAATTTTGTTAAGTGAATTAATGTTGCCGTATCGACTGATTGATTTAGTGTCTTTTTTAGATAGAGATCAACCGCTCTAAGGACGAACTCCTCTAGAAAATATACTATGAAATAAGTATTTCTATTAATTATTTAAAATAATTGAAGGAGGATGATAATAAAGTAGAAATAAACCTGAACAATAAGTCGGGTAAAATGTACGTGGATATTCCTTCTTCGATACAGCCCACCTATCATTTCGTGACCTCGTAACCATAGCGTTTCTACAAACATTTCCTGCAAGAAGTCCCCTCGCTCCCCAAGGAGATAACATTTGGATCAAAAACTGCTTGAAATCTTTAGATTCAACGACTACATCATCATCAGTCCTCAAAACATATTTTGCTGTAGGGCAATGATGAGCCGTCCACTTCAAACCCATAACGTGTTTATATGTCAAGTTGCGATATGTATCTACAAAATTTCCTATAACTATGTCTTTATGTTTCTGGTTCTCTTCTTGGATATCATGAAATAGTTCCCTTGGATCAGGTTCTCCAACCAGAAAAACAACTTTATTCCAATCAGTGGGAGTGCCCCAAGATTTTCTTATTGTCATCCTTCTGTTGTAATTGTTTCGGCTTGAAAATACTAGAACTAGTAAGAGTAAGGCGTTGTTGCATACTTGTGGAGTTGCGAGAAATTTAAAGTTCTTCAAATCTATCAGTTTTTGATACTCATCGACTGTTGGAGGTAATGCCTCAGAATTAGACACGAGTAAAGTTAATTTATGATTCATTGCTCCCTCAAAAGTACTGGTTGTGTACGTTTCCTATCTTTTTGTATGTCTTTCAACAATGTTACCATTTAGCCTTTAAATATTTATAAAACATTCACTTTTCTCTTAAATTTTGCTCCCAAGCCCATAAGTTTTAATTATTTAATCACAGGTTGAAGTTTTAAGTCAAGTTATTGCAATGGCACTTAATTTTCTTTTCATATTTTTTTGATCCTGACACTGGATTTCCGCCATATGCCATGCTGTGGAGTAGGTACTGTAGGTATAATAATCTATAGGAAGAAAATTAGTTATCCTAAAGTGATGAAAATGTACTAGAGGCTTTTCAATTCGTTTGTTTGTCTTAAATTGTCATTCCAAAAAATGCACTAAAGGAGAATTAAATTAATAAAAAAAATTAATTAAAAGAATCTTCGCGAATGTCCCGCCTTAACCTTTGCTAATGTAATTGGACAATCCGGGGTATTTCCGACCATATGCCATAAATAATGCCAGAGTAAGCATCTTCACAATATATGGACTAACTTGCTTAAGCAGCAGTGTCGAAGGGTTTAAGTGATTAGTTTGTGTTGATCTTCGAAGTACTTGTGCTAATAAAAATAATAACTTAGTCTGTTTATTAGAATTCTATTTATATTATATTAACTCGATCTTTTACAATGATCTAACAAAAAAAATCTAAATTTATCAAGTACTAGCTGTTTCCCGCAGCTCTGACTGCGTCAAAAAGTAGCCTATGTTTGACCCCGGGTCTTCAACCATATTGATACCAAATTTCATCAAAATCCATTCAGCGGTTTGGCCGTGAAAGCGTGACAGACAGACAGACAGACGACTTTCGCATTTATAATATTATAGTATGGATTAGTGTGGATAGCGGTATAAGTTTGGAAATGGTTATGAAAAGTTCAAATTATTAATTAAACGTCATAACGTTCCTTTCTCAATGTCAAATGTTGACAAACCTAAAAAAATATAACATATTTTAAAAGATTGTCAAATATTTGAAAGTGCATGTCAAAAACTAGAGATCAATCAAGCAAGAATAAGCAACAGTGAATCGTGAAATCAATAGTTTTCATATTGAATACTTAAAATTCGAAAATGTCGATAACTTGCAATCAGCTTATTGCTTTTCTGAATTTATTATTCATTCAAATGATAAATCCTCATAAATATTCATCACCGCACCTTATAAGTCCTAGATTATCCCTACTTGGACCAATCCAAAATAAGTTGCCCCCAACTGATGATGTGTACAACCAGCTGATAGATATACACAATTTCGAATTTCTGACAAATCCCCAAGTTTGCAATAACTTGACAAGTCTGCTTCTCATTGTCCTAATATCGTCAAGATGGTCATATTACCATAGAAGAGTGGCGATCAGGGAACTATGGAAGAATCCTTACAACTGGACTCAAGTGTTATTCCTCGTAGGAGAACCAGATTTGGAGACTATGTCGTTTCATGACGTGAAAAGAGAGAGCAAAATATATGGCGATATTATAATGGGAACTTTTACTGATACATATCACAATTTGACCTACAAACATATTATGGGTTTAAAATGGGTTGCACATCATTGCCCTATAGCAAAGTACATTTTGAAAGTGGATGATGATGTTTTGGTGTACCCTGGTATGCTGAGAAAATTTTTGGTTCAAAGACTGTCTCCTTGGGGAGCAAGAGATTTAATGGCTTGTCAAATATCAGGATATTTAGGTGTACCAAGAGATAAAGATATCAAGCATTATGTGTCTTGGGATGATTATCCACATAAATATTACCCTAAGTTTTGTGTTGGTTAGTATTAATTATTATTTTACTACTTGGGAATGAGGCGTGGCCTGTACTTGAGTGGCACAAGCAAGGGCTGCGTGTCACGGAGACGAAGATGCTGCGCTGGAAATGCGGAGTGACTCGGGAGGACCGTATACCGCGTAAACCGCGCATTCAGGGTAGCCTTCATGTCCGTGACATAGGGGATAAGCTTCAGGGAAATCGCCTGTGATGATACGGTGACGTTTTATGAAAACAGGTAATATTGGAAACATATTCCAAATAAATAAAATAAGTGTCTGGTCCATACCGCCTACTCTGGAACCTGGTAGACAGGGCGCTCCCAAAAAGAGCTGGCTTGACGTCGCAAAGCAGGATATGCGTGCTAATGGACTCTCTGCCAAAGATGCTGAAGACTGGGCGAAGTGGAGACGCTACTGAAGCAAATAGCTGAGGATGCGGGAAAACACTAAAATGAAGAAGATTTCGTTATTTGTAACGCTTTAAATTATTTAAGAAATCTGCTTGACAACTAAGCGATTACGATAGCTAAGAGATAGAGCTAGATAAGAGAAGTTTGATGACCATACTACTATGAGCAAGTTTATCATCCCTATTATGATGATGATAAATTCAATAAATAAATAATTAAATTTCCCTTTAATTCCAGGCTGGGTGATTCTCTATTCTCAAGATGCAGTGCAATCTTTACTAAAAACGGCGCAGTCTCTACCATATTTTTGGGTAGACGACGTTCACGTGACTGGAGTATGTGCAAAGAAGATTCACTTACGCGGGATCCCCATTATCAACCTGGTATGGACTTGGAACCAATTCTTTAACAAACGAAACAAAAAGAGAAACAGTGCGAGATGGGTAGTGACCCATGATAACCTCTTAATTTTCCAACTTATTCATGACACAAAAAGTCCTGAAATTGACATTAGAAATACTATAAATGCGGTTTATAATAATCCGACACGATAAAGTTCACTGAAATACTTACAAGGCGCAACAACCTAAATTGACTCTTGGGATCTAATTATTGATAATGGAATGAGCATATTCTTTTAGACAATATTATGGAAGCGGGATTAGCTCACTAGGCTTGTCACCACGTTTGGCATTATCTGCAAAATAATGGCAATAGACGTTTACCATTCCAAAAGTGTCAAATGAGCTCTGCACTCGTTGGTGGAATATACCACCACTCGTGCATCTTAGTTGCCTTTACAATATACTCTCACGTACTCATCTCATTCATTAATTTCGAATGGGTTACATGGTCAATCGTCCTAGTACACCGAGCTGTCCGAGTTTTGCGAAACCGCTTTTCGGCCCCTGACGTGATTCCTTTAATCACCACCAAATGGCAGTCGGGACCAACGGCTTAACATGCGTTCCGAAGCACGGAATCGTTATTATTTTTGGGCAATCAGGTGATTCCAGCCAGAAATGTTCATTGGATACCAAACAAGAAATAACTAAACAAAGAATGTTTCCCAGGAAAACTGAACCTACGACCTCCGGATCTAAGGCAAACGCTTTTAACCAATAGACCACGGTGGCAATTATAAATTTTTTCAGGAGTCGTCAGTGCACATGGTCTGCGGTGACCTTTAGGTGATCCGTATGCGTGTTTGCCTGCTCGTTTGTCTGAAAAAAAACTCCAAAAGTGAGATGATTTCACGTACTTTCTTAACACTTTCGCTGACAGTAACTCCTCTCGTCGTAGATAACAATTGAGTGCCATTGTTATTTCCTTCACAGTCAGCGAAAGTGTGAATATTAACTTCTTCATCTTTCATTACTCTTAAAGGCTTAAAGTTTGGGGTCAAAAACCTCATATGTCATTATTAAATAAAGCTTAGTTTTTTTATAAACAAATACTTTCAATAGATTACGTAGTATATACGCTATAGTTATGATCTATTAATTGATTAGGTGAATTATGTATTAACCTATAACTAATATTTTATCATAAAAAATTGTAAAATCAATTTTCGAATTCAAACGAAGATTTATCAATTGAAAATTAATTTGATAAAACTTAATACATTTTTGTGATGTATTGAAACTAATTATTAATGTAAATTTCAATCATGTCTATGCTTTATTCTATTTGGTATCCATACTAATATTATAAATGCAAAAGTCTGTCTGTCTTTCTGTCTGTCTGTTACGTTTTCACGGCCAAACCGCTGAACGGATTTTGATGAAATTTGGTATGAATATAGTTGAAGAACCGAGATCAAACATAGGCTACTTTAAGACGCAGGCGGAGCTGCGGGAAACAGCAAGTACCAAATACTTGTGTTAATTAATATTTTTAAATGTCTAAATACATAATCCAATGTTACTCGGTCATAAATTGTAATTAATTGTATATTCTAAATTGCAATTGTTGTTGTCGGCCATGAATAAATTAATTTATAATCAACTAGCTTTTACCCGCAGCTCCGCCTGCGTCAAAAAGTAGTCTATGTTTGACCCGGGGTCTTCAACTATATTCATACCAAATTTCATCAAAATCCGTTCAGCGGTTTGGCCGTGAAATCGTAACAGACACAGACTTTCGCATTTATAATATTATTTTTACAATATTAGTATGGATTGGTTCCGTTGTTTAATTTTTAAATAAATACCTAGTTAAATAAAAATCTTTTTATTTTATTTCTGTACATACGTATTTTTTTTTATTACTGAATGTTTTTTTTGTTTTAAGTATATTAAGGTTCGAAATCTTTGATTATTTATATGTGTAAATAACCAAAGGTAGTTAGCAATCGTAGCAATCGTAGCAAATGGAAATCCGTGGTCTCTGCTACCCCTACGGGAAAAAGGCGTGATGGTATGTAGTTAGCAACTCTTTGTTGTCTGTCAGAAAACCAATTAAATGTTTTCAAAGTATGACTCACCCAAAATTGGTGAGTCGAATGAAAATCGATCATTTATATTTTCAGGAATCACAAAGAATTTCATAAGAAATACTTCAGCCCACCTGTCCTTAACAACCGTCATTAGTATTCAGAGAGCAGTATAATATAAAAGACGCAATTATCGCCAGGTGTCGTATTTTAATAGGGTTTTTTGAATTATTCAGCCTTTTCATACCTACCTACTTTGTACATCACTCATTATTATATTTCAAACATAGATAGGTTTAGCTAACCGGTTTCTATAAGGCAGGCCGCATACTTGTTTGCCTACTAAATGTGATCATCAATCGACCCTGCACACAGAGAAAGAGAAAGTTAAGATACGCCTTGCGGCCTCTTCATTAACGACCACTAAATAGCAGCAGGGACTAACGGGTTAACGTGCCTTCCAAAACACTGAATCATCATTGTTTCTGCCTGCGGTGTCACTAAACTAGACATCACCCGTGGGAATCAAACCCACGACCTGTGTCTGATAATAAATAATTTCGTCCTGCTGAATGTCTAGGCTATTAGGTTCTGTAATGTTTTTCTTTTATGGTGCAAGAAAGAGTATCACAAGATAGAGTTAACAACTCTTTGTCAGATGCCTTACAATCTGACAGTGTTGGCCACAACACGCCCCGAATCGTGCTTATAACTTTCCCTGTGAAAAGGTTCACGCACTGGAGAACAGACATTAGTCGCTATAAGGTTAGTATAAAAGTCCAAACTGGTAAATTTACAGTACTGCTAACAACATATACCATGACAAGAGGTAGTGCAGTTTGGTATTTTATACTACACTTGCTCGGAAAGTAGACTTACTTGGTCATGGACGGAGTGGAAAGTACGTCATTCTTCCTGCCAAAACATTCGGGCGGAAAAGTTGTATGGAAATCCATTACTGACCAACTATTTGTTTTTTTATGTCACTTTTAAAATTGACAGATCTCAGAGTTAATGCAAAAAAAATATATATAATCAAATTCCAAACAAAAACAGAACTTTCAAATCATTTGCATTCCTTTTAAATTTTGATTAGCTCTGTTCCAAGTTGAGATTTACCAATTGGGTATTCTACTAATTTTTATTTTTTCTTTCATATCAATATTTTTATTTCCTAAAACAGAATTATGAAAGAATTTTTGTAATCCGTTCAAAAATAAAGTAAGTTATAAGCCTTTGAAATTCGGTGGAAGGGGAAACTGTCAAAAAAACAAGAAAAGGATGCACTGTGTGAGCTGTGGCGTCACTGCCACTCGGTTTCGTGCGTACAAAAGGGATAGCAAGACGTCCCCTCCACGCTCCCACTTTTCTTCTAGAGAAAACTTTTAAATCGAATTACTGCCTTAATTAACAACCAATTTTGATTTCTTATGTTTTCGCGATTGTTATTCATTAAATTAAACTATTTTAATACGGTTTTATCGCGTTTATTACTTATTTATTTATACCTGACGTTTCAAACACTTTACAGCGTTCATGGTCGCAGGCAGACTAAGTTAAAATTTGTCTTTGATGTCATAAGATTACAAACTACCGCCTGAAAGTTTATTGGGAACTATTCCGATTCACGCAGTATTGGCTCACAGTATCTAAGGGTCTTGCAGTCTGCTTCCGAGTTTGCGATTTTATTAAGTTTATGACTGGGTCCCAAGCTGGCGGTACCTGCCATCCATCCTCTCTATTGTAATTAGGATGTTTTTTAATTTCAATAGCTTCACGTAACATCCTTGGAATGAATCTGTTTTCCTTTGCAAGGACTTGAGGATTATCAAAACGCATATAGTGGTTGGGTTTGTCTAGCATGTTCACAGACTGCAGACTTGGTTGAGCGTCTATTTTTCATGTCAGCAATATGTTCTTTTATACGAGTATTAATGCTTCTCTTTGTTTGCCCAATGTATGATAAACCACAGTCACAGTCAATTTTATAAACTCCAGCATCTTGCAATGGTATAAATAAATAAATAAGTAATAAACGCGATAAAACCGTATTAAAATAGTTTAATTTAATGAACAACCAATTTTGTTGTTGTTTTCAGAATCGATTACTTTTTAGTGTATATATTATGTAGTATAACAGTATTAACCAAGTATGAATACAGTCAAGTAGCCTATTTTTGATGTTTACAATGTTTTGGTTGTATTGTATCATTTTGTAGTACTTTTCTAAGATCCTAGAAAAAATCTGAACTCTGTACTACCGAAATAAAAAAAGGTACGAAGATTTGATTGTGCCTCCTCAATCCTGACGGTCTACAAATAATGAAACCGTACTGAACTGAGATCGAGACGTAATTGAATTTTAAATACAACAATTTAGTAGAAATTTTCTCTACATGTTGATAAATAAACCAACACTGTAAATAAATCCGGTATATATGACAAAAATTTACATTTTGATTTTTCTTGAGTTCGCTAGTTAGGGTGGCCATGTCCTATGAATCCCCCAAAAACGGGACAATTCATTTCCAGGTATGATCTATGATGATATGTCTACTATATTCATTAAATGTACACATGATAGCAGGTCATGCATCTATTCTTACGAGCTGGGGGTTCGCAATTTGGAGAAAAATACTTGATGACCCTGAAAGAACGTTTATTTCAATTTTATGGTTAACTATCGATAGTAGGTCTGAGGAGTCACCTTTAAATTATCACAACTTTTTATATATTTTACTTCAAAATCCAAAATTACAGCTACATAATTATTAAATTAATCATCACCTACTAAATAACGCAATAAGTTTCAATAAAAAAACTGATGTGGCTCCTTAATCCTTACGGACATTCGGGTTTTAGGTCACAGAGCTCAGTCCTGTTTAATTTATCAAGTCCATGGCGATACCAACTCGGGCGCATTAAGGCCCTCAGCTGCTACGCCCTCGGTAATCGGCCACTTTCTTCCCTCGAACAATGTACTATTTCAAACATCAAATATCACTATTGGCCCAGGGGTCCTGACGCTTACCTTCTTCTTAACTATTTACATTTCCCATTCTATGTAGAGAAATAGCCGAGCAAAAACATTTGGGCTCTGAAGTTTACACGCAACAGGAAAACATATCTATATCCATCGAGATCACCCCGACATAGAAGATTACTAGATAGTTGACCAACCAAACACGGAAAGAATTATCTTTAGTATTCCGTACTCAAGGTGGGTAGTAAATAAAGTGACTAATAAAATCGACAATCACCGACAGATGTCGCTAGCTGCAACATTAAGAACGTGACGTCATCAGCATCCGGTTTCAGCTTTAAAGACTTTAAAGGCTGTAAAACAGTTTTATTCTGTGGTTTTATTGGTCTTGACATCTTTGATGGGAACGTCACGGAATTTTCCGAAGAAATTATCTATGGATCAGCCGTGTAAGATACAAGAAGCTTACTATAGTCTCTTTAACATCCTACCGCCTTCCCGGTTGCATTTGCTTCGGAGCCCAGGGTCCGCTTTCTTTTACGTTTCCACTTCCGCGGTCTCCAGCATCCTCAATGGAGAGTCCATTGGCACGCATATCTTGGTTTGCGACGTCAAGCCAGCTCTTTTTAGGCGCGCCAGACGCTTGTTCCCAATGTATGTCGCCAGTTACAATAGTTCCATGCAAATGCGAGTTAGTGAGCGCTGGATGTAAGGCGACATCTCGTTTACTCGCATTTGGATGGAATCAAGAGATGAAAGTAAGTCACCAGTGCAGCAGTGATATACAAAAGAATTACGTAGAGCGTAAAATTAGTGAAGACTTTTTGCAGTCCAATGAATATTTTTCTTTATCTCATGAGTAATAGAAATAGCGGCTCATCATTGAGTCTTCTCATCTAAATATTCGCCTTTTGTATGGCCTTTTGTATTGGTATAAGGTACTTTAACTTTGTTGTTATTTATTTATTTATTTACATACAACTAAGTAGGAAAACAGGCGTACGGCCTACCTGAAGTGGTTACCGTAGCCTATGAACGCCTGAACACCGGAGATGTCACGAGCGCGTTGCCGACCTGTCCGCTATCAGCACAGCGACGGCTCTGGAGCCTGGCGACACTACTCACCAGCAGGAACATAGCACTGCATCACAGTGTTATTTAGCTGCGATCTTCTGTAGGGTGGAGGTACTTCCCCAGACGGACTACTCCTTACAAAATGTCCTACCTCTCATAATAATAATCTGTTATATAAGTATAGCGACAAGAGAAATGATTCATTAAGGAAAACTCAACTGTCTAGCTATCGCGGTTGATGAGACCTGGTGACAGACAGACAATAGCTCTTTCTTAGTAATAGAATCTCGTTTTTACCATTTAGGTACACATATGAAATTGAAACTGTTCTCTCCTTTTACGCAAAAAATGTGAGAATAGAAAAAGTTCTTCCCCATTCGGTCGGTTGTATAATCGCATTTGCATGTGTTTAATAATTCAGTCGCTTCCCCGATCCCACTTCAGCTTCCCTCGATTTGATCCCATGTCTATCGACTACTTTCATTGAAGTGATAGGAAGTTATTTTATCGATAAAATTAACTTGCTATAGAAATATTTTATTTTTATTTTCGATTTAAAGTTGATGTTATCAGATGATTGAGAAAGTAAATAAGAAAAATAAAAATTGTTTATCAGTAGTTGTAGCCTATAGGCATCACAGTGCCAAAAATAAATTCGGGTTGGGAGGGATAAGTTTCTGTAAAGGGCTCAGTTTTAAAATGAATTAAGTATAATTACGTAATAGATATTTAGGTTTTATAAAGTTTGTTTACATACTTTATTAGCACTTCGTTTTTGCTGCCACACCAAAAAAGCTACCACAAGCTACTGTTATAAACTAATTTTTCTTACATATCTTCACCTTAGGTCAAACCATCTTACAGATCGATATCTGCGCTTGCCGGTATATGATTGTTTATAGAAAATTTTCATTCTAAATAGTTTTTCGTAATAACGAGGTCTTCTCTTTCTTCTTCTTCTCCTTTACCTTGTCCCAATTTTTTATGTAGGGTCGGCACAGTATGTTCATTCCTCCACTTCCCTCTATCTCTAGCCATTTCCTACTCAACGTCCTTTCTAATCATGTTCTTTTTGATACAATCCAGCCATCTCTTTTTTGGTCTTCCCCTATTTCTTGCTCCCGCAACCTTCAAATTTAACATTTTCTGGGAAATATGATTTCCCTCCCTCCTCACAACATGACCGTACCATCCCAACCTAGAGCTTTTCATTCATAGGTGCAACTTTCATGCTTCCTCTAATATACTCATTCCTTAATTACCGACTTAATTTTAAACAAATCTCGATGTTCTGACCCAATTTTCCAAAAAACGTCTCTGAGTAAAATCCTATTTTTAAACAAGTCCGCTGACGTAACGTAAGATGGATGTGGGTACTCTATCTAGCCTCAATAGGCTTGTAATGGTCTTTAATCATTCAGTTCACTAGCTTCAGATTGGAACACGACTTGACAAATACTGGCAATTTTATTGAAAAAAAAAGACAAAAGAAACATCAGCATAAGCTTCGTCAAAGAACAGAAAAATATCCACATGTTTCGTTAAACCAATACATAGCAAAAAAATCCGCAACATGCTTGCATGCTTGATAAATTTAAATTAAATATTTCTATCGATACAAATTATCGACAGTATCTCGTCCCTGATTATTGCGATCCGATGTCTTGATTACGTCTACAGCGTGTCTCATTCCATTCAAAGATGGATGGTCGTTCCTTGTATTGTTTCTGTGGCCAGATTTTATCGAGATATTAAAAATAATCTTTTTCTAGAGCATTTTCTTTAGCTGTATTCAACTTATGGGTTGATGGCCATAGATAAGTGATTAAGTATAGATCTCCTTGGTTATAAGTAGTTTTTTTCGTAGCCCACAGTGAATTAGTAACTGCACTAACTGCGTCACACAACTATTACACCCTTAATCTTAAACCTTCACTCAAACTCGACTTAACCTTACTCCACCTCATTGGTATGATTAGTCGTCACAAGCTTCCTTTACTTGAGATGATTTCTCAGTGGAGGTGAGTATCGAACTGTCACATACAAGGTTGAGGCGGCCTTGAAAGTGATTATAAATCAGTACTTTGCCAATTTTTGCCTAGTTAACTACTTAATTTGTTTATTTTAAACTCTATTCTTTTGTATTTTTCTATTTTTGTGCTTCCGATTGTAATTATAATCTGTGTCTTTCCTCGTTGGACATTGCTCAAGCAACCAATTAAGAATGTCGTTTTCAAGGAAAGTTCGAGGACTTCTATAAGGCGCCCTCGAATGAGTTTGAGTGAAAGATGTCCTTAAGGTTATGTTTAAGAATACGGATGTTATTCTATCTAGTCTCTCTCATCTACCATTTATTATTTTGTCTGCAGTACCTCTCGATTAAAAGGCTTTTGACCTTTACCTTGTACATATTAATTAAATTTAGTAAATAAATAGTCGGGCTTTCCCGTTTATATCGTTTGAAAGGTAACCCGTTGTACTTGGAATCCATAGATGGCTGTCGTTAGACTATGTCAGGTGCCTTTAGGCAGCCTAAAAAATCTAACAGTCTTGGCTATAAACACACCTTGGGCTATGTGCCTGTTCAAATCAAATCAAATCATTATTTGTTATGGTTTTCCTTTAAGAAGAGTTATAGATGTCGAACGACAGTCAGGATGTAATTGGAAACCATGTGGCATATGGTAATAATATATTTTCTTAGCATTTCATATTAAATAACAGTCTAGGTTAAAAGAGTATCTGTGCCAAGTATCAACTAAAAATGACAAAAATGCGGAATAATAGAGGAAGAAATCGATGAAAATTATGAAATATAGCGAAACTATAATACAAGTACAAGAAGTGTGGTGAAAGTCTGCAAGAAATGGACTGAAAATGAAAATAATACTTAAAATATTGTTTTAAACAGAAGTCTGCTGGACTTGGCTTTTTAAAAGTATTATATTATCAAAATAATTGTGAAAACCGAAAGAAACAAAGAAGATTTTGACGACTTAGTTTCATAACAACAAATAATATTGAAAGATGAACAATGTATTTTGAATGGGAAGAAAGAAATGAGTGATTACAAAATGAAAGTCGAGGAGAACTTATTGAAGAAAATAAAACATAATGGCACAGAAGACGACGGTTAAAATAATAATAGATAAAAAAGAAGATGTAGAAATCTTCTACTTATGATTTTATGATAATAATAATTAAGAGAAGTAGGACATTTTGTAAGGAGTAGTCCGTCTGGGGAAGTACCTCCACCCTACAGAAGACCGCAGCCAAATAACACTGTGATGCAGTGTTGTGTTCCTGCTGGTGAGTAGGGTCGCCAGGCTCCAGAGGGGTCGCTGTGCTGACAGCGGACAGGTCGGCAACGCGCTCGTGACATCTCCGGTGTTGCAGGTGTTCATATGCTACGGTAACCACTTACCATCAGGTGGGCCGTACGCCTGTTTTTCTACTTAGTTGTATAAAAAAAAGAAGCACTGTTGAAATGCCGAAATTTCGTAGCTACTCAGATATATAGCTACTTGAGCCAAGAGATTGGTGCAAAATCGTCATAAATCAAAAGAGTAGGTACCTAATAGAAAAAGTAAATGAACCTACAGAGACTTTAACCTTTTCGACATTGTCTGTATACTGTATTTGAAGGTCGTGAAAGAAAAGATTGAGAATGAGTAAGCAATGAATGATCGCATGTTTATGCTGTTCAGAAAGACAATTGATACAACAACATACAAAGGCGGTATTAAAATCTTTGATAGTGATCTTTTCCAGTCAATCTATAGAATAAAGGATAAAAGTACATGAGCATTGAAGAGGGTACATAATAAAAAAGTAATTATAGTATAGAAATTTAGTTTTATATTATACATATGTAACTAAATTTTTTGCTTCTATGTAAATTTCTTTGTTTAACTTTTTGATCTCCTACTTTTAGCTGCCATGTTGTTTATGAAGATTTTTAGTATTATTGACTTGCGAATTATTATTTAGCGTAAGCGAAGTCTACATTTCGGCAAATAGCCAATTTTTCTTTTGTATCGGAAAATGTATGTTCCGGGCTTAGAGGTCACATATCTGAACGAACGATTTCTTTTTAATTTTTTTGTCTAGCGATTTTTTTTTGTATTTCAGTATTTAAAACTGATTCAAAGATACATAATTGATAACTTGTTTTATGAAATAAGGTGTTTATTTATTTATTGTTTAAAACTTTATTGTTTCGCAAAGTACACATATACTTATAACATTGGCGGACTTAATGCTACGAGCATTCTCTACCAGTCAACCATTGGGAGAAACGGTAAGATAGTATGGCGCAAAAAAATTAAGGGGAAAAAATATTACTTATAGAGCAAATTTTATCAAAAGCTTAAGTTCATACACTACGTAAACATACATAAAACATACACAAATACTGTGTTCGCGTGTGGCTGATTAGGTGTTTCGCGAAGTCTACTGTTCACAGAACTACTAGTTTTTATTTATTGCATTATCTTACACTAGCTGTTTCCCGCAGCTCCGCCTGCGTCAAAAAGTAGCCTATATTTGACCCCGGGTCTTCAACTATATTCATACTAAATTTCATCAAAACGTACGGGTTTTGAACACAAAAAAAAAACTATTAAATTTGTTATTGTACTCGTAAGGAAATATATTTAAGTATTGTTTATAATTATCGCACTCGACAAAAACTTTAAGTCCTGTCAAAAGATTGACGAGAAAGTTGGTATGGCGGAAGCCAAGTTCAGTCACTGAATTTGCGGAAAGATCAAGTTTTCGAAAAATCAAGACTTCAAAAATTTTTTCGTTCGAATCTGTTAGTATTTAGATTTAATTTTGAAATTTCTTTTGTAGAGCGTCATAATCTTCATCATCATAATTTATTATTTTAGACCACTTAGTAATTTATATTAATTTAATCATTTATTTATTTATTTTAATGTTAATTTATTTATTTTTATTCTAATGTAATTTTTAATATTAATTAATTAATTAATTATTTTATTATATTTTTAAGTAACTATTGTGCTGAATTTTATTTGAATTAAATTTTGTTGCTAATATGGGTCATGCCTGAAATAAATTAATTTTAATTTTTTTTTTTATAAAACGATCATTTTGCCGTTAAATGCTTTAATTACGTACTGCTACAAATTAATAACAGAAGTTTTTGTAAAATCTGACGAGTAATCGGACACTTTTGACATAACCAGCTCTTATCTTATATATTATTCTATGAAAACTAGAGCAAAGTACCGGGCAGCTACTAGGTCTAAGGTTGTTAGTGAAACAACGCTAGAAAATATAATATTGATGTCGGACCAGCATTGTTCACTATCCTCGTGTAAACCCAAGGGAAATGCAAGCGGGTACAACCTCTGAATTATGTTCCAGTAAAAGTAACACAGCTTTATATAGAATGTACTTATTCATTCATATAAGTTATGGAAGTAATAAGTAATACATACTTCCATACTAATATTAGAAGTGCGAAAGTCTGTCTTTCTGTCTGTCTGTTTTACGGCCAATACGTTGAACGGATTTTGATGAAATTTGGTATGAATTGAAAATAGGGTGTTTGGTATGAATTGAAAATAGTAGAACACCCGTGGTCAAACATACGCTTTATTGGAGGCAGGCGGAGCTGCGGGAAACAGCTAGTTCATACTTAATATATATATCCATAGTAATATTATAAATGCGAAAATGTCTGTCTGATACGTTTTCACGGCCAAACCGCTCAACAAATTTTGATGAGAATTGGTATGGATATAGTTGAAGGAGTCAAACATATGCTTTTTTTGAGGCAGGCGGGTAACAGCTAGTGCTGTATAAGTGACAAATTGTGTGCTCATAAGATATCTTAATTGATAAATCATTCGCCAACAAGAAGTAAAATAACATTAACCCTACAAAAAGTTAGGCATCTGTTTAACACGTGAAAGTACTCTTAGACTACTGTTCAACAAAGCTTAAAACCATGTCTATACCCTTGTTAACTTTAGACTTTATAGATAAACGTAATTTAATGGTAGCAGTTTTTTTAAACTCAACGGCCGCCCTTCCCCTCACCGCATCACCCCGAGGACATATTTGAGGATCCCTCTCTGGGATCATCTCGTCATCTCCAAGTTAAGTGGCTGCCTATTTCATAGCGGCAACCTGACTGGATCTCGTACCTTCTTCGATCTCACGACCCCTATCTATATTTCTTATTAACGTGTATCCTTAGAGTCTAAATTTAATTACCTAAATTTGTATAGTAAAAATAATAAATATTGTACTATTCCCCGAATCCTGTATTTATCTTCTCTCCTCACACATACCTTCAATAGAAAACATTCTTTTCGTTATAAACAGATGTCTAACTTTTTTGTAATAAGACTGATGTTTTAGCGTCGAAATTATTATTTTTCTGCCTTTTTTACGTCAAAAGAGATAAGATTTTCTTCTACGATGAAGGTACAAACATGTTTTCAGCGTAAGACGAAATAAAGCGATATTTTACGGCTCTTTACGCATCGGCGATATAAATCATTTTTATGTTGTTATTTGACGATAAGAGAGACATGCTTTGACGATATGTCTCTTAAGAATACTAGAATTCGTTGGATCAACTAACTTTTAATATCCAAAAAGGCGGAGGTTCTCAATTATATTGAATGTGTTCTTTTTATGCTGATTACAATACAATACAAAATAACTTTATTGCCCACATCTGGGAAATCACAAAACTGAAATTATAACATTGTTAACAATATGTAGCAAAGGCGGACTTTTTGCTAAGCAATCTCTTCCAGTCAACCTTTGTACGATAAGAGAACATGATGGAAGGGTGGGCCCAGTAGAATTAAAAATAATGTCTACTGTATAGATAAATCAACACAGACATTGATACAATTTTGGAACAAGGGGCAGTCACATAAGAAATACACAACATACATTATCGCACAACTCTTTCTAAGCCGATTTCAAAATTATAATTTTGATTAAATCCTTTCACTGTACGTCTTGGAAAACTGTAAGTGTAGTAAGTAGTTGTGAATTAATAAATAAATAAGGTTCAAATAGAAATTTTATGAAAATCGGCACAGTTGTTTTATTGTTAAATCAAATCCTTAACGTGCTGTTAATCAGTTTACTATACTTATGGCCTTTCGTAAGTTTATTTCACATGGATGGATATCACCTGGGATATTAAATTCCACAACTCTTAGATAAATAATTTGGTTTCCACAACTAGTAAACAATATTTTTTTGTTTACCTCTCTGCTCTCACCCGTAAACTGAGTTTATAAAACAAGCAGATTACTATAGATAAATGCAAATAAAACTTTATCGCTTTTGTCATTTTAATCTAAAAATACAGAAAAATACATTGGCCATGTTTAATCCCAGGATTACTAGCGCAATATTAAAATATCGCTGCTAAATAACACAGCGATTATCACAAAAGCTTTTTAACGGTTGTATTGTGGTATAAATTTATAGGGTTTAGCGATTATTGAGGCCAGTCAAAATCATAATAGACAATCCACTCTTCTATATCTTAGCGTTTTCCAAGTTGCATTATCAGCTGGTTGCTTTGGCACTCGGGATCTGTTTTTTCCTTTGACTACTTCGTCCGGTATGAAGCTTCCTTAAGCGCTTTTCAAAAGACACAAGTCGTGTACTGTATCGCCCGAGAGCCCTGTATATTTGATAATAAGCTATAAAAAGTGATACTGTATAAGAAATGAGAAAAATCATAATTTTCTGCATAGGAACTTGAAGTTTTAATCACGCCGCGAAATGCAGTACGGAACGCATTAATTAAATTAAATTACACTCAAAATTTGCATACTAATATAGTCTAAGTAATACTAACAATTTTATGGATTACCATGATCTGAAAATAAATAAAAATTAATGTATTTAAGTACACAAAAACGCCTCTGCTCCCACTTTGTACCCCTACCTACTCTCCCATAACTCACGGCGCAAATCGCACCAGATTATTCACGCTGAGTGTCCACAATAAGGGCGTTTTAGCTAAATTAACACAGGTTAAACGGTACAACTGTACTTGGTAATAATTTCAAGAGGTGTATTAAAAATTCGACAATCACAATTATTTTTAATATTAAACTTTAGACATTGCATTGAAAGATCCCGAGCAAATGAGATTGCACGACTCTACCATCAGTTTTCGCAAACTCATTTGCAAGCGAGTTATTAACAATTAAACCTCTTTGTGAAGCGCTCCTGGTAAGATAAAAATGGTGGTTTTCTGTGGTCCAGTGGTTAATGAATGCACTGCCGGAGAAAGATGGGCACAATTACTGCAGACCCGGATAACTTGATTTTGATTCCCATGATGTTTTTACTTGTTTTCAGTTTGGTTAGGACATTGCAGGCTTAAATCATCTGAATATCTGTTAATAAAGATGATTCCGTGCATCAGCAGGCACATTCAGCATTTAATTTTGTTGTTTCCATCTTAAAAGTTCATGTAGATCAGACGGCAGTAGCTACATTGTAAACTCGTCGTCGTCTAAAGTTCGCCTAATTAAGGACCATTATCAAAGCGTACCCAAGTCTCTTAAGCGCAACTGGGACACACGCTCGGACGTAAAAAATAGTATTATCGATTGCGCTCGATAGAGCAAATATGTCATAGTTAAGCCTAGCCATATTAAGTTGAGACTAAGCTAAAATTCAAAAAAGGGCACCTCTACCTTTTACCTAATCTTATTTCTGCGGAATACAATCATGTGATCAACAGTAAGAAACCTATGAAGTAGAAAATTTATCAAAACAGTATGAAGTTTATAACATTACTGAAATAAAACGCGATAGAGCTGAATTTTAGATCGGAAATCTCCTTAATAAATAACATTAACAACAACATGTTTATTAATCGCCTATAATCACCTTAATTATTTTATTGTTTGTGCATGAAATATATATTTTTGACTTTAAATTTGGAATTGTTTTGGCTGTGAGCCTGTAACCATATTAGTATGAAATACTTTTTTGTATGCTGTGCAATAATAGCAAAACATAGTGCGTCTTATACTCTGTAAATCATCTTATTATGTACCTATGTTAAACAAATAAATAAATGATTGATTGATTGATTGATTAATTCGATATTAACTGCGCCGCAGAACATTATTCATGAAATAAATAAACAAACCTATTGTTATTTACGTTCAATCCACCGACCTACAAATAGTATAGAGTTGTCAAATTATACAAAATTAAAAAATACAGAGGCTGTCTATGGAGACGGCCTGTCTCCATTCTCTCACTCGCACTCACAGGATGATACGATGAAATGTTATTAATCACATAGCATTTTATTATCTACTTATAGCACCTATCGTACTTGCTTTACAAAAGAACATCCTACCTACACTGTAATGTTGGTTGATGATTCAAAAGGCACAATGTTTGGCCTGTTTAAAAAAAAAAATATATATATGATTTTGATGAGCGTGAGGTTTTTAAAAAAAATACTAAAAGAGGATTAGTCTAGCTATTCAAATGGAAAATACTGCCTGCCTCTTTGGTACTTCATGAGCAATGACGGCGATTTAGGCTCTATTATCTACATACATACATACAACCATCACGCCTTTTTCCCGTAGGGGTAGGCAGAGACTACGAAAAAAACTATTATCTATTTGAATTATTATTATTTATTTTATTTGACATTTGTAGTAGTACATCTTTCATGATAATTTTTTTATATTTTACTGTAAATATTTGCGATTGTGTATAAAAACTGAAAAATAATATTAATTGTGAATGCATTGCGACACCAGTGTTAAACCGTGGTCCGGGCTATGTATCACTAAATACACATATTGTTTTAGCCTGTTTGTATCTCCAGGTACCGCTGTAGCGTGTCTGTGACGCTATCAAGTCTATGTGTCTTTTATCTCCATGTTGAGTCAACGTGTTCGCTTCAGTTTTATTTGGATCCCCTTTGGCCCACACAATGTGGAAGATAAACTGCTTGTCACTGTTTTATATGGAGTTTAAAGTGTCACAGTTTAAATTGTTTCCACGATATTTTATTAAGCGTCTTTTAATTGTTTTTGAATTTTTTTTTGTCACCTTTTATTGAATTTAAATTAATATAAAGAGAGGTAAGACATTTTGTAAGGAGTAGTCCGTCTGAGGAAGTACCTCCACCCTACAGAAGACCGCAGCCAAGTAATAATGTGATGCAGTGTTGTGTTCCTACTGGTGAGTAGGGTCGCCAGGCTCCAGAGGGGTCGCTGTGCTGACAGCGGACAGGTCGGCAACGCGGTCGTGATATCTCCGGTGTTGCAGGCGTTCATAGGCTACGGTAATCACTTATCATAAGGTGGGCCGTACGTCTGTTTGCCTACTTAGTTGTATAAAAAAAAATTAGGGTCAAATCACATGGATTGAGTTAGCGCTAAAGTAAGTTCAAGACTTGTGTTATGGGCAAGGGGTTGAGAATAAGTTTGTGGCGACACCATCGCCCAGTAAATAACTACAACTCCTACGCAACAGATGGCGCTACAGAGAAAAAACAGAAATTCTCATACAAGAAGCCTAATTAGAATGGAGGACTGAAACGCGATATCAGAGTTTCTGAGAATTGGAGCATATATACAACCTCCGACAGAACACCGTCGGAGCCGCGGTTCCCCAGGCATAACACCTCGCCTGGCGGGAAGTAATTCCCTTTGCGGCGGTCGAGCATAATAACACCAGCGCTCCCGCCGTGCTCCAAAGTGGTGACCCCGACGTGATTGAAAGCAGCCTTCTCCAACGTGATTGAAAGCAGCCTTCAGCCTTCTTCAACATCTCACATCCTCTCAAGCCTCATCATCATCTGGTCAGCAGCAAGCAGTCTCACAGCAAACCAACATCAGAGTTATCTCCAGGTCCATCGCAGCCGACTCACTGAGCTTTCTGGTCCTGCAACTACCCTCACAACTCAAAGCACTTCAGCGACCGGCACATCTACCGCAGCCCACGTCTGGTACTCACGGCCGGCCACCGCTCACCAGCGTGGCAGTTCTGCACAAGTCATCCACCGGCGCCAACAAGTCAACATCGCTCAACTACAGTCTCGACTCACCGCAGACTTACGAGCACGTAACGCAATCGCTCACGCCCGACTCACTGGGATTATCGAGCAGCAACAACTACGCTCCCGACTTACTGGGACGTCAAGCAACTGGCACTTGCATGCTACATCTGAAGCACAGACCTTCGGTCTTGGGAGGGAGTCCTGTGGCGACACCATCGCCCAGTAAATAACTACAACTCCTACGCAACAGATGGCGCTACAGAGAAAAAACAGAAATTCTCATACAAGAAGCCTAATTAGAATGGAGGACTGAAACGCGATATCAGAGTTTCTGAAAATTGGAGCATATATACAACCTCCGACAAAACACCGTCGGAGCCGCGGTTCCCCAGGCATAACACCTCGCCTGGCGGGAAGTAATTCCCTTTGCGGCGGTCGAGCATAATAACACCATCACTCCCGCCGTGCTCCAAAAGTTTAACATAAACTTATTTAAAAAAAAGAATGCTATTCATTCATATCGAGTGGGTTACATAATCAATCGACCTTGAACACCCTGATGTCAGAGTTTCTCGGAACAGCCTTTCGGCCTCTGACATATTGGCAGCCGGGACCAACTGCTTTACGTGCCTTCCGAAGGTATTGCTTTTAAAAAAATATTAAAGATGCTATAGCTGATAATAACGACTACCAGGAAAAATAAGAAGAAAGAAAAATGACAATAGGAATAGCTTTATTAATCTCAGCATTGGTCAGAAACAGAGCTGAGTTTGAATAAATCTATGAAACCTAGCACTTTCCAAGACTATATTTCTCAAAACTAATCAAACTAAGACACTTTTGGCCACAATAAGGTTCAGTATTAGCGAAAATACCCCAATAAAGCATACATCTAAGTTGCTGGCTCGGTTCCAACATCTCCGGGACTAATGGCACATCCAGACATTCCTGTTTACCCCCCCCCCCCCCCCTTTTATGAAATTTAAATGTCCCACTCAAACTTTTTATAGCCCCAATTGGGAAGACGCTGATTGAAATCTCGCTTCTTTTAGGGGTTCGTCCCCAAAAGGTAATAACTGAACCCTATTGGACAAACGCTTAATTTAGTATTTTTTTCCTATCCAAAAGATAGTCTGGAAGAGATTGCACTAGATAGATAGATAAGATAGATAAATTAAGTATTTATATTAATACAACACACACATCTATCAACAATTAATCAAATATAAGAAAAAAATTAACACAAAAAAAACACACTAGCAATAAGGCGATTTTACAAATCTTTGTTACAAACAACATAGTTGTTTATAATTTTCTATGGTGCATTGTAGTAAGTGTTTTTACTTACTTACTTACTTCTGAATCAGATCATTCCTTAATCTATAATATATCTGTCCGTGCGGTATAGAGTGGCTGTAGGTAGGCTCAAAATTTGAGTAGGTACAAGGACAGAACTGACTTCAAACTCAACTCAAAATTACGAAATAAATTGAAACCATTTTAACCATTCATTGCAAAAGAAGTCAATTAACTAATGCAGTTAGATCAAATTAAACAAACGTATTTTAATGATGCTTAATTTTAGATAGATAAGATGAAAAATTACGCTGTAATTTTTTATAAAAACATTATGTTTTCTGGAACGTAACCTTCGGTGTGAGAATGAGATTTACGCTTGGCAGTTATTTTAATGTTTTATGAAACTTTAAGTGTTACCGGTAAGTTTCAGAATTGGTTTCGTGTTTTTCTTGGATTGGATTCAAGTAATGGATTGTTTTGATACTGAATTGATTGGAGAGACTTCCAAAAATTTTTAGTCTTTGTTTTCGGCCATTCACTTGAAGTGCTTGAAGCTTAAAATCAACTACAATAGCTCAGGTCTAATAATGGAAATTATTATATCTTCAAAATGTACAATATGTTCTAGCAAAATTGGCGGAAAATTTTTGTTTGCTGTTATAAGTAAGAATATACCTAATCAAAAATATCAGTCAATTTAGATCAGCATTTCTCTTATGATATACCTACGAGGGCAAAGCCCCGAGCGGTACCTTTTTTTTATTTAGCTATATGTTTCCCACTGCTGGGCAAAACCTTCCCATCTCTACCTAGTATGCAATAATTATAAAGCGATGATTACGAGGCTCATCGAATTTGAAATGCAATATTCTTTATTGCGTAGGGTAAAAGAGGCGGCGATATCGTCAAAGCAATCTCTTCCAGGATCCATTTAAAAAGACTCACTCAAATTTCTAAAATAGACAAAAATTTTATTAGTGAGTAACGTAGTCAATCGACTACCTATGTACATTCTGATGACAGAGTTTTTTGGAACAGCCTTTAAGCCTTTGAAGTGGTTCCCATAACCTCAAAGATGAGGAGAGAAAACTTGTAAATTTGCATTTCTACCACAAAACTTTAAGACGAAAACAAGAATCTCACAAAACACAACACAGTCTCACAAGCGTGCCAAACGACTCCGTGAAAAACAATAAATTCACATTCGCAAGTCCAAACTTTTATTTCGTCCTCGTTTAACGCAAAATCGTGACGTTCCGCGCAATTTGCCGCCAAGACGAGAAAATTAAAAAAAAAACAACACCCACACAACTTGACACAATCCACGATAACTCCTGTAAAATCCAATTCTCTTATTCAATTTTAAACAGTGTATCACTACCACAGCTTAACAAATATCAACTTTATAGGATCACTCATAAAAAGGAAATTCGAACGGCAGAAATTGGTCAACCTCTTTAGATGTCAATCTTAACAAATTCTGTATTGCAGCTTCTCAAGATCTTATTACTAAAGTTGTAGTGGTCATTTTAGCTTGTGTAGGAGCAGATAGTAAATTTGTGTGGGAGTCGAGAGTGGTCGTTATTTCTAAAGTGTGAGTACTGGAGGGTACTACATAAAGCATCCAGTTTGGAGCCAGGCCAGAAGGTAGGTAAGTCAGCGATACTCATGCATGATAAAAATATGAAAATGTTGGGTTTTATTACGCGAGTTGAAGAGAGTTTTCAATTTAGCGGGAAATTAGAGGATATAAGCAAAGTTAGGGAGTTGCGAAGTTCAAGGGTTGGAATAAGAATGGATAAACTTGTGGAAGTTTTGTTGGGAAATGAAATGTTAGAGGGATGAAATTTTTGATATATTATTTTTGTAATGAAAACACATTGCTCTACCAAGTTGCATGTAAATGAAAATAATTGTATGTACAATTATTTTCATTTATATTTTTCAATCAATCAACTTTATTGCGTCCTTGAGTGTATGAGGTCAACATAGGAATTGTAAGATCTTAGACAGTAAACAGCCGTATGGCATGAAACATTTGAATCTACCGAACTATTTTTAACCGCATTTATTACTTATAGATTAATTTAATGAGTAACCATCGCGAAAACATAAGAAATCATTAACATTTTGGAACTTGTAATCAAGGAAATCTGTTTCACAATAGTACTTATGCTTTTTCAACCAAACATTTAAATAATTTTTCCTTGAATCTAAGTATATTTTCACTTACACTTCGCATAACCCGTGAGGAATTTCGAAATTTAGATCTACGACCAAGTGGAAAGCTAGTCATTTGACCCAAGTATCGCTGGAGAGACGAAGTCGTGAAGGACATTGAAGCCTGACAAAGAGCCGACTGGCAGGAGGTAGCGTTGACCATGGAACAGTGGATCTTTCTTGCTGGAGGCATCCTATTTTGGTCGCTTATCCATCGTAGCAGTATTAGATCTTCGTTGCTGAGGTAGGTACTCGTACTATAGCAACGTGATAGTTTTCTCGGCATGAATAAAATTGGATCTTTGTGAAGAGGGCTATGTCTTTCTTCAATTCTTATTATTATTCTGTTTTTATATAGAAATGGTGACTGTCAGCTGATCATTTGGTTTTTAGTTTTTAGTTTTTCTTATTTTTTTATTGAAAGTAGCAGTACTCGTTTCTCTAGGAATAGCACTAATACTCCATATCATGGTCTTATTGCTCTGGTTTACTTTGGTCAAGGGAGGTCAGACAACAATCACAGCGTAATTTGTTTCATTTTCTCTCTCGTCAAGTTGAGATGGCTATTTTTATCTTCTATGACAATTTTATTCAAGTCTCTAGTCCATTCATGTGATACTTCAACATCATCTCAGCCGCAGTCCGTCTACTGCTGGGTGTAGGCCTCTCTGAATGATTTCCAATAAGACCAGTTTGAAGCATCAGCATGCGATCTGCATCCAGCGTTTGACTACCGACCTTTGCGACGTTTACATGTGATACTTACCCAATTGCCAATAGACAAATAGAACAAGCGACGAGCAGACGCTACGTAATAGGGCCCAGTATACACCTGAGAAATAACTAACCAGCTCAATTTTCCATTTATATCGGTTAGGTTAGGTAATGTTTTGTTCTATGTTGTGTTCGGTTCGCCTTAATGTACATGAATTTGTTGAATAAATATTGTAACCGCATCACAGCCTTATTGGTTATCAATCAACATTAGATCATCTCGTATGGAGGTGTTACGACATAGATGGTAAGGGTATGTTTCCACTAAAGATGTGCTATGCTATGTTGCTATGGATGCGTTTAATATAATTTGGTCTACATGGCACTGGTGGAAACAGTTTTAATTAAGCTATGTTTTAATGTGGAAAGATGCGAGCCATGAATGATATGGATGATCGCGACTGGTTAAATATAAGCTATGTGCTGAGCAGAGTACTTACTGTAGGCAACAGAGTCGCTCCTACCCTACCATCGATACATCGCATTGCTAGAGCTGCGCATCTTACTCGAGAAGTTACTTTGCGCCGGTGCATCTTCATAGCATATCTTTTTGCTTCGCTACATAACTCAGCAATAGTGAAAATGGTCACATAGTTTCAAGTAGCGACGCAGTGGCCTATACTCAGAATAAAGCTACACCACTCACGACCAACAATAGCACAAATCTTTCCATATCTTCTTCTTAGCATGTCGACATTCACATTATATACCCCATGATGTCCGGAACTGGGCCACACGTACAGCGTTGTCTGCAGCCCTGTACAGGTCATCCAGCATGCAGGTGTCGGGGCACGCCATCCATACTAATATTTATAAATGCGAAAGTCTGTCTGTCTGTTACGCTTTCACGACCAAACCGCTGAATGGATTTTGATGAAATTTGGTATGAATATAGTTGAAGACCCGGGGTCAAACATAGGCTACTTTTTAACGCGTTTGGTGGATATCAAACATATCCATAACAACATAGCATAGCACCTTTTTGGTGGAAATGTACCCTAAATTGTCCCATTGTTTGAGTAGACTCACTATAATCAAGCTTATTTTACCTATTTCTAAAAATAAAACAAACGAAATCAGTAACTAATCAATTTATTTACATATTCACATATAATCTGTAACATTCAAATAATATTTTAATTAGTACAAATATCTAATGAATGGCTATCACAACATTCAGTTTCTTATGTAGCAGTAATTGAAGATTGGGGTTTGAAACCCTGAAGGGATCTTTGTGATCATAACCAGAGATGGAAGGAGGTGACCACGGAGACCAGAGTTAGGAAAATGGTGTTGGATGGGCAGGCACCTGAGGACAAAATCATAACTTTAGTTTTTTTTTTTTTGCGATAGAGAGTAACATCATAACTAGTCAACTTCTTTATCCGAGCGTGTTTTTCCGATTGCAACCGCATCAGAGCTTAGGCTAATCATGGTCCTCAATTTGATGACGGTAATTTGATAGATGAATAGACCACCAGGAACATGACCCAAAGTGCCCAACACTATTAAACATTTTCAGGCTGCCTAAAGGTATCTGATACAGGCTAACTACTGCCATCTATTGATGACAACCAGGCTTAACGTGCCTTTCAAACGGAGAATCTCTAGATAGAAAATGCTCCTAAATGGCGACCAATCTAATACGTGTCGCGTCTCGCCGTCCGTCCCTCGGTTATCGAGCTCCTCAAACTCAAACCAACTGGACACTAGTTATATTATCTTAGATTCAAAATTTAGTTCTTATTTAGTTTACTTTGCCTAACTTTTTCAAACTCGGTATGGTTTTGTTTGTTTATAAATACATATTGTAAGTTGATTGCAAATAAAGGTCTTCGTTCCGGGAGTCTGACTTTTGTTCAAACCACCCAGGCTCGGTATACCTTTGGCTACTACTAATAAAATATTATTCTCTCCTCTTCAATGAATGGCAGCATAAATTTAATAAAATAAAGTTACTTAATACCTGAAGAGTCTTCCCCAGTGACAGACCTCGACCGCGGAGCTGGGTATGGGGCATCAGCCATCCTAATGTAGACTGGTTCGCTTTTACGACTATACAGGTCGTATATTGTGGCCACGCAGGTCAGGGTGAACTGGCCCGTCGGAGGAGGCACCAGGCTGTACCTGGCGGAGGGTGAGAGGAATTTTAAAAAAATCCGTTACAGAAAAAAAATTGACAAATGTTACTAGTTTATTTGAATTGTCAAAAAATGTTAATGTTTATTTCAATGTCAATTTGTAATTATAGAAATCACTATTGCATAATTGAAAAATACGGCGGTAATTTATGTTCACATAAATTCCTATATTAAATATTTTTACAATTATTAAATATTTTTACAATTATTTTATAATTTTACAATTTTGGTAAATAATGACCCCCATAATCATTAAAATAAATGAACGTTCAATAAGACCAAGTTAACTAATTTATGTTTCGTCTTGTTCTCTCACGTCAAAAATAGTTAAGACAGAAAAAAACTAAATTTAATTTAGTTTAACGAAAGTTCGTATTTTTTATAAGTAAGTAAATGCGTCTTTAACTCTATTATAATATTTAAAACATATTTAAATTATTAATAAATTGATTGAAATAATTATCATTAACATATTTCAACCGAAGTCAGTTCACTGCTTGACATAGGCGTCTAGTCTACTAATGATAATATAAAAAATTATGAATATATTGATAATGAAATCCATAATTCCATACTTACTAATATTATAAATGCGAAAGTCTGTCTGTCTTTCTGTCTGTCTGTCTGTTACGCTTTCACGGCCGAACCGCTGAACGGATTTTGATTAAATCTGTTATGAATATAGTCTTCTTTTATGTATGTTTATGTATGTATATGTTATGAATACTGTATGTAAATCTATGTATGTTTATTTAGCAGTTAAGTGTTTTTTTTGTTTCTCTCATTGTATTTTTAAAATAATTCGCGCCGCACATAACTTTTCTGTTTTTCCTAATGGTTGACTGGGAGAGAATGCTTTTAGCATTAAGTCCGCCAATTGTAAACTTGTGGTACAATAAAGATTTATAATATAAAATAAATAGTTGAAGACCCGGGGTCAAACATGGGCTACTTTTAGACGCAGGCGGAGCTGCGGGATATAGCTAGTTGGTACATAAATCCGACGACAATTGGTCATTATATAGAACGAGAATATGTTTGAATATCTGTTGATTATTTGATCATATTGTTATTTCATATTCTATAGGTACCTTATGTACTTGTAATGATGTTTAGTTAATGAAATACAAACCATGATCCAAGTCAACATTTCAATTAACGTCAATGTATAGAACATCGTTAATTAGGCAGCAATCCTCTCTAAATCTATATTAATTCAATTGAATCTGTTCTGTGTGGACTGGAATGCATTAGGTATTCAACAAGTAGCTTCTTGACACACGGCTATTGAATGACCGTTGAATTACATGCGAATCTAAACATTTTGTCCTTCTTTTTTGGAATCAGGCTATAAAAGCCCTGTATTAATTTTGACTATTACTTGGCTTCTATCTCTTGTCAAACTACCCACAGAAATAAGATTAGGTAGAAGTAGCATCTAGAAACTTAACTTGATATGGCTAATAGAAACCTACGAAGTAAAATATTCCTTTTCTCAATGTGCAAGGCTTACTTGTGGTATGCAGGTAATGCCCAAATGGTCATCATCATCATCCTAGCGTGTATTCCTAGTTGCGTCGTCAGCTGACGCTTCGGAGCCTAGGGTACGCTATAAGTTATGGTCCTAGATTTGGTGGAACTGGTTATTACAATGAAGCGACTGCCGTCAGACCTCTGTAACCCTTTTTACAGGGAAACCAGACCAACAGGAACATGACCCGATGTGTGTTAGTGGCCAACACTGTCAGAATTTTTCAAGCTGCCCTAAGGCATTTGACACAACCTCACGACTGCTATATATCGAAAACAACAAGGACCAACGGCTTAACGTGCCTTCCGAAGCACGGAGAAGCTCAAGATAGAAAATGCCACTAAATGGTGACCAATCCCATAGTGGTCACGTCACGCCGTCGCTTGACACGCGCATTCGCTACGAATACGTTTGTTGTCGATATATAGCAGTCGTTAGGCTGTGTCAGATGCCTTGGGGCAGCCTGAAAATTTCTGACAGTGTTGGCCACTAACACACCTTGGGCCATGTTCCTGTTGGTCTGGTGTCCCTGTAAAAAACGGTTGCGGAGGTCAGACGGCAGTCGTTCCATTGTAATAACCAGTACTGCCAAATCTAGGACCATGATTTACAGCGTACCCTAGGCTCCGAAGCGTAAGCTGACAACGCAACTAGGAACACACACTAGGATGATGATGAATTCGGAGTGATGTGGAAATAACACGTTCTGATTGGTTACTCAAAGTACATATATCGTGTGCTCTCCTCTCTGCTTTGGTGGAAACCAGGCCTAATTAAACAAAAGTGGTGATAAACTAGAAGACTTACTGAATAATATCATGGTCTTCTTTCTTCTCATCATAATAAGGGTTATGGTAGACCCTATTCAAGCTGGAACTGGTGTAGGTGATGCCCATTCTGTAAGGCTCGGCGTCTTCTATGGAGATGGCTATTTGGCTAAACGCACTTCGTTCTTTGAAGTCTTGCTCTGATGTCCAGGATACGGTTTCTGCTATCTGTGATGAAGAAGTTTTGGGATTTGAGATAAAGCAAACCAAATGAAAGACGGATTCGCGCACGAAGGCTTCCGTAGTGTGATTCTAATGGTTTTAAATATTTTACACTTGGTTTTTCAAAAAATTTATACTTTATATATTATATACCTGCTGTCCTGTGTTCTAATAATAATAAATATATTGGGACAAACCACACAGATTGAGTTTAAGGCTTTATGTGCGCTGTGTTAAAATTATATGTGATAAAGTTAAATTAATAAATAAAAGATATTGATACAAACTCAAAGATACTAATGATTTTTTATGTTTTCGCGATTGTTATTCATTAAATTAACCGTAAAAAAAACCGTATTAAAATAGTTTAATTTAATCAAAGATACTATATTGTATAACAAATACATTTAGAAATAGATACCTAAAAGTCAAGATTCTGAGTTGCAGGATAGATCCATACTAATATTATAAATGCGAAAGTCTGTCTGTCTTTCTGTCTGTCTGTCTGTCTGTCTGTCTGTCTGTTATGCTTTCACGGCCAAACCGCTGAACGGATTTTAATGAAATTTGGTATGGATATAGTTGAAGATCCGGGGTCAAACATAGGTTACTTTTTGACGCAGGCGGAGCTGCGGGAAACAGCTAGTAATAAATCAAAGTAATAAAAGTATGCTTTAATCACTCTATTATTACAAATTCAACTTATGTGCTTTTTTTTTGAAGTTTGTAATAATGTTATTTAATGTTGTAATTTATTACGAGTATTATACTTAGGCTAAATATTTGGGCCAATGGTTTGATATTAGGTTTTATTTACTTTTACTCAGAAAATCTCTCCCGTAACACACGTCTATAACAATCACCCACAGCATTTCAATGGCTTTCGTGAAATGAATAGAAACATAATACTATGTCCTACAATTTCAATCACAACATACAATTTTTATCATCGAAACATCTTTGTATCAAGAAATGGATCGGTTTCAGTCCCTTTATGAATTTATTCGACGACAAACAAAGGGAACGCAAAAATATCATCTCTCACTAATGAACAAAAATCCTTGTTTAATGGCATATTGTTTTCGGTTTCAGAAACGAATAAAAATAAGGGAAATCCTATAGGAGACCTGCGCCATTTTGTAAAATGCTGGTGAATTTTTTGCTGTTCATTGTTTTGTCTTTTCCCGATTTTTGTTAAGGTTTCAATGTTTGTTATAATTTAGCTTTGATTGATTGATTGATTGAAGCTTTTGTATAGTATTAGTACATATTGTTGATATTTACTGATTTGATATAATTAAACTGCACGTTTGTGGCATCAAAAGAGAAACAACAAACACTACATTTTTTTTCCGTTACATAGATTTACTATATACCTATTGTATTTTAAGTGGGTTTATCCACATGTGTGGATGTTTACTATACAGGCTTAAGTTTTTTTAAAACGATTTTTTTTATACGAGTGTTTTTGGAATATAAATAAATATAGCTTTCGCACGGGGATTCGCTCCCATTAATTGGACTCATAATATATTGTACTCCTGAAATGGAGATTATTGTTATTTTTATTCTTTCACATCTTACTTGTACCTAAATTCAAACAATAAAGGATTTTTATCTTTATCTTTTATTTTATATATTTTTAGATTTTTTATTTTTTAGTCTAAAGTTGTTATTCTTGAAGTTAGTTATCATTTCTTAGTAAGGACACTACCAATTGCTCTATCAGTGGTATCGTCGTCAAGCCTCTTAAATAAGTACTGTATATAAGCCATCGTATCAAATCTGAATCGGCATTTACCTTATGATCATCGATGATCCAAGTAATGTTTGGAACTGGATACGATTCGTCAACTGAGCAGTTGGCTCGCAGAACGTCACCACGGGAATAGACATCTTCAGACATAGATATCTGTGGTGCTCGGAACGGCGGGTCTGTAAAGATTGAATGCTTTATTCAATAATATCTGAAACGTACAACAGATGGCGTTGTACGTAAAGGAGAAAGTTCTAGTAAAGACAATTCAAATGAGAACTACCTCGCGCGTTTATATGAAATTCTAGCTCGCAATAATTGGTTTCAATCTGCTTCATTATCATAGCTGAGGATATATACTATAAATCATTTTTTTCCAATAGGCCTAGAATCGATCTTAATAAAAAAAAAACATTCAAGAGACCATACTATTGTCACATCCAGATACTCCATCCATACAACAGCGCCGAGATTACTACTACTACGATTCGGCCGTGCACGTACGCGCGTCATGTCAATTTGTGTGTTACTCAAGTCGTAGTGTTGGTTACTTACTGTGTCTGCATCATATTTGTCTGTCGCGGCCGCACGCCGAAGAGTCAACTTTGCATTGTTTGGCTCTTGTTTTTACCTATATACCTAATCTGCGCAGTGAGGTGCGGTATATATTTCGGGTGGGAGGGTGTGAGTGTCCGTTCTGTACGTTAATACTATTAATAATTATGTGCTATTGTACTGCCTCTCGAGTGTTATCTTTTACAAGCTGCAAGAAGCGGGTAGTTAATAAAAGTTGGAACTAGAAGAGTTTTGAAATTGAAAGTTGCCCTGGCCATAGGTACTTCATAATAAACTATTCTGGTTTTGATTTTTTCTTAAGAAATCAACTTACCAACGACTGTCAGTGGCGCTGATCGTATGTCAGTGTGGAACAATGGAGCGTCTGCTGAAACTTCACATTGGTAGTCCCCGCTGAGCTGCCGGTTCATGTTCACGATTCTCACTTGGTTGCGGTCTGACTGGTCCAACTGTTTCAAAAAGTTTCCAATTAAACGTCATACAGGTAATACTTCTTCTTGTCAGACAAATTGCACTAAATTTTTGCGGGCTAATGGTCAATCGACTCTATGAACCCTGGTGTCAGAGTTTTTCATAACCGTCACTCGGTCTAAGACGTCCTTTAACAATCGCCTATGGCAGCTTAACATGCCTTCTGAAGCACGGAATCAATTTTATTATCAGACCATCAAGTTATTGAAGCCTGCAATGTCCTAACCAAACTGAACAAAACATGATATCCTTGGGAATCGAACCCACGACCTCCGGATTGAAGGCGAATGCCTTAACCACTAAACCATGAAGGCAGAAAGGAGTATCCAATATTTTTAAGTTTGACATAGAGCAAGAGCGGTTTTCTCTCTTGCATTCATCCGATTGTCCTACTAGATTCCACAGACGATTTATCCTTAATTATCGTCTTTACAGCTCCTTTTACTCCTACTCCTTCTCTGTTCATGCTGTCAGACTATGGAACTCTCTACCACCAGGAATTCGTGAACCTCGCACAATTTCTTCTTTCAAGAGCCGAGTGAGAGAACATTATTTGTCGCTATCTCCTTATGTATATTTAGTATATATATGTAGTTTGTTGATATTAATGTATTTAAGTATATATTGAGGCACCTAATATGTTGAAGCACCGTGACTCCTCAGAAGGCGGCGACCGAAAACCAGTGCTAGTCATGCTGCTATGTCTAGCGTAATACTGAGCCGCCACCTATTGAGACCTCTGTCATGCATACATTGTCAATCATTTTTGTAAATATTTTTTTATATTGATAAACGTTTCAATAAATTATATTATATTATTCTATTCTATATATTTAAATATTTGTATGTATGTTTATTTTATGCATACGCCTATCTGCCTTTATTAATGACCTCCTCTCACGGGTCTAATGTAAGAGATTTCTTTTGAAATAAGTAGCACCTTTGTACTAATTTATGTTCAATACTCTGTCCTGTTTATTTTGTGTACATAAATAAATAAAAATAGACACACAGGCAAAATACTCAGTGTAGTTGCTAATGAAATGGTGTTTCTCTACGAGATCGTATCAAAAATGAGGAGATCCATAGAAGAAAACAAGTCACTGACAACCCAGAGGATCAGCTCGTTGGACAAAACTGTTATGTGATTGCGACAACTACTGACAAACAGCTTGGGATGCCCACATTATTCACCCAATTGTCCATTAACCTTATTAGGGTCGCAGGTTATGTACGTAACTTTAAATAGTTTAGATTGGAAACCCTTGAACGAAGCCTTGATGCAGTTTTAGGGCTGAGCTGAAAGATAATGGCGTTTCTCACCCTCTACTGATTCAGCTAACTAATCGACTCGAGTGTGGCTAAATCTTAAGATATGCAAAAAAAACTATGCTTACATCGACTGAAGCTCCCGGCAAAGGGAAGACCATGCTTGGCGGCATTTCTCTTGGCACATATCTGTAGAACTCTGTCTCTGCTCGGTACCACCTTATGGAGTACAGCGGCGCTCCTTCCAGGTCATACGAGCATTGGAGTACAGCCGATTGTCCTTCCCCGGAGTAGACCGCTCTAGGAACCGATATGGAGAGGTTTCTGAGAGACCAAACGCCACCTGGAAGAAATTGTTTTATATTAGTTAAAATAGTACTTAATAAATAAATATTTTGGATCTCTATGCGAAATTTCAGGGTGATTTGATTATAAAATACCTATTATCAACATGGAGCCACTGAAAACTTTGAAAATATAATGAAAAAATTGAAAATATAATTATTACACTTTTGCACAGTTTATGACTACCACAGGTTTCAGTATTATTTTGCAATTGTATCTTGGGAATTGTTATAATATAAAATAAAGTTATTGTATTGGCTCAGCATATAAAGCGAAGAAACCAAAAACAATTCTGTTTTTTTAATATCAGTCAGTTATTCATATCGAGTGGATTACATGGGTAATCCACTTTGTACACCCTGGTGTCAGAGTTTTTCAAATCTATCTTTTCATCACTCAAGATTATATTCCAGTTTTTTCCATTAACTGCCGGAAGCAACTTGTTCAAAGTATTTTTCTCGTGGGATACAAATCCACAACCGAATCAGTCCGAAAGGGAAAAACCGTCTAAAATGCAAAAGTGAAAGATTTTTGTCAATAACACTTTTCAATAATTAAAATGAAATCCATACCAATCCATACTAATCCATACTTCCAGACTAATATTATAAATGCGAAAGTTTGTCTGTCTTTCTATCTGTCTGTCTGTTACGCTTTCACGGCCAAACCGCTGATCGGATTTTGATGAAATTTGGTATAAATATAGTTGAAGACCCGAGGTCAAACATAAGAAAAAGCTAGTATATTATAAAACACGAATGTAATTTTATTCAAAAGAATGAATGACTGGGGGATGCATGATACAAATTGTAAAATTTTCCAGTGTCGTATGCCATAAGCAGTCATCTCATTAGCAGTTCCCCAATAGGGTCATCAAGGGAGCCCGAGAGCCCGAATCACTAATGCTTGTCAGAATATGTAAGCCCACATACCAATCAATGTACAGGCTTGTCGGTGGTATTAGAATTTAGACGTAATTATGTTAGTTTAAAGGCGATATTCGAATAGTTGCAGTTTTTTAGTTAGTTTTTTAGGTATTGGTGTATTAAATTTGAGTTACCTTGATTGTTTTAGTTACTAAAATATGTTGAGTAAAAATCCTTATTATCTTGGTAATGAGCAGTTTAAATTTTGGCATGATTAGACATACCTACAACTATTTCAATTTTCTTTAAAAATACAAAGAAGCCAAAATTAAAAAAGTTTCTAAATATATAATCGTATTTAAGTAATTGTCCTATTCTAAGAGACTGACTGATATTTATTTTTTGGCCTCTTTTTATCACTTTTTAGGAATATTTTAATTTTTTTTAATATCCTTTTCACTTATGCTATTCTCTAGAATATATTCTAGCCTTATATCGATTCTACCAACGGTGGCACTATGACATGTTAATGAAAGTGATATTTCACCAGTCTCATAAAATATAGATTGGACAAATGAGGAAATTTTGACAAAGAGCAACACTGCACAAGTTTTTATCAATCATAAAAGTCATACCAGGGTGTACAGCGTAGACTGACCATACAACCCACTTGATATGAATTAATCGTAACCATTTTTCGGAAAAAAATAAAAAAAGTTATTTCTAAAGTGTCTTTATAGATAAGTTTAAAGATGTAGGAAAAACAAAGGGAGTACTCTATTCTTATGTAGAAATCCTTAATACATTTTATTTATTAAAATTTTATTGTTCCACTAGTAAAACATACTTAAACAATTAGTGGACTTATGCTTAAAACATTTTTTTTATATAAAACTAGCTGTTTCGCGCGGCTCTGCATGTGTCACAAAGTAGACTATATTTGACCCCGGGTCTTTTAACTGTATTCATACCAAATTTCATCAAAATCCGTTCGGTGGTTTGGCCGTGAAAGCGTTACAGACATACATATAAACTTTCGCACTTGTAATATTAGTATGGAAATATGGCTGTAAGATTTAGTTCTGTTCTCGACAACACCAATTTTTTTTCTATAGTTATGTGATTTTCTGCGTTAAGAAGAGGCTAGATTATTAAAGCTTTTTAGAACTCTATTAAGGACAAGGGTGCCCTGGCTTGACCTCCAAATACAAAGTGTAATTCCAATGGGTAATTAGATTTAGCCCAAATTGACCTTTTTTGCCAAACAGAGTCAAATTATTTCATTGCTAAAAAATATTCTTGAAAAGTGTGGATTAAAACTTTAAATCCCTAATATAATACTTTTCAGCGTTTTATCTTCATCATCTCAGCCACAAGAAGTCCACTGCTGAACATAGGCCTCTCTTATGGATTTCCAAACTAACCGATCCAAAGCGGCCTGCATCCAGCGTCTTCCTGCGACCTTGACTATGTCGTCGGACCACCTGGTCGGTGGAAGGCCAACGCTGCGCTTGCCGGTGCGTGGTCGCCAATCGAGAACTATCATATATCAAATATCATAGCGCTTCCCTGGTTTAATTAAATTTATTACAGATATTGCGTAGAAAAATATTCACCAAAAAAATTTCATTATATATAGGTCAATGTAGGTAATGTTTTTACCCGACTGCAACAGAAGGAGGGCTATGTTCTTCGATAGTATGTGTGTAGGTATGTATGAAGGTTTTTACATTGGCAAACAATTATTTGTTTGGCGCGCTCTACAGCCTGAAGGGGTCTATGGATTTTACCTTGAGAGAGGGAGTTAGATTCGTATTTAATGTGAGAGTGACACTGGGTAAAACAAAATGATGGATATATTTGAGTTTTTTCATTTCCAAATTACACAGAAACGCAGTCGGGATCTTTAGTATTTAAAATTACCGTTATCTTGTTTGGTAATAAGTTAATATTGGTAATAGAATAGAATAGACCAAATTTATTGCTAAAGAAAGATACACAACAATTATTTAACAATAAATGCATAAGACAGAAAACAAGAGTTAATTAAATATTCCTTGCTATCACAAAGCTGTCACAGATGATGTGCTGTGAATCCTTCCCGGCAAATAGACCCATTCAGCTTATGTTACAGCAACACCACAGGGATGACTGCAACGCTGATTTTCAAATAAGTGTGTGCGTCACGAGCGAATGTGGCCCAATCAATTAAAAAAATGTCAAATGAACAAAGCACATTATCAATTAGCCACATCAGCATACTGATGTGGGCACAGTATTGAACAGGTGGATTACCATCATCTCTTGTTTCTGTCCGGGTGCGATTGGGTGGGATTTGCAATATGGTGTGTAAGGCGATATCTTGCTCACTTGCTGGAATTTGAATCTCAGACTTGGATGGGGGTGTGAGATGGTAGTAAATCAGTGCTAGGCATGCCTGCATGTCCAGCGTATCACTGAGCCGCCACCTATTGAGACGTCTGTCACGTACATTATAAACATGTAGCTTATGCTTTAGTCCTTTGCTGTACCTACGTGATAGCTTTCTCAATAAATATATATTCTATTCTATTCTATTTAAAAAAACTACATATTTCGTACTTACGCTAAATATAAAATATAATACTCGTAATTAATTCCATTCATAAAATAATAACAAAAATTTCAATGCTCTCAAGCTTTTGAATCAGGTGCCATTTGAGACATAGCTTAAGTGTCATTTATTCGGGTGAACAATATTTCTTCTTAAATGTATAAGCCATTTTTTTAAATTAGCTTTTTACATTAGGTCCCACAACTGGGCAAAACCTCCTCCCTTTGTTTCCATACCTCCCGATTCGTTGATGTTACTCTCCACTCTTTATCAGATCTCAAAGGTCGTTTGTCCATATATCTTTCTAGGACGCCAATCTGCGAATCAACATATTCCCCAGCACCGACAGTGCCCTCCGCTCCCTCTCAATGTCCATATTACAATCCTCAGTGAGATAGTGCCCCAAATATTTAAACTTTTTCACTCTAATAAGAGCAGTCCCATTCAGCATAATTGGAGGCACGCCTTCCCGGCTTTAAAAACCATAAATTGGCTTTTTTCTGTGTTATATTTAAGGCCATGCTCACGAGCAAAATCCTCACATACTCTTAGTAGCTTTCTCAAAGCACTGACTGATGGGGCAAGCAGGGCCATGTCATCAGCGTAACTCAAGTTATTAACACAGATGCCTCCAACATGACATCCTACATACATGCTACTCAATTTTACAATGAGTTCATTCACATACAGACTGAATAGATTAGGTGATTATATGTTTTTTTTTTTTTTGTTTGTAAATGGTGCGATAAAGTGTTCATTCATTCATTTATACCCTATTATAGAAATTTGATTAAGAAATAGATAGTAACCTACCATATCTTCAATATAATCTGTCAGATAATCACGTTAGAGTCAGCATTAGTGTCTGCAATTAGTTGTGGTTAATTAGTGGTACTGATCCGTCTAATATGACAGCTAAGCAGGTGCCTCCTATTGTGCACACATCATTAGACATACTATTAATAATGCCGATTAAAGGATCGATTAAGATCTACTTTGAATGAATGAACACTTTATTGCACAATTTACAAACAAAAGAAACACATAGTTAAATCCAATACAACTAAATGAGTAGGTAGTACAAAGGCGGACTTATCGCTAATGCAATTTCTTCCAGCCAACCTTATATCTTACTTACTATAATTTGGCATATTTTTGTAATGACCAAAACTCTGCAATGTTTTCGTACGGATTTTACACTTTTTTGGATAATTACAAATTACTTAATAAAATAACAAAGTACAGTATAAAAAAGGCGGTTCTTGGGCTTTGAGGCAGACGGCCGTGGGTACAACCGAGAATGCGCTGGGATGAGAGTGAGTATATAAATACAAAAGGCGGCCTTATCGCATATTCTTTTGGGTATATAGGTCAAGAAAATAGTTGTAAAATAAAACAGACGAGTATATTTTGATAGGGCATGAACAAATAAATTCAAATAAAAAAAATAAAAAAATACGTCATTAATTATTGCAAAAATAAATTTTACAAAGGCGGTCTTATATCGCAATTTCTTCTGGAAAAAACTTGCAAGAGCCGTTCAGGAAGCCAAAATGTAAGCTAAACTGAATTTTCTAAAAAAATAATATAATAAAGATAAAGAATAGAATAAAGATATGTTATCCGTAGGTACATTAATGAATATTTATCAGAAACTAGCTGTTTCCCGCAGCTCCGCTTGCGTCAAAAAATAGCCTATGTTTGACCCGGGTCTTCAACTATATTCATACCAAATTCCATCAAAACTGTTCAGCGGTTTGGCTGTAAAAGCGTAACAGACAGACAGACAGAAAGACACGCATGATTCGCATTTATAATATTAGTATGGATTCAGGAAATTAATATGTAATTATAACTCTTAATATTTTGTCAAGTCCCTCTTCGGTTTGGTTTTAATTTCGATGAGATTAGACAATTAAAGATTTCATAAAAAAATTACAATTTCAGAGCAAAAGAAACATTTTGACAACAGCAGCTGCAAATTACCCAGACACGTGTTACGAAAAGGGAATAACGTTTCATAAATATAAAATGTGTTGGTAACCTTATTTGTGCTTTTTGCGCCATAGACTTCCTTTTACAATAGACTAATTACTTAATAGTGACAACCTAAAAGCTCAGTCTCTAAATTGAAAGACTTTCGATTATACTATTTTAATTAAATTTGAACGCTGCAAAGTGTTTGAAACGTTAAGTGTATTAATAATAAAAAATAAATAATAAACGCGATAAAAACCGTATTGAAATAGTGTCGCGGCACTCACTATGCCACGGCGCGATGTGTCCGCTCCGCGCGGGGCGCGGAGCGAGTGCCCCGATAAATAGTTTTAATGTGTAACAATCAGGAACACATAAAACATAACACATAACATTATAGTAATTATATTTTAATTCAATGAACGCCAACTGTTAAATGTGTGATAATAATGCTCGTATATTTTTATATAAAACTAGCTATTGCTCGCGACTCCGCCCGCGGTTTCAAACACAGGATTACGAACAGAGCAAGCTCTGTAGACGGCAATATTAAACTAAAATTATGGCCTCGACAGTAAGTAAACTTGTAAGCTTTAACTGCAAACACGTAAAGCGATCTGTTGATAGTGTAAGACAGTTGTGTCTCACTTCGGATATTATAGCTCTGCAAGAAACTTGGCTATTGCCAAATGAGCTCACTTTCCTGCAAAGTATCGATGGGAACGCCTGATACTTCCGCATTGGATATCTCGGTGGGTATACTGCGAGGCCGGCCCTACGGCGGGGTGGCCCTGCGGTGGAGGAGTGCGGTTTTCACCAATGTGTCTGTGCTGCCATGTGATAGTGATCGGTTATGTCCTATAAAATTTGTGACAGGGGAACATCCCATTATAGTGATATGTGTGTATATGCCTACGGATACCACTGCTAATTTACCGGAATTTACAGACTGTCTAGGTAAAATAAGTACTCTGGTAGATGAATATGGCAGTGAATCTATTTATGTATTAGGTGATTTTAATGCTCACGCGGGTGAGTTATTTCATGATGAGCTCACAGACTTTTGTCATGAATAAAACGGAAATGGTTTTGTGCAGATGTAAATAAGCTTGGATTGTTATCAGATACACCTTTATAAGTGATGTTCATGGGAGTAGGCGATTGCTAGATCACTGTATTGTTTCACAATATGTTAACGAAAATAACGCTTGTACAGTCACTACTATTTTCCATCCTTGATTACGCGGATACCTGTTATTTGGACCTAACTCAGGAGCAATTAAACAAACTTGAACGTCTCCAAAACCTTTGTATCAGATTTATTTACGGTCTTCGTAAATATGATCATGTCTCTGAATTTCGCAATCAACTCAAGTGGCTCCCAATCCGACGTCGCTGTGATTGGCATATTCTTTCCATGCTTTATTCTATTCTTTTTATTCCCACTTATCCACAATATCTGAAAGAACGGTTTGTGTTTCACAATCAACACCATGATCGACTTCGCAGTGCACATAATCTCCGATTGGATACACCCGTACATTCTTCCGAATTTTACACCAACTCGTTTACTGTCCAATATAATATTGTGATATAGTGTCTGTCTTGAGGGAGGCTGCATCAATATCTAGAGGTAATGTAAAGTGTAAAGGTAATAGACCGGTTATAGGATGAAATAAGCACGTCAAAGAGTAACATTCAGAGACGCATGACGTCTGCATCCAAGAGTCGACGTGCCTGAGACTCCTCTGAGATCTCGGCTGCCCTCAGAGACGCATGACGTTCTTCTTTTTGTGCTCGAGGTCTTGATGAGCTTTGCGACAAATTAGATTTATGTTTGCGAGGCATAATATTAGTTAAATACGGAAATTACTCTAAATAACTTTTAAGAAAACTTTTCCTATTAATTAAACTAATCGGTATTGACAAATTGAACGAATCGACACGACACACCCAACAATCCAACCAATATTTAAATCCGAAAATTACTCTTATTAACTTTTTAAGTGTTATTAAGAAAACTTTTTCTATTAACTAAACTAATTCTTAATAGGTACCACAGTACCTATTAAGTATTAAATTAAGAAACTGAACGAATCGACCGACACACACAACAATAAGACCGATATTTATTTTATGGTGGCGTTATCTGTTGATGTATACATTTCAATGTTTTATAGTTTTTTAATATAAGCAACGCCATCTCATGTCGTATAAACAAACAATTAAATATAAGCAGCGCCATCTATTGACGAACAGCCAAACAATTAAATATATGAATATATCGCAGCGCCATTTTCTTTTAACAAATAGCCAAACAAATTTTCATACATATTTTCTTCTTTTATTCCAACAATTTTGGGACTAAATTTTGGAAAAAAAGTAGCCTATGTTTGACTCTGGGTCTTTAAATATATCGATACCAAATTTCAACGAATTCCGTTCAGCGGTTTGGCCGTGAAAGCGTAACAGACAGACAGACAGACAGACTTTCCCATTTATAATATTAGTATGGATAGGCTATACTTGTTCCTCATTAATTAAGATCTCATGTTTACCTTATTTTATGCGAATAAATTATTTTGTTGTTTTTTTTAATTAAGATAATTCCGACATTATTTTTGAAAGGACTGACAGTTTGATAATTATTTTCAGCTGTCACTGTCAGATTATCAGTCACTGCTAAAGAAAGAAATGCTGATTTTCCTGATAAAATATTGTGGATGTTAGACGTATGACCAATGTCGCCAGATCGTACCTAGCTGGTCTTTGAAGACAAGCGTCTTAATTCTAGAAAATATACAGAAAAGAGTAAAGCGATATATAGCTTACAAGTTATGGCATTAGAAACACTTAATTAAACTCAACAATTTTTTTTATATGTATATATGCCCAATAAATTTACGCCAATTTTTGAGCATATGATAACTGGAGTCCAATATCTGACAAATCCATATTCATCCATTCTTTATATTAAAATGCGAAAATCTGCCCTTCTGTCTATCTGTTACGCTTTCACGACTAAACCTCTGGATCGATTTTGATGAAATTTGGTATGATTACAATTGAAGACTCTGGGTCAAACATAGGCCATTGTTTGAAGCGAGCAGAGCTGGAAAACAGCTAGTTAAAAATTAACGTGGCTGATCTATGTACCAACGTGATAGATTTTTCAATAAAGATATATTCTATTCTATCTAGGATAAAGTCTGAATAAATAAAGTCTATGGGCGCTATATCTTTTGGCCCACTCTTACTGTATCTCAATTATCTGGACAATGATTCGGATCCGAGATTCCAGGAAGATGGATCAGGGATATTCTTTCAACATGCTCGTGGACTCCTTTGGGAATGATTGGCCTATTCAATGTCTGTATTATGACCAAATTTATTTAAAAGGTGTATGTATGTAAAAATCTTTATTGTGCACAAAGAACATAGTATCAGAATACAGGTTACAACAAAAGGCGGACTTATGCCAAATAGGGATCTTTAGGTGTGTTAGATATCTTGATTTACTATCATGTTTATTATGTAAATAGGTAATTAATTTATTTGTTCCAGTTCTTTTAAGTTTTCTGCTTTATGCTTAATGTCTAACAGTGGACCACGGTCTCGATTGATCAGCGATCATATGCCTCTATTTTTTTCATTGGGTTTCCAGAATTTGATAATATTCGTCAGTAGACTGTAATTTTTTATGAATTAATTCATATAATGTAGTTTACATGGTCAATCAACCATGTAGTACCTGATGTGTTTAATGAATATATTATCAATATCGACGATGTCAGGACAGAGATGGTTAGCGTAGACAGAAATGAAAATGAAATGAAATTGTTTATTTTCAATATAGGATATAAATATCACGTATTGACGTCAATTTACTTATATTAAGTTTACCACCACTTCCAAAGCGCAAGTGGAGAAGAAGCGGCGCAACAAACTCCACTGCAGCATTTTCTTCAAAACGTCAATTTACAAATAAGAAAAAACTTTCCTTAATTACCTAGTACAGAGGGAGGCTTATGCCCAGCGTTGGTTATGGAAAGAATAAAAAATAATGATGATCATTATTAGACTTAGCTTTCGCTGCAACTAAACAAATTATTTAAAAAAATTGTTTAATTTCCGTTTTAATTGTAAGATTTCTTCAACATAAATAAATGTATATTTTTAGTGTTATACTAGCTGTTTCCCGCAGCTCCACCTGCGTCAAAAATTGGCCTGTGTTTGACCCGGGTCTTGAACTATGTTTATATTAAATTTCAAAATCCATTCAGTGGTTTGGCCATGAAAGCGTAAGACAAACAGATAGACAGACAGACAGACTTTCGCACTTATAATATTATTAGTACTAGTATGGAAGTATGGATATGGAACTATTAATTCACTACTTTGAATGTTTCTTTATAATTTAATTACCGCATAAATATTAAATGAATTTATTACATGCAATCAAGCATAGTACACCGCAAGGGTCAATATTGGGGCCACTTATCTTAAGAACTCCGAAATCTGTCACAAAATACGATTGACATCAAATCAGAGGTGAAACTAATTCGACCCAATACAAGGGTTGAATTTAACTTGTTAGGGATGAGTACGGAGATCTGAGTGGAAGTTCCGATGTAATTAACTAGGATTGTCGACCCCGAGGTTGAACAGGATTGCAAATGGTGAACGTTTGTCTGTCGTTACGTTGATTGAGATTAAGTAGTATTGCTAGTGTTAGTCGGATCGTAGAGACTGAAACTAGGCCGTTTTACTGTTGTGAGTATTGTCAAACGATTTATTTTAAAAGTAGAAAGATATATAAGCGTTTATTCGTCCACCAAACACACAATTCAAAGTACAATACTTAAATTACAAACGAACAGTTTAGGCTGTGTGCCGCAGTGATACGATTAGGCAGTACCTCAGTGACTATTTTATTCTGAGAGCAATCATGTGTTGTTAATATTTATGTTTTATGTGTTGTTCATATATTGTGAGGATAATATCATTGGTAGTATTTTTGTGAAAAAGAGACCCGTGGACTAGTGAGTGAGGTCTTGGAGTGCTCAAATACGCGAAGTAGAGGCAACATTACGTTGAGTGGATCATACCAGGCTCCAACTGGATGCAAATGGCACGAGGGCTACAAAAAATAAACAATATATCCAAAAAAGATAATATTGCTGCTATGTATGGATGGATTTTTATACTGCAACTTTGCCTGTCGCCGTGATCAAGTATTGGAAACCTGATTAATGTCTTTTGTTTAATTTGCCAGGTATTTATTATACCGTTTTCCATCTCTAGGCGCAAACTTGTACTTTCCTAACTAGTGGTAAAATAATATTGAAATACGAAAGGCTAAAATAATTTAATCCTTCCAAAATCTAGTGATAAAACAATAACTCTCTTCAATTGGAGTTGATCTTGTTCATCGTTAGTCACTTTTTTTAACTTCTTTTCTTGCGTGGGATTCACGGGTTGCCCCGGTCCTTTGAAAGGCTTGCGCGGGGATATGGATCCAACGCGTAGAGGCCCTTTGGAGAAGTTGATGTCATGTGGTGCTCCTGCCCAAACCCGTCCTCGGCTATATCCATGAACATGTCTGGGCAGGAGGAGGAAATATTGCTAATGAGTGAAAATAATAAAATGGGTTATGGTTATGAAGTTTGGATGGGTTTAAACTGGGCTATTCACCTGCCATAATCATGATTGTATATTGTGTATGATATGTATATATTTATTAAGAAATTGCAATAGCTATATATATATATATATATATCCGCCTTTGTACTCAATACTCAATTTTCTAAATGTATTTATTTTTATTTTTATTTTGTGGTTGGTACAATAAAGTGTTTATCTATCTATCTAATAAGTAGCGATATTTTCTTGAAATATTTTTTGCACGTTTGCTAGACCAGATGATGTTGTAACACCTTTTTCTACATTGCATTCTTGCGAAATAAATCATTTAATTCTAATTCGAATCGTCATCGTCTTCGGCAATGTTGATAATGAAATAACAACTATAAATGAAAACCTTATTTCTACTGCTTGAATTTTTATTTCTTTAGCTAACATCATATTTTTGTGAAAAGATACGGACCGCGTCTTAGCGAATTTAGCTAACGATGCCTTTGACTGATCCTAACAAATATTTTTAGATTCAAGAGAAAACCGAAATTAATACCAGTTAGATCAAAGGAAAAAGTTTTAAGTACTTTCATTAATTTGTACATAAAATTATATTGTCATCTATATGGGTCAACAAGTCAGATAGACAGATATAAAAATAAACACATATCGTATCAATCTATAATAAATACATTAAAACAATTTTAGTCCAAAGGCGGCTAATAGCAATTGCAGTAGGCATGACGAATAATTTGTGAATTCATGTTTAAATGAAAGACCTCACTTTGATAGGCACATTGGTAAAAAAATACACGTCGATAAAACTTAAACTAACTGAGATCTAACGAATTTTAACTCACGTGCATGATGGACGATACCAAATGCTCTATACTGATGGATACCTAGCGGTGACGTCATGCCTAGGTAATTTACAAGGGTGAGACAAAAAGTTCGACAACTATCTTAAATATTGCGTTTATGTATATAGTTCCTAAATAAAAGTTACTTTATTTTTTATGAGTTTATCGTTTATAATATAATTATTTAGTAATTTTTATTTGAAAAATTGACTTTTCTATCGATTTTGAAATTGTTATAAAAATCTCCTGGGCAAAAATTCAGTGTTAATTTTGATAACAAATTTAAATACATGTACGCTATCATGAAATATCATTACTTTTTCAATTTTTGAACCTTGTCGTCATCCCAATTAATTTCAGATATCTTAAGATAGGATACATAGGTATGTCTATATGGTCTTATACAAAAAGTCAGAGTCAAACTACTCAGAGTTTTTTAGTAACACTTCTCGACCTTACGTGATAAAATAACAGGATTATAATTCCCCCATATTCTCAAACGTTTGCCCAAACTCGACTCAATCTTACTCCAACTCATTGGTATGATTAGTCGACACTAGCTTCCTTGACTTGAGGTAATTCCTCATTGGAGGTGAGTATCGAACAGTGAAATATAAGGTTGGTCGAGATATACCTTGAGACACCCTTGAAATGAAATAAAGTGAATATAAGTCCCTTTTGGCCTGGGTATTCTTTACTTTAATTTATTTTTTACTCTATTCTTTTGTAATTTTCAATTTTTGTTCTTAGAAATGTTATTATAACCTGTGACGTTCCTCATTAGCTAAGAATATTGTTTTCAAGGAAAGTTCAAGGATTTCCAATGAGTGATGGACGTCCTTAGGTTATGTTTAAGAATACGGGTGTTAGACTCTGAAAGTGAAAAAGCTAAGAAATTAAATCAGTAGTATTCATCACTAACCCACCCGAACATTATTGTTTAAGCTTCCTTGTAAAAAGAGTCACAAATGACAACCTAGTCATAGTATCGCCATATATAAAACTAATTTTGCTGATTTGAAGCGAAACTTTGTTGGAAGCAGCAGTAACTAGTGGCTTTGTGAGCTGTAGACCTCGCGAAGTTATAGAGATTGCAGATCGAAGGAACTTTTCACACCATATGGTTTTCATTTAATATTAAAATCTTGATAATGTTCGTTCCGCTAATCTTTTTAGTCTTCTTTCCTTATCTGTACATAACAGAAGGAGTAGTGGCAATTACAAAAACTTGGCGTTTATAGAAACAACGGTGAAGTAAATTATTCAATTAAAATAATCAATTCAGTATTTTTTTTTTCTTTTACCAGCTTTTTATTTAACTTGCAATCTATGTATGTATGTATGTTCGGGTCAAATCTCGTAAGATAAATTTGATCTACTTTCCGGTTTCCAATTATGCTGAAACTTTGCACACATGTGTATATCGCGTGGCAATGCAATATTATTATGACTTGGAGCTGGTCTGATGATGGAGCTGGGAAGCGGTCATAGGAACTCTTTAATGAAACAACGTAATCCCATCGAGTTTAGGCTCGTTTACTTTGGTCTCACAATAAAAGATTGTCAAAAAAATCTTCTTAGTTTAGTTATGAAAATAAATTCCTATAAAATTTTGGTAAACTGGTAATTTTGGTAAAGTAGACTAAACGAATGTTTCCTGTAGTTACATAATTCCCAAGAAAACAAATAAGTATACTCGTACTTTTAAAAAACTTTAAAATAAAAATAAATACATTGAACTAAAAAGAGAACACCTTACGGTGAGATTCGAACTCCAGACGCTTAATCGATCAGATCTCTTTATAAATAAACTGGACTATTTATCTTTTGACTATTAAATAAGAAATATACGTCTATTGTATGTCATAATAGAAAATAAAATTTCTTTGCTTTTTTGTTGTCACTACAAACACAAAATGGTCGTAAGAGCCATAAAATCCAAAGGCGCTTAGGCCGATTGCGACATGTCCAACATTTTCAAAAATTTCCAAAAAATGGCTCGACTATCGATTTTCATATATTTATCGAACCTGCTCCCAAAATTTCACGGGAATCGGTTGAGAAATGCGACCTCTAGACGAGAACACACAGACATACCATAGCATTTTTGGCCGTGTTGAAACGGAGACCTCGCTCGCTTCGGTCGCTCGGTCAATAAAAACACAGCTAGCCTGACCTGAAATATATTTTGGCCTCCGAAACGAGTAAGTACCAGAGTATTTATTTATCCTTTTTATACTCTCCAATTGACAGCTCCCACCAAATAAAGAACCACAAATTGCCCTTTTACATTGTGGCTTCTAATGCCTCCATAAAACGACAATCAGAGCCAATAAGAGGTCTAAAACTATTCCCAAGTTACCGCTTTAGTCTTTAATTATTTATTTTAGGCAAGATGACATTGTGAGTGCTTGTAAGTTGCTGTTTTTGGGTTTCGGAATCAATCTGGCATGTTTAGAGAAAGGAGAATTCAACTTATCCGTATAGACGTGGCCCTATTTTTTTTATTAGAATTATCAAAATCCATGTCTTATAGGAACAAGCCCACACTGAAAATTTTACAAGCTGAAGCTTCATGAAGATATTTAAAACAAAAAATATTTTATGAGACTCATTAAAAATGTTACACTTTGTTTCATACAAATATAATTTTGACTACCCCGCCCTAGGTCCGCGAGTTTCTGTCTCCATTAGGCCTCTGGTTTTCCTTACTCGCCTTTTATAACCCGACCAGGAAAATAGCACCCTAAGCTATATTGCGGAAAAATATTACAATTAATTTATTTTACTGGCAACTAGGTATTCAAGTAACATTCCGTCATCTAATGTAAGGAATACGTAAAGATATAAACATATTTGATGCGAATGAAAACGAAGGATTGATTTCTATTTCATTAAATGACATTGTCAATTTCTTGTTGACATGACACATACAACATGTTGCCACCTAAAGGCGATCAGTAGCAACGCCAATGCAGGGTTTTTTTCTGGTCGACCAAAACAAGCAAAACCGACCTTACCTTTTCATTGAGTATTTGCGGATATATTTTAACATTTCCAGGATGCCTTTGAACGTTAAATGTAAAACCACAAAGCGGTTTTTCGTTCAAAAAAAAAAAATGGTTTTTACAGGAATTCCAACGGTCGGAGAATCTGCCGTTTGTTGAATGGCATCACCGCAAGCCAGTACAAACAATATGACGTTTCGATTTTTTTACATTTATGTACCCGCCATTTGATATCAACCTGTATCAAAATAAAATTTCATGAAATTCGTACACTGAAAACTTAAAACTCGAAACTTCCTATCATCATTTGCTCTGACTACCAGGGATATTTCAAAAGAGCATATTATCGACACGGATATCTATTAAAATACGTAAAATTAAAATATCTACAGTTAAGACCCCAATGTACAAAACTCCTAAATTTAAAATATCAAACAGTTGGCCTATCAAAATTCAAAATAATTAAAGTTCTAAACTTAGAATGAATATTTAATCGAAGGCCAATAGAAATAAATTTACAATACCTACAAATGATTTATCTCAAATCTAAATACCTTATGTACAAAAGCCATAACACCTAAACTCAGTAAAATGAAACTTAAATAGATAATTGCAAAAAGTATTTTGAAAAACATACGAACTGCAACAACTGCTATTTGTACTACGTAATTTATGTGACATTTTTAATTGCGCCCAAAACTAGAGGCAGGTTGTGAGGAGCGAAGGGATGAGCATTAGATAGATAGATTTTTAAAATAATTCGCGCCGCACTAAACTTTTCTGTTTTTCCTAATGGTTGACTGGGAGAGAATGCTTTTAGCATTAAGTCCGCCAATTGTAAACTTGTGGTACAATAAAGATTTATAAATAAATAAATAGATATACACTTTATTGTACCAATCACAAAAATTAAAATCAAAAGTAATACATTTAGAAAATTGAGTACAAAGCGGACTTATCGATATTGCAATTTCTTCCAGCCAACCTTAGGGTAGATAGAATAAAAAGTGAAAACAAACAAAAGGCGGTACAGTAATAAAATACTAAAACTATCTACCTGACATAAAAATCAGTAAGATACAATCAATTAATACATATTAAACCTTTAATAAATATATACATATGATATACCTACATACAACATACAATAATAAAAATAAAGGAAGAGAAAAAAGTGACTAACGATGAGGAAGATCAGCTTCAACTGATGAGAGATAATGTTTTCTCACTTGATTTTTGAAAGATGACATTGTTTTAGCCTTTCGTATTTCAACTGGCAAAGCATTCCATAACTAAGCAGCCTGCACCGTAAAGGAATGGGAATAAAAAGAGGTAGCAGCAGGAGGGATAGCTAGATGATGAGCATTAGATTCACGTGCTTCGCGATTATTAACCTCACTGAGAAATCTGAAGCGTTCCTTAAGGTAAGTAGGAGTCCAGGGCATGAATAGGATAGAGTACAAGAGTGAAAGGATATGCAAATTTCGACGAAGTCTAATGGGTGGTCATTAGGTTCGATATAAAAAATCACGCGCGATGCGAGCGAGCGAAGGGAGCGTGCCGCGGTACCGGCCGTCGAAGCGCCATATCCTAATTTACCTTATAAGGTCCTTTTTAAATTGTGTTTAAAAAAATATCGTTTATAAACCGAGCGTGTTTTCCTAGTTGTGTCGTCAGTGTAGGGTATTGTCATGATCTAGGAAAATCTAGGGAAGATTTGATGACTCTGGAGGTTGAAAAAAATTAATCTTATAGCATAATTAAGGACCTGGCGCTTCGGCGGCCATGTTTTTTTTTTTTGTGTCGAACCTTACGCTCGTCGCTTCTCTCCTCGCAACCTGCCTATAGAGTTGGGTGCAATTACAAATATTTTCGTTATTACAAATAGCGGTTGTTGCAGTTCTATGTTTTTCATCGTCATCTTAGCGTGTATTTCTAGCTGCGTCGTCAACTTACGCTTCGGAGCCTATTAGGGTACGCTGTAGGTATGGTCCTAGATTTGGCGGAACTGATTATTACAATGGAGTGACTGCCGTCTGACCTCCGTAACCCTTTTTATAGGGAAACCAGACCAACAGGAACATGGCCCGAGGTGTGTTAGTGGCCAACACTATCAGAATTTTTCAGGCTGCCCTAAGGCATCTGACACAGCCTAACGACTGCTATCTATCGACAACAACCGGGACCAACGGCTTAACATGCCTTCCGAAGCACGGAGGAACTTAAGATAGAAAATGCCACTAAATGGAGACCAATCCAATAGTGGTCGCGTCACGCTCTTGCTTGACACGCGCATTTGCTACGGATACGGTCGCGCTCGATTAACTATTAATGCCTTGTTTCATACATTTTAGAGCATGATTTCGCAATATTCTAAATGTATTACTTTTAATTTTCATTTTGTGATTGGTGATAAAGTGTATATCTATCTATCTAGTCGGGTTTTAGTTTTTGAACTAAGTTTATTGTATTAAGTTATTATTATTATTATTTAGATGAGTATTTAGTTAAATTTATTTTTATTTTATTTTTTTTATATTCGATTAGTTTTGTTTTAAATTACATTAGCTACTATGATCGCATGTTGTTTCATCTCTCTCAGACCGTATGCTCGACTGTCAAAAACAAAACCGGCCAAGTGCGAGTCGGACCCGTGCACGAAGGGTTCCGTACCATTCTATATGACATCAAAATATCACGTTTGTTGTTTCAGGGCTCCCTTAAATATTAATTTTATTCTGTTTTTTAGTATTTTTTGTCAACAGAAATACATCGTCTATGAAAATTTCAAGTGTCTAATTATCACGGTTCATGAGATATAGTCTGGTGATAGACGGACAGCAAAGTCCCAGTAATAGGGTCCCGTGTTTCCCTTTAGGTACAAAACCCTAAAAAGTATACTTTCTTCAACCTTTTAAAAATACGCAAAGAGTAGGAGTTGTTTCAAAATAATTTAAGAAATAATCTCCTAAGCTACTTACTTTATGACTCAAATGAAATTATTTTTATTACGCATCGAAATATCTAAAAGATTGTAGAATTCAATGAGTGTTTTCCTCACAACTCCATTGTAACGAAAACCAATCCATACTTATTTTTAGTAAATGAAACGTTATATTCTGTGGGCCGTAAAAAATGGCAGAAAAGCCGCAAAAATACCGTGATTCTAACTTTTGTTTCGCTTCAATTTCATTTTAATTCACTTAATGGGACTTTGTGGGGCTTGCGTCTGACCTGAATGGTGTGCATTTCAGTTTGCAGTGCTCTTAAGGCTTTGGAGTTGCTGTTTTCTAAAGCTTTTGGGGATCCGTAAGGAAATTGTTTAAATACGCAATTTCGGGAGTTCTATTCTTGAGATCTGTGACTCAGTTTAGTTTTGAACTAGTAATTATAATGATTTTCATTCGACATAATCGGTGATTTCTGTTTAAATTATAAGTTGTCCATCCTATCTATAATCCATACTTCCATATCCATGAATACTTCCATACTAATATTATTAGTGTTAAAGTCTGCTGCCTGTCTTTTTTTGACGAAATTTGTTATTAATATAGTTACAGACCCAGGTTTAACCCTGGGTCTGTAACGTATGCTACTTTTTGACGTAGGCGGAGCAGCGGGGAACAGCTAGTAGAGCAGAAAAATAGCACTCCAGTTCTTCTTGGCGTGTCAACGTTCGTCCCAGGGAGCAACCGGCCAAGGAGATTTTATGACCTCTTCGATGCCCACAATTCGGCCACTACAGCGTTGTCTGTAGCTCTGTACATGTAAGTCATTTATCCAGCATTTTCATAGATGAATGAAAAAATACTTCATTGCGCAATTTACAGTCAATTTTCAATCATAATCGGACGTCAATATTATTAGTCCTAGCATACCCGCTGTCGATGTATGAAGAACAGAAAGAATACATTTTGGGCCCTTGACACCATCGACTTGCACTACTGGTGACACAGTGCGGTCTGTCCAGTAGCGATAGGTGTGTTTGTGGCGCAGTACAAACGATGGACCACCTGCTATCGTGCCCCAGCTGCCCTGCAGCATGTACGCGGGCTGATGATGATGATGCTCGCGCACGCGTCGTAGCCGAACTGACAGCTATTTCCGAGGGAATGCGCGGGCATGCACTAACATCCGTCGGCATGACCTGACTTGAAAAAAAATTATAGTATCACATCATAGTTAGACGAGCCAAGTCGAGCAGCTGAATTCAGCTGACCGCGTACTCGAGCAGCCGGGCGCGTACTCGAGCAGCCGGGCGCGTACTCGACCAGCCGGCCGCGTACTTCAGCAGCCAGGCGCGTACTCGAGCAGCCGGTCGAGTACTCGAGCAGCCGATTACGCACGCGAGCAGGTTGTGGAGTCCGAGCGCTGCTGGTCGGCTTCAAAGCTGCGTAAATTGCATGCTAATATGGCACTTACTTACTAAAGTAAGTACTTTACGGAGGTTTTAATTTTCTTTGCCAAATTGTAAAATACGCTCCGACGCGGCCCGACGCGCTTCCACAAGTGTGAATAGTACATTACTGGGCCAAATTAATATAGTTTTATGCCATTGACACGAAAGAAAAAGAATCATGCCCGCCACCATTTGCGCCACTCCCAGCGTTTGTTTTCTTTATCAAACTAACCAAACAATGTCTTGCATAATAAAATATCAAAAAGGGCTATAGTCCTTAATGCGTTCAAACGATTCCACAAATACTTGATTTCTCTTAAGCATTTTATGCTACAAACATAATTTAATCGCACCATTAGACCCATTTAAAATTCAGAATGTGACCCAAAATCTTACCGAAACATATCACCCGTCGATGCCGCAGCGTTTATCCATCCATCCCTTCTTTTATTGCCTCCTAACTAGAGTGACAAAACGTTAGATAGCCTCTTGATTTTTAAGTTTTCTAAAACTTATGCTAGGAGGAAAGGTTAATGCTAATCAGTAAGGAATGAATGGAATCTTTTATGATGTAAAATGTGGTACTTTATTTTTTCCTAAACTGAATTATATACATGTGTAAAATACAACGTTGGCCAGAACTTCCTGATAAATATTTACAGCTAAATTTATTTTTCTAAAAGTCATAAAAAAGCGCTTATCTGTTACTATTTTTTTCTTATTTCATTGATCAGTCCTCCGCCTTTGTCGTATTTAGATTTATTCGATTTAACCATGTTAACTTAATTTAACCATGTTTCTTTTCTTTGTAAATGGTGCAATAATGTGTTGAATCATTATGCAAATAGCATGCAGCCCATGAACAGTGGTTACTACATTCTATGGGTGCCTACAATGCAAAAATGATCCCGTGCTACGCCGACCCTGGAGATTACATGCTTGATTATGTTTATATATTAGCAGATAGAAAGATATGTAAATAAACTCTTTAATGTCCCATTCTCAAAAATATACATGTTGTTATACACTTTTTTCCTTTTTTATCCGACATATTCACGATAACCTGGCAACCCTACCACTTAAAGTGGCAAGTTGACGCGCCCAGCTACCCACCCTCTAAATTATAAGGGTGTGATACGACTTAACTTCTATCCGTAGTAATAAAAACTTTCCTAGAACAGAACTTTGTTTTTGTCATCTGTAAGTTCTACTTCGGTCGGTATATTTGCTTACTTTTTATAGTGATATGGTCAGTTAAGTACTCAAAATAAAGATTTATCGATAGATGAGCTCAGTAAACAGTCTTTGTTCCATATTGTTAACAATGTTATAATTTCAGTTTTATAATTTCCCAGTTGTCGGCAATAAAGTTATTTTGTATTGTATTGTATGAACCGTGTCAAGTATATTGTCATTAAACACACTGTACTTTACCTAATATAAGACTCTTGTTGCTGTATTTTGATGCAAATACATGATTTCTGATTATGGCAGCTGAGACTTAACGTGCCTTGCACGTAATCATATTGTAAGAAAATCGCATGATTCAAGCCTGCAATGTTCTAATCGAACTGGAAACAATTAATCAGAGTATGCTTTCCACTAATCGAACACTTGACCACCTAGTTTACTTACCCACTGGACCACTGACGAAAAATATAAATTACATCGGATTTGCCAGAGTTACCCGCTAAGAAGGCGAGTAATATTGAATAGTTATCTCCGCCAGGTACTTGTAATAAGTGAATAAAATCAACTTACATATTGTGCTTACCAACATGAGAAAGTCACTTTAATTTTCTTTTCATCCAATGATATTCTATTCGGGTTGTAGATTTACGCTAGCAGAAAAATATTCAGCCTGCGAAAGAATAGCGTTGGAGCGTGCTGTCAATTTTCACATGCTCGTGAAACCTTAAAAGTGCCACTTCCGCGTTGCCAACTAAATAAGAACTCTATAATAGTTATGTATCACAGCATCAGTGTCTTAAAACAATAACCAAGGTAAAAGCAACTTCTAGTTAAAAGTTACCATCGCATAAAGAACACAGGTCCCGGAAAAAACAATATAAAGTTGAAACCGAAATTGCTGGCATTGCCAAAGTTTCTGAAAATTGCTGAAAGACATTGACATAACTAACGTAAGGACGTGGCCAACGGCATGCCGAAATAGCACCATAAATATTTGTATTAGGGTCAAAGCGACAGTCTACTACAAGTGAGTAGTTTATCGCCCTTAATCATACTTTCAGTTGGTCCTATGATTTGCTTTTCATGTTATTAATACTTCCTTTTGTTTAATTTACTATATTATTTACTGTAAAGTTTTAATTAAGAAATGCACAGTTTTAGTTGTTTATTTTTTCTAAATAAATAATGTTTTAGTAATACGCTTTGTACGGAAATTTTGTAAAAGTCGTGATTATAAAATGAAAACTCGAATAATCATCGACTGTGTGTAATAATTAAGTTATTCGCCAAATATTATATTATTCTATATTGTTTCATTATTCGACATGATGATAGGTGTGACTACTTATTAAAATCTAAGCCGTTGATCCCGATTGCTATCGATAGATAGAGTCGTGTGGCTGTGTCAGATGCTTTAGGGCAGCCTGAAAAATTCTGACAGTGTTGGCCACTAACACATCTCGGGTCATGCTTGCTGTTGGTCTGGTTTCCCTATAAAAATGGTTACGGAGGTCAGACGGCAGTCGCTCTATTGTAATAACCAGTTCCGCCAAATCTAGGACAATGACTTCACAGCGTACCCTAGGCTCCGAAGCGTAAGCTGACGACGCAACTAGGAATACACGCTAGGATAATGATGACTTATTAAAATCTCCAAGAATGGATATGAAGACAGACCCGAACGAAAGATATGATCTCCAATAATGTTTAAGGGTATAACGTTAATATGATTTTTCCGTGTTTTCAGAATATTCCGAAATATTATGTGGGCTCATCCTCAGTTGAAGTCTTTGCTTTCAGCCGAGCGAATGCTGTTTAAAATAGTGCTGTTTTAGCGACGACTTTTGATGTTTTTTATTAGCACTGGAGAAAACATTGTCCTACTTCGGCAATGTTCTGCGATATAATAGGAACAAACAAGTATATTTTTTTTTAATTGATGGGCTTAGAACGTTTTGCGTTATATTTTTCAATCCATAAAGTTTTCTCCTTGTGCTTATTCAACGGAGAAAGCAACTGAATCTGTACTAGTAAAATAGTGAATACGATTGCTGTAAGAGAAAAACAACATACGATCAATAAATTGTGCATACAACGATTATAACTATAATGAGCCATATATCCCATATATAATAAGGAGCCCATGTATCTTTTATGTGTTCTATTAAATACACAACAATGTAATATGTAGCACAAGTGAAATAAAAAACTTCTTAAATAAATTCATGCATATCGAGTGGGCAACATGTTAATGGACCCTGTTAAGATATATTGTATTGTATTGTATCCACTATCCTGGTGTCAGAGTTTTTAAGAAACTCCTTTCACGTTCTTTGACGTGGTTCCTTTAACGGCCACCAAATGGCACACCGATCAACGGCTTGACGTGCAATCTAATCCACGAAATCAACATTATTATCAGACATTTTGGTTATTTAAGTCTACAATCTCCTAACCAAACTGGAAACAATTTGAAAATTTGGTTGAATTGAAAAAACCAAAGTTGGTGCCATTTCGTCGCACCTCTGGTTCAAAGAACAATTATTTTCTAAACATCTTAAAATACACTTTAGAGTTATTTTAAGACTTTTTTAATAATTTTCTTTAGTGAATAACAAGAAGAAGACTTTAAATAATCTCGTAAATCCAATAAAGGGACAACAATCAATATCCGTACTATACATACTTCCATATTTAATATTACAAATGCGAATTCCATACATAATATTATGAATGAGTTACACAAAAAGTCTTTCTGTCTGTTTCGCTTTTACGGCTAATCCGCTGAACCGATATTGCTGAAATTTTGTATGATCCGGAATTCGACATAAGCTACAATTGAGACGCAGGCGAAGACGTGAAACAGCTTATACATAATAAAACTTCCTTTCAAAGAATATTGAAAGAAAGCTCAACTGAAAGCTCCAGACTAAACAAGATATCGTGTTGATATTAATGAATCGCAAAACTTTGTTGGAACTTCGATTTCAATTCATTATGGTTTAAATTTGTTCAAAACTTTCGAGCCCTGGCGCGCCACCTAGAGCTTAATTTCAACCTACTTTAAATGCAATTGAACGGTTCTTGAGCTTGATCTCTTAAGTTTAAACTTTTGAAACTTACTAAGTAATTATTGATGACCTTAAACTTACTTTTAAACTATTTGTTTTAAAAACTACTCGCTTTTTCCCGTAGCCCTGCCTGCATCAAAAAGTAGCACATGTTTCACCCCGGGTCTTCATCTATATTCATACCAAATTTCATCAAAATCCGTTTAGCGGTTTGGCCGTGAAAGCGTAACAGACAGACAGACTTTCGCATTTATAATATTAGTATGGATGGCAAAGAACTCAAAAATACATTTTTGATTATGACATGTAGTATGACAATCTCTCCATGAAATGATTTTGACCATCATCAATCAATTAATCAATAACTTATTGCGTCTGTATGAATAACAAGATAGACCAATGCTATGCCCTAATCAAACTAGAAACATCTACACTCAAATCCAGCATCTTAGGGTCTGCAAAAACCTTACCCACTGAACTGAAGTAATTTGGTATAGTATTAATTTTAGTAATGTTTACTAGTGTTTTAGTTTAATTCTTGTTATACATAAATTATTTTAACCTTTCAAGGCCGCCAACAAAATTTGGCGCCAAATTGCCACCGGATGGGAAATATCAAAATGACGTCACGATTATGGGCGTTCACAAAAAAAAATATACAGTTGGGAAATTATATTTTATCATTCTGTAAATGAGAATCTACTAACAGATAAATTTACCTTTCGAAATATATCAAAACAATGGTGACTTTTGTTGACTACTTTTGCTTTGATGAACCGTAACAAATAAAGACGAAAATCGTTTGGCCTTGGATAGTGACGTCATCACATGTTTTTGGAGTGTCACTGTGTCAGACCTGTAGGAAATTTATTCTACATTGTCTGTAACTAAAGTTGTTCATACATATGCTCTACGATGTGGTAAAAAGGTTCAAAGTCGAGTAAGGACGCGAGCCCCGATCTGGGCACACTGTGTTTGAGAGAAAGTCGTGGTCGTTACCCGCGCCCCAATTGGGTTTCTGTGGTGTTCAAAAGACAAGAAGAAATAAGTATAAGAACAATCAAATACCACAAAGCCCATTACCCCACCAAAAATAGATCAATCTTCAACCGAGCCCCCCCGATAACATCTCAGATCTGTCTATTCGTCTATTCTATCAATGCTAATGTAGACGTGGGTGATTTATGACACTAAGTGCAACTTCGGGAAATATATTTATGGAAATACTATCATACTAAGTATTCATTATTTTTGTATCGAGTATTTGAATATAGTGTATCTTCTTTGCGTGACAAAAATAAAAAATAAAGTCAAGGGTTTTTTGAAAAGTGATTTATAAAAATGATTCTCAATTTAGTAGTTTTTTGGTTATTTATTGGATAATTTCTTAATTTCTTCACCGATCTATAATATTTAATTTATAAACTTTTGTATAAATTAAGTACTTGTATGTCAAGAGTGATGAGAGGAATAATAATAAACTTTCATTTAAGCTTATTATAAATTTTCAAAATCATTGTAAGTAGTACCTAATTCTGTTTTTTACATCAAATTTAATTAAAATCAAAATAACTGAAATTAGTACGCCGTCGAAGTAAAATATATTGAGCATTCTTGATCTTTCAATATCTTTACGTGTAAGTTATTTCTTTTGATTATGAAGTGATATTTAAACGTCAATTAACGTATTTACAAAATAACGTGAAACTCAGAAGATAATTAAATTTTTTCATGTTGCGTATACATTTACTCTTTTTACGTCAGCGTTATGTCGTGTACTATTATAGCTTTTAAGTCCAAAGTGCTTAATTAAGTTATAAAGGTAACGGATTCTTTTTATTTCCGCATGTTAAAATATCTTTATTAAAAATAATAAAGTAACAAATTTTAAACTTAATTAGTTCTGTTCTAGTTTTTAAACATAAAAAAATGTTATCTTAGATAAAATTTTATGCAGCGCAAAAACCTGCTACACCTACTACATTATGGTGTCCGAAAGAAAAATCTTCTCTTGTAACTGGTTAGGTAAGCTTAGATATCAAAATGGACGAAGGGTTTTTTTTGGACACTTCGGTTCCGTACATTGAGGAGTAGCAACTATTCTGAGAATTAGATATTCTGAAAATTGCTTCAAATGCTATTAACTGTTACTTATTTTTGCTTCAAATTGTCATAAAAATTATCGTAAAAATTTATCTTTATAAAATTTTTCGTAACTCTTTTTGCGCCGCGCCGCACAATTTGTTTCTCCTAGACTGATAGAGAATGACGATGGTTACAAATTTATATTACTCGTGAATCAATAAAGTTTTAAAACTATGCATGCGTCCAGAAAGAGGGGGTAATTAAGCGACTTCGATATTAAAGATAGCAACTAAAAAATATATGGGTCTGCCTACCTCTGCGGCAAATAATGCGTAAAATGTATTAGAAACCAAACTATCTGTAAACCACAAGCTACTAAGCCATAATCTACATAATATTATATGTATTTGGTATTATACATATCAACAATTATACCATCAAAGGTATCAATCTACAGACGCATTCAATCGCAAAGCCACACCTCGCCTCTATGATATATGACAATAGTGACGCCAATTAACCAAGATGCAACATATTACTCAACTAGTAAGTCAACAAATTGATCAACCTATCTGCAAATTAAGTCATCTATCTATATGATTATGATTCCATTGCCAAATTAAAAATAATCAGATTTCCTTTAGATTTAAGCCCAACCTTGAGGAGATCATAATACTCGTGGGTTAGTGATATATCTTCTTGACAATCTTTGTGCTTCGGAATAGTTCCAATTAAACTCACTAACTCATTATTACTCTAAAACTATCGTCATTTTTATCTCTTCTTTAATGTATGTATAGTTTTGAACACTCTATGTAGATATGTAAATTTAAGTCTGCTTATTTAGCAGTAAGTGTTTTTTTTTTCGTTTTTTTCATTAGGTTTTTAAAGACATTTTACATATATGAATGTGTAATATTTGTTAGAAAGAACATACATTTATATAAAAAGTGTGTGGGAATTCGCCATCGTAATAGATTGTCTAATCTTTAGAATAGAATAGAATAGAATACATACATCTTTATTGAGAAAGCTATCACGTAGGTACAGCAAAGGACTAAAGTAGAAGCTACATGTTTATAATGTACGTGACAGACGTCTCTATAGGTGGCGGCTCAGTGATACGCTAGACATGCAGGCATGCCTAGCACTGATTTTCAGCCACCACCTTCTGAGGAGTCCCGGAACAGAGATTTAAACCCAAATAACATAATCCTTGACTGGTGGCTTACTACCATCTCACACCTCCATCCAAGTCTGAGATTCAAATTCCAGCAAGTGAGCAAGATATCGCCTTACACACCATATTGCAAATCCCACCCACTCGCACCCGAACGGAAACAAGAAATGCATAAAAAAAAAAGCAATATATATATATCTATACTAGCTGTGCCCGCGACTTCGTCCGCGTGGAATAGTTATTTTGGGAATCATATTTATTTTTTGTTTACAAACCTACCTCCTCAGCTTTATTATAAATTACCTATAGCTGTTACCCACGACTTATTTTAGACGACTTAGTTACATAATTAATAGAATATATTTTAAAGTAGTTTTAAAAAGTATATATTTTAAAGTACTTCTGCGTATATTATATTTTTAGTTTTATTTTCTTGTGGCAGAATCAATAACACATTTATTTGGATAAAGATTAATATTATTGAAAGTTGAACAAATGAAAGTTCTTGTTGCAATGTGTCAACGTCAGTTAACACCCGACAAGTAAACATACTTTAATTTTGCTCAACTCGTAATAAAAAGTGTTAGAAAGTAATAGTCACTTAACTAAATCTATATTACCTGAAAGCTAGATTCATATGTGTTGTGATTGTGAGCACAAATACTGGATTGCAATCGTCGTTTTGGAGAATTTGTGAGTTGAAAATTTTACAACCTTACTAGCCATTATTTTTTGAAGACCCGCACCTACGGCGTAGCACAGTGCTCGTAGCGATCTACGTACCCGCTCTCACCTATGCGCCTGCCCCATACTTCGTCCTTTTCGCACGGCGCATTGATGAATCAGCTGACCGCTTTTTTAAATAACCCAAGATTGCTTCCGTATTTATTGCATTTAAACTACAAAATCGCCTGTTTCGTTACAAGATATATAAATTGAAAATGAATTGCAGTGCCTGTAATAGCATAGTTGATGGAAAGGAACTTTTAAGATGCGTAAAATGCCAGAACGGGTACCACTACAAATGCCTTAATTTTTCTACAAAGGATTTTAACTCAAACGCGAATCTGAGACGTTCATGGCGCTGCGATATTTGTAATAATGTTTCTCGGCGTAATAGGTCTGATGACACGCCTGTAGGCTCGCCATACAGATTGCCTAACTCGGTCGCTGCCCCCTCAATTGTAGCTGATATTACCTGCAACGATCAGCTGGCCAATATGTCATGCGATGACTCACTGGTTAACATTTCTGCCGTTTCTAATGACGGGACCTTGGATCGAGGAATACCATTGCACACTGAGGCTACTATTAACATGAAACAGTTCAGTAATTTATTGGACATGAAATTGAATAGTATTAGAGAGACGCTCTCAATGGATATTAGGCAAAATATTAAAGCGGAAATGTCTAATTTAACGGAGCTCTTAAAAACGGAATTTACTACTACTACAGATTTTTTAACAGCAAAACAATCTGATACCGATAATCAGGTAATTGAAATGAGGGGTACTATTTCCCGCTTACAGGCTGAGAAAATCGACTTACAACAGCAAGTAAACAAGCTGGAGCAGCGTATTAACCTTGTTGAAAAATCCTCCAGGAGTTTAAACATAGAAATCCAGGCCGTGCCTGAGCGTCGGAATGAAAGCATTCTTAGTATATTTAAAAATCTATGTGACACGATAAAGGTCCCAATCACCGATGGGGAAATACGTTCGTGTCGTCGTATCGCTAAGATTAACGCAGCATCTAACCGCCCCCGCACCATACTCGTCACTTTGCCGTTGGAACGCCATCGAGACGTTATTATCTCTGGAGTCAGGAAGTTCAATCGTAGTAACCAGCAGGACCAGCTAAACTCTCGCCACCTCGGTATACCTGGAGATAAATCACCCGTCTTCGTCTCCGAGCACCTGCCGGCTGAATGTAAGGATCTCTACGCTGCAGCTCGAAAAGCCGCCAAAGATAAATGTTATAAATACGTGTGGGTCAGATTTGGACGTGTTTATGTGAGAAAGAACGATACGTCGCCTGCTATTCTGATTAAAAATAAAGATTGTTTGGACAAGATGAACTAACGAAATATGTTAATTTCTTTTTCTTATTTTTAATTTTTGTTTTATTGTTAATACCTTATTTATGTTATTCGGTCTTCTTTTTTGCTTATCAATTATGCGTATTTTTTATCAAAATGTTAACAGAATAAAAAATAAATTAAACGAATTGTATTTGAATATCTTGAATGAAAACTTTGATATCATATGTATGTGTGAAACCAATTTGGACGAGTCAATAATGAGTAGCGAATTCATGGATGACAGGTACACCGTGTTCCGTAAGGATCGTGACCTAAACCGTTCAAACAAGAGATCTGGTGGGGGGGTGTTGATTGCGATCAGAAAAAGTATACCTGTCGTGAGGCGAGCTGACTGCGAAACTGACTTAGAAGATATGTGGATCACAATTACTGATGATCAGGGCAAATTGCTTAATATCGGTATTGTTTACTTACCACCTGATAGTTGTGTATTAAATTACCAAGTCTATTTTGACAAGTGTTCTGAAAACCTGTTACATAATTTTAGCGACACTACAAAAACCATTTTACTGGGAGATTTTAATATTCCTCTTTTGACATGGTCTTCTGATCCTGCTTCTCCTGGTACATCACGTCTTTCCCCTAGCGACCCTTATGATTCAAAATCTTCCCTTCTTATAGATTTTCTTTCTTTATGTGACTTATACCAGCACAACTATGTATAACAGCGTAACTCACGCAACAGAGTATTGGATTTATTTATTACAAATGTCGAATCATTGTCTTTAATGGAGTGTCATCCTTTGTCTACTCCTGATCGCCATCATCCGGCTATCAACATTGAATTAAAATCTCACAGTCGACCAGAGAAAATAAGACAAAGGACAAAAATTATTCCTAATTTTCAAAAATGTGACTATGTCAAATGTTCAAACGTGTTAAAGGAAACAAATTGGCATGATATTTTAAATAATAATGATATTAATTTAGATTTGAAATATTTTTATGATATCTTAAATAAAGTAATTAACGATAATGCTCCAATGAGGCGTATTTGTCAACGTGATTACCCAGTCTGGTACTCAGAAGCCTTAAAGGCCTGTATTTCGGAGAAAGCAAAAGTGCATAAAAAATTTAAAAAGTATAATAACCCTAGGGACTATGACGAATTTCAGCTTTTGCGAAAGAGATCAAAGCAATTGATGAAACAATGTTACAATAAATTTCTTAATTCCGTTGAAGGCTCACTTTCTCATAGTTCTAAACTATTCTTCTCCTACATAAATAGCAAACGGTCCAGTAATTCTATACCTGACACCATGATTTACGGCGAGAAATCAGCTTCTGGCGGTGCTGCTGTAAGTGAACTATTTTCAGAATACTTTAAATCCGTCTTTGCAACATGTCTGTTGCAAAGACGCGCTGGTCGGGCTGCTGCTGGCGGAAGCGTTGGAGAGTGTTCGGAAACATTATCCAACATTGCTATCACTCGGGAGGACGTTTACAGAAAACTCAGGGATCTTAATCCCAATAAAGGCGCAGGCCCAGATGGGATTCCCCCATACTTTATCAAAAATTGCGCTGAGGCACTAGTAACCCCATTGTTCATAATTTTCAGTAAATCTCTTGCTCTCGGGACCTTCCCTAGTGAATGGAGAAGAGCTCACATAGTGCCTATTTTCAAGTCTGGTGATCCAAGTGATTGCTCGAATTATAGACCTATAAGTATCTTGTCCGCGTTTGCCAAGATATTCGAATCTCTTGTGTATGAACACATATATTCACATGTAATACCTTATATAGACCAGGCACAACATGGTTTTGTTCAAGGTAAGTCGGTGGCAAGCAATCTTTTGGAATACACTGATTTCATTTGTAGAACATTTAATGATCACGGTCAGGTCGATTCCATATACACAGATTTCCACAAAGCATTTGACAGGGTTAACCATGTTAATCTTTTTGATAAATTACAGGCACTGGGAATTCATGGTACCTTGTATAGATGGATTTGCTCTTATATGGAGTGTCGAACTCAACTAGTAGCAGTTAAAGGTTTTTATTCTAAACCTATAAATGTCCCATCAGGTGTGCCTCAAGGATCGCATCTTGGGCCCTCATTGTTGTTTGCAGATGACTTAAAAATATTTGCACGTATAAACTCAGTCAGAGATTGCATTTCGGTACAAAAGGATATTGATGAACTGACTGTGTGGTGCGACAATAATGGAATGAGTCTCGGTATCAACAAATGTTCAGTAATATCCTTCACACGCAAGAGGAATCCGATTATCTTTGAATACCATATAAAAGAAACAGTTCTTACTAGGAATTCCCAAATAAAGGACCTTGGAGTTGTGTTTGATTCCAACTTCTCTTTTAACCGGCATTATGCCATGATAACTAAAAATTGCAACCAATTGGTCGGATTTATCTTGCGCACAGCTAAGGACTTTAGGGAGCCAAATAGCCTAATTTTATTGTTTAGGTATTTTGTCTTAAGTAGGATGGAATATGCATCTATAATCTGGTCTCCTCAGTATGCTGTCTCCATTGACCTCCTTGAATCTGTTCAGAGGCGGTTTCTCCGTCTTCTCGCAATGCGACAGGGTCTTAAAAGACAATTGTTTAACTTTGAAGAGCGCCTCAAGTTCTTTAGATTTGATACCTTGGAGAAGCGTCGCTTTTTACAAAACTTCATATATCTTTATAAAATTATTAACGGACATCTGGCGACTACTTTATTATCTAGCATTAATTTTAAGGTTCCCACTAGATCTGTTCGTAGCGTCGTCCCCTTCTCGGTATCTTTTTGCAACAACAACGTTTCTTACCACAACCCGATATTGCGAATGTGTCGTGAATATAATGTTTTACATCAAACCCATGATTCTGAAAGTGTACCTGACATCTATTATTTATCTCTAAATGGTTTCAAACACAAAGTTTGGCAATTGTTATCATAAAAACATTGTTTTCTTTTCTTTTTTCTTTCTTTCTTTTTTGTTTTCTATATGTATTAGTAGCATATAAATATGAATAAGTTATTTACAAAGCATGAATGTAATGTTCTATTTACTTATTGTCCATTCATTTCCATTTCATTGTGAACTTTATCATCAACTTGGGATGAGACATGCACTTTGTATATGTTTGTTTATATTGTCTATTAACATTAAGCATGCTGTGTGTACTCGCTTTTGGTGTTACAACTGGCCATTGTATTTTTTATAAAATTATTCTTTTAGAGTATTTTGGTTGTAATACTGTTTTGTACACCTAATAAATAAATAAATAAATAAATAAATTATTATGTTGATACAACTCTGAGAAATAATTTGTAATAATGCATTAATTTCGACCAAATTTGATTATCATAAAAACTGTTATTGGAAGTTAATCTTAAAAGATAGACATATACTGTCGCAGATATTTTTTTAGATATATATATAAATATATAGCATATACTTACATTTAATATAAACACGTATGCCTTATATTGTGACCCACCCTATTTATAGTCAATGTCTCACAAGGCCTCTACATGTTGGACCTGTGTCTCCATGCAAGCCTCAAAGGACCAGGCTACGGCCTGTGAATACGAAAGCATAGAGACAAAATATAATAATCCCTGGCCGTCTTCGGCCTAACTAACTAAGGCGGCCAGTTCCTCAGATACAAAGATGTTCTAAAAAGACATGAAAAGATGCAATAACCACATTCGTTGGGAAACTATGGCAAAAAATAAGACAGAGTGGAGACGCTCAATTTTAAACAAAAATATTGTTGTATCAATACAGTTTAATTGTTTATTTGGACTAATTATGTAACTGCCGATACTACCAATTACTTGCATATTAGCCTTAATCAAAAACATATTCACCTAACATTGTTTCTCCATTTGAAAAGCCGAGCATCTAGCGGGATCTGATGTATTTTTAATTTTATACCACATACATTATTGATAGGAACTGGGATTATCCCCAAATAATATTGAACCTTTACCTTTCAATCGAATAATGATAATATTTTGGTAAGATATACTTCCTTACTCATAACAATTAACGAAAGTTCCTAGCCTACTTAAACTAGAACATATTTAGTCTTTCTCTCTTATCGAAAATTCGACATGAAAGAATGTGCGTCAGAACATAATTTAGTTAAAATAGGCTTAAAAGACATTTGGATTTTTTTGAGAATTTTTAGTGTAGTAAATTTATCCCTTAAAGACGGGGACTCCAGATGGTTAAAGAAGAAAAGGGTAGACTTGAAAAGAGATTGACAGAAGACCTAAGAGATCTTGAAAAATATTGAGAGGTATTTATTATATCCAACAACATAATAATAATCGATGGATTTGGAAACATAAAGGGGAGAGTTTTACCTAAACAGTAAGAAGAGATCTCGCCTAACGGACTCTCTGCTAAGGATGCCGAAGACCAGGCGAAGTGGAGATGTAAAAGTAGGAAAGCGGACCTTGGACTCCGAAGCAATAGCTGAGGATGCAACCGGGAAGGCGCTAAGATAATGATGAGATTAAGAAAAAGAATTCCTAATTTAAGAAAAACACGATGTTTGCCCTATTTTTGAAATCTTTTGTGTACCTGTCTATGTGAGTCATACAAAAGTGGTGAGTCGAATGATTTTCGCTCGATATTGAATAATTTTCATTCGACATAATCGGTGAGTCGATCGATTATGTATTCTACTTATCAGTCATATAACGCTACAGGTTCTAAAAATACTATTGATTTTTTATAACTTTTGTTTGAAACATGTTCCTCAATTTAAATATAACTCAAAAGCGAAGTAGAATAAAATTCTTCAACGATACAGGTATTACTTCAAAGAAATAACTAGGAGTTATGTTCATCGGAAGTCTACCGAAGTCCCGAGAGAAATCAGTACAAACTGAGTTTTGTTCTTATACTGTCGATTAAAATGGAAATGTTTCATCGTAATAAGGTACAAGGTAATAAAACGATTTACTGCAGAATTTTGCAATTAGATGGGACAAAAATCACGCTATCAAAAAATCCTTGGCTATTCCAGAGGTGAAAAAAGGCAGAGTACGACGGCCTCTGAGGTGGAGGACAACCGTTGGTAAGGATTTGGAACGGTCTGAACTGAGCACACTCATTCGATGTCGAACAAATATTATTCGACTTGCCGATTTTTCATGAATCACACTTTTCAAAAATAGCTCTCAAGGACAGAAAATACTGGAGCAAACGTACGAGGAGGGTCAATACCAAATAAAGGCAGGGAATAAGAAGAAGGTACAATTTTAGCTAAGTTCTAATTTTATACAAACAAAATTCTATTTTATTACACAGAAACAAATTACGAAGAAGTGCCACGTGTGAGCCAGTTAATCCTCTCGAGTCTTAATAGTAACACCCACATGGCATTTCTAGGTAATCTTATTTTTGTGTTTGAGTACCGGATCCCCGGCATCCCTTAAACAACCACGTGCCCGTCACTCAAAGTCTGAAGAGTCGACACAGCTTCGTCAAAGAAACAAAACCACTAACTGGCGAAGCCTCTCAGTCTAGAGTGGATGTTTGGACGGAGAGATACCCTTCGGCCCCACTCCTACCGCTATCTATTTATTTATTTTACAACATAGTATGATAAGATTGATTTAAATAAGTATTACGACAGATTGCAAAATCAAAATCAGTGCGCACAGCATGCAAATATGTTAACTGACAAAAATAAACTAATATTCAGTACTAACTGACCCGGCAGACTTCGTACCGCCACCTAATATATTCACCTTTTAAACCTTTCCTGGACTTCCACGAATAATTCAAAACCAAAAATAGCCAAATCGGTCCTACCGTTCTCGAGTTTTAGCGACACAACGAACAGCAATTGATTTTTATATATATACCTAGATTGAAATGACAATGAAAATTATGCTCGAAATTTTTACAATAAAATATAAAAGAAAGATCAAAAAATGTAATGGGAGTTGTTAATTAAACATTTTAAACATTATACTTAAGTTTAACTATTTATTAATTTGCAAATGTTACATTTAAATACATTTAGTGACAAATTATAGATGTCAGGTACTTCATCCGAATCATAAGACACAAATAACTTATTGTTTTTACGGCAAATTCTAATAATAGGATTGTGAAAGGATACATTGTTGTTTCATGGACTAATGAAGACTAGACTAATGAACAAAATTTTGTAGATGACGACCTTTTTCTATACCAATTGAAAAAAAATTAAGGCGGTCTTCGTACGTGCATAGTACCCTCTTATATCCATATCGTCTGGATATATAGGCGAAGAAAACGTCTTTGAACTGATTCAATAAGATTTCTTGAGGAGGCATACTGTGGATACCAAACAACTGACGCATATTCTAGCCTACTCAATATGAGAGATTTGAAAAGGAGTGCCTCCATCCTGGACATGACTTGCCATGGCTTACATGGACTCTCGTAGGCCGAAGCAAGTAAATCTTGTTCAGGTGGGGCTACTACTCGGAGGTGGCCTGCCAGGTGCGGTGTCTATCCACAAACCATGACGCATCTCCTGTCCTTTTCTGCGTGCTCAGCCATATGCACGCTCAAGGACCTTTCGACGGAGTTTTCCTCAGAAAATTATAGTCAGCCAGAGTCGACTCCCGAAGAAGAAGAAGTACATTACATCATTTGTCAAATAACACTTTAACTCTAATTTGATCTATAACGTTCACAGTAAAAAAAATAAAGCCCTAACAAAATTTTGAAAAAAATAATAATAAAACATTAAAGCTGAATCCTCTCTGGCCCTGTTTCGACTTTTCTGAAAGTCAGTTGGAAAATTTCAATGTAATTAAAGTAATTGACAAACAAAATATACTTTAACTCTGTTTTGACCATAATAACACTAGCACAAAAGACGGGATCGTCATTAATTAATTGTATACACACAAATTGCACAGGTCCAATTAAGAAACACTTAATGATAGTATTACAAATTACTAAAACCCTTTGGAACCCCAATTATTTACCTCTATCGAAATATATTTCAATATCATAAAATGTTCCATAATAATTTTCAGTAAATCCCCTTACTGGTTTAATTACATTTATTGATATTATTCAAAACCAAATTGGGCTTCAAAATTGATTTATTTCATAATTTGTTAAATACATGCATTTTCCCAATGTATCATGGTCTTAGTAATGATAGTTTCTATATTTGTGATTTAGGGAAAATTTATATTTTGCTATAGATCAAAAGATTTCAAGAATTCTAAATTTGTTATTAAATTTTAATGAATTCTGATCTGAATAAATGAATTAAATTTAATAAATCTCATCAATCTATCTAATTAAGCATACTTAGAAGTCTTAAAATTTATTTACAACATAGCTAATTTTTTTTAAATATTAATTGACATGAGAATAATAGCACCATAATAATTTCCAATACCTTACATTGTGTTTTTATTATTCACACTAGATACATAATTAATTATGTCATAACTATACTGGGGACCTGGTGGCCCAAAATACAGGCTTTGGTCTAGTTCGATGCCTCCAGTGCCCCTACAAGGTATATATATTAAGTTCCGTTTTATATGTATAATCTGTAGTTAACATAAGGAGTGAAAAAAAATGCATTTGTATTAATTTAAAACATAAAATTACAGAATTAAGCGCGTAAAATACCTTCATACTTCCGACGTTTAGACCGTATTACAACGGCCTTGGTCACGGAACGACTGGCTTAGCATTTCTACATCTCCATACACATTTAACCCTGTAAATTTATGTTTAAATGTGCAGAGCGTTAGTATAAAAGTTGTATTAATATTTTTATTTTTACACAAATAATACTGACATATACTGACAGAAATATACTGACAAATAAATTGATCTCACTTGAAAGACTTCCTCTCTTTTCAATCCAAGTGGACAAAAATGTTAAACATGATCGTACAAAATAATAAAACTGAAACATCTAAAGAAAGATCAAAAGTCAATTAAATTACGCAACGAATAAAACATGGTCCCAAAATAGACCCTTGGGGCACTCCTGCTGCCAAATTCGCCACAAAGACAATTGTATGGTGAGAAACGAAACACAATTGTTGGGAGTCACCCTATTGTTATTCCGCGCCGGCTCCGTAGGAATTGAACCCAATACCTTCAAAGAATTCACTCGTTTTATTGTGATTCCGCCACTGTCTCCAGGTTCCGTAGTTAGAGCTAAATCGTATTCTTCAAGTCTCGTTTTGAATTCTTTCTTGGATTTACTTTTGTTACCTGTTTGGGAACTAAAACCGTCAGGTTAGAAGTTACTATAAGGCAAGATGGTTTTATGTTTCAAGAGATTGTTCAGAATGTCATTTGAGTTAAAGTTTCTTGCTGTCTTAAATGTTTCGCGTTTGCTTCAGAATGTATTTCTTGCTTTGGTCTTTTTCCTGTTTTTATTTTCGAATTAGCCATTTGTGTTGTTTTACTGAAAACCTCAGGATCTTTTTGTTTTCCCGGTTGTATTTTAAGGTCTGTCTCTGCAGCGACGTTATATACAAAAAACATATTAATAGTCTACATTACACACACTTTAGTTATATTTTATTCATCTTCTAACTAACAAATAAATATTGTTATAAAATTGCCGAAATAAGTTATTTATTATTATTATTTAACATACCCGTAAAAAAAGCTATTTCAAATATAACCACATAAAGATAATATTTCACAAACTTCAAGAATCAACAAAGACCTCCATACATTCTTCATAAGCATTTGACGGTACCCTAATCTCGCACCGCCTATGAAATTTCTCAGACATTTTTTGTTGAATGGGCAGATTTTACCTTTCTACTAGTTCGTGCCTCTTTGTATTTTGATCGTGCTTATTATTTCAGGTAGATCCCTTAAGTTACTTTCTGTGTACGCTTATTAATATTAAACGAATTTTCATGCAACTTCTCTTCGTTTTACTAGCTACTACTGCTTTATTCACATAATATGTGACTGTGACTTTATACCTGTGACGTATATTGTAACTTTTAAAAGTAAAATAAGTTTTCAAGCACCTATTTAGTAATTTAATTTGTATCATAGTTTACTTTACTCATAGTAACAAACTTACAAGAGTGTCCTATATCATGTTAGATGATAAATATGAGTTTTGTGTTAGCTAATAAGGCCGGTAAGTGCGTATATTGAAAGACAAACAAACGTTAAATAAATGGCTCTACTCAAGAATGCTAACCGAAATATCAAAAAGCCAGACCCTAAATTTGTCTGTTACAACACTGTCCGATTTTTCAGTTAGCATTATCTTAAATGCAATCTGAGACAGCCTAAAGACTGCCATCTATCAAAAACAGTCCGGAGCGCTGGGTTATCCAGCTCACTGATATTATGGTGAAAAACTACTGGAAGATTATGAGAAGTAATATAATAAAACGAAAATAACCCCCAATGTGTGTGTAATTCTTTCAGAGCTTATAAACTTTTACTACCGTCGTTATTGTCAACTTCAGAGAGCGAGTTTTTTAACGGCCAGAGTTTGCGGGGATTTAATGCTTCCATGTCATTTTGGGCGCTTTTCTAAATAGAACTTATTATTTTGTTTTAGTTTAGACGCGTGTGCCTTTATTCGAAACTTCTTATTTCCCGCAGCTCGGCCTGTTGCTGTACCCGGTACTTATTATATTAGTATGGAAGTATAGACGATTGCAAAAGAGGATTCCTCTAACGGAAAAGATTTCATTAGAGTTTGAGAAGTTTGCTATAATAGTCATGAACTAATCCGAGTGCAGCTATATGTGGATTTTACATAATTGCAGTTTTAGTAGCGAAAGTCAGTCTATATTGTCTGTTACCATTTCACGGGCAACCAGTTGAACGGATTTTGATGAAATTTGATATAATATAGTTGACCCGTGGTCAAACGTGGGCTACTTTTTGATGCAGGCGGAGCTGCGGGAAACAGCTACTGAAATCATACAATTATAAACTGTTTCCCAACCGCGGACGCAATGCCTTTCTTCTTATATGAACAAAACTACATTTCTTTTGATGAAGCGTTTTATGGATTTGCAAATTGTTATCATCTTTCGACAGCAACATTTTCTCATCACCATGATCAATCCTAGACATTTCCCAATTAGGGTCGGCTCGCCGTATCTTTTTGCGTCAATCCTCCATATCATGCACCATTTCTGATACTGATTAAAGAAAATAGTTGGTTTATCCACCATTAAATGATATTTTATCTCTTATTTTTATTATCTATTCTGCTAATGAGTATCGTATTTCAATTAAGTACGAATTCTTAACTTACGAATAAATAACTCAACAGCCAATTAACAAATTAAGGCAAAAATAAACCATTTTATTTATTCGACGAAATCATTTTCATTCAATATTTTGTTAATTGAAATAGAAAAAAGCTTTGATTTTTCGGAATCTGATCATAAATTTTAAACATAGAATGGAAAAATCAAATGAAATATTTGTTTTAAAAGCAAATATTATTCCTACATGTTTTTGTGCTTGCAAAGTTTATGAAAAAAAAATTACGTCATCATTTCGAGTAGGTTACATTGTCAATCGACCATGTACACCCTGGTGTCAGAATTGGAAAAAAAAAATAAGTCGTTTTATAAAAATGAAATGATAATATCAATACAGTAAGAAATACATTTTTAAATATTTTCATCATCATGATAAATTTAAGAGCTGGGCTCTGATCGGTGGATCTTCTTCCATTCTTCTCGATTATAAGCGAGATCCTTCATTTTTTGATACGACACGTACGCATGTTACGTTTTTAATATATTTTCCTTTAATGTCACAAAAAAAAAATGATCGAAAGCTCCAAATCCTGAAAGGCGCTTGATCAGTATACCACTTACACTTATAACCTCGGATAAAAGTCCCTAGTACACTTGCGAGCAAGAAAAATAGGATAATAACGGGCACTTAAAATGGTACGGTCGTGAGAGGAATTCAAGAATCTTATTTTGGCAGTTTCCTTTTTAGATTTCCCAAATTGTAATGTAAGATTGACTTGGTTGTCTTGTAATACATAATATTCTTTGACGTTGGAATTTCTTGACATATTATTCATTATTGTGACGGATTTTCACTTAATCCTTGAAAGCCAGAAAAATAATCGTTTGACAATGAATTGAAATGTTTTTTTTAGTATTGTTTTTTTTCTTTGTTTCAACAAATGACACGTTTTTCTTTCCAAGACATAGTTTATCTTTGTTTATTGACTAGTTATTGCTAATAAATTTGGTAAGACAATGCCATACGTCGTTGCTTGCTATTCCACGATACACTCATTAACACTTACATAGGCGAAGAGTAAAATTTTGAAAAATTGTCGTGACTAAATGCTGAATGACAAAAAAACTACTTTTGAGCGTGGTATACTCTATATAAAATCGAATACAAGCGTTAGTCATTTTACAAATAAAGCAACATAATACTATTATAACATGGTTTTTAGGGTATAAAAATAGTTTAATTTAATGTAACATAAGACATCGTTAAAATTCTTTCTTTTCTGGCCAAGACACATTCAAGACAATGTCTTACCATGTGACGTGGACCTTATTTCGCCGGCTTCCCGCTTATTGTTTGAAGGGCCGCCCCTCCGCTTAGTTGTTTGATCTGGGATAGCACGGCCGTATTTTGATGAGTACTTGTGGGACTTTTTTAGCATTGATTTCAGTTATAATGGTATAAGGTCCCTCGATGATGTAAATTGCGATTTAAATTTTAAATTAGAATTGAATGCGAATGCTAGGCGGTGTTTGTTTGTTACAGTTTAATGGTTAAGCTAGTTTGAATCGCACTTAGAGACGTTAAGAAAAAAATACCTTGGTATTGTGTAAATCTTTGCTAAGGAATTGTTTATGACTGTCTGTACTTGTGAGTATAAGTTTGAAAAATTCCTCCTTAATAGAGATTTTTTATTTATGTTTGCTATAATAGTAGACTTTGAATGCGGCTGTTAGAGAGTTAGTAGAGTTAATGCACGTTATGAACCTCGGGGTACATCAAATATCTTCTCACTTTCATCATTACACCCTAAGGTTGACGGGAAGAAATTGTAATCGCGATAAGTAAATCCTCCTTTTTCTCATTGTTGTAATTTACATCGACATTTTGTTAATACAATCCATACTTCCATACCGAAATTTTAAATGCGAAAGTCTATATGTCTGTCTGTTACGCTTTCACGACCAAACTTCTGAACGGATTTTGATGAAATTTGGTATGAATATCAATGAAGACCCAGGGTTAACATAGGCCAATTTTTGTCGCAGGCGGAGCTGCGGAAAATAGCTAATAAAGAATAATTCTATCTATTTATCAGGGTTTTTTTTATTTTAATATTCAGACCATAAAATAAAAAATTTAGTTCTATAAAAATCAAGCAACACAGAGCTTAACTTGTTTTCTTGTAGCGAACAGTAGTTGACTCAATTTAGTTGTCTTTGTACAGTATCGTTGAAATAAGGGGGATGGAAGGGGGCATTGATTACAATATGCGGAACTACGGAAATTAGGGGGAAACAGAGCGAGGCGAAACTATAACATTGCTTAAGTTCGTTTCAATTTATTTCAAGACGGGAATGTTTGTTGAATAACTTGTAAGTTTATGGCTACTGAGAAATTTTCTTATTATAGTCTTCTTTGTTCTTTTATTTACAAGTTTATTCAGAATCTTGTGGTCAATCTAAATCCACGGATCCAAATCACTAAGGGTAATATTTTTGAGATTTAGGATTCACTGAAAACTGGTAAGTAAAATCCCTCATTCCATTTAGATCCACCACTACGACCAGTGGATCCCAGGATACTATTTTCTCCTCTTCAATTCACTAGTGGATCCGTGGATACTTTTATAGTAAAATACTTTATAATTTATTTCTAATGATTTTTATTCAACACAAGTGAATCGAATAATTTTCAATAGATTCAGTACCGGTTTTGTATTCTGAAAAATTGCTCTGTTTAACGTGGTTTGGTTTTGATAATTACGTTAGCGCGATAGGCATCCCGTTATCTTTTTGTGGCACTGGCTCACCATATGTTACATTATAAATGTGTAAAAAGAAACATGTCGCCAATGGGTGAGATCTATCTTTTCGTGTTGGATCACAAATGGCTATAAGTAAGTAAGTAAGTAAGTAAAACCATTTTATTGCACCATAGATAACTACATAAAAATATATGTTGTCTTTAACAAAGATGTACAATAGGTGGGCTTATCGCTAGTGTATCTAGGCTATCTTAAGGCAAAAAAGACTTATGTAAGTTTGCCAGAAAGCAAACCCCTAGAGTTTTCACGATTAGGTTTTATTGTAGAATATTTGTCAAAATCTTGTTATCCCTTCTTTACAAGGTAAAACCAGACCATTAGCATCGTGTTGTCCTTTTACAATCAATAGATGGCTGTCACGTGATCACGTCTATAAGCGATTCAAGCCTGCAATATCATAACCAAAACTGGCAACAACTAGACTAAGTATTCCCGTGGGAACTGAACCCCAAACCTGGATCACAGAAACAGGCATAATAATAATATAATTTATGTCAGTTTTCATCAATAATTTTAACAATGAAAATGTGGTTAAGTATTGAAACAATATTTAATAGTTATTTGTTCGTCCCAAAGGACGCGCTTTCAAATTTTGCGTTAATTCGCAATGGGATTTATGTACAAATGTGTTGTGACGTCATCCAAGGGTGTATTTAATGATCTGTTAAAGTGTATCATCTTCATGGTTATTGGCTGGTTGTATATGTACATTGTTGCTAGTAGGTCATCGTGAATCATCATCTCTTCTAATCTATCGACGGCTTTGAAAAATAAATCAAGAGGTTCACATTTTGGTCTTCGTCCATTTTTTGTAGCATGAGCCTTATCATTAGGGTTGCCTTTTTCGCAGAACCTTTCAACCATAACTCTCGTAATGTGGTCGCTTTGTTGACGTGACGAACTACACTCGGATCCAATGCTAAAATTACCTCAGACTTAGCCTTTCTGTCACTAGCCTCCCATGTTATCTTTGCAGCCTCATCCGATGGTCTTGGTTTCTCTCCACTACGTATTCCCAATAATCGTGTTTGATTAACAGTGCCTCCACTTGGATTTTCAACTATCGTAATTATCCTTTTTCAATAATTCGATACGTACAGCAGCCATTTTGTTACAGACTGTACCTTTCTATTTATATACATACATACATACCATCACGCCTTATTCCTGTAGGGGTAGGCAGAGACTACGGATTTCCATTTGCTACGATCCTTACAGACTTCCTTCGCTTCTTCTACGCTCATCACTCTCGTCATACACGTTCGTTGATTACGGGTACTCCTGACTTTTTTAATATGTCTGCGATTTGGTCGCAGTATGTTCTCCGAGGCCGGCCCTTACCGACTTTTCCTGTCACCAAATAATTTATTTGAATTAAAATAATAATTACATACTCAGTTTATAATTCATCAGAAACACTCATTATTTTAATAAAAACTCACAAATTTGCATAAAATTTGTTAAAATTATCGACGAACATTAGATTTTCATAAAGCTTTTCACAACATAAAACTGTCAGTCTGAATAAGTATTTATGTTCCATTGTTTGGGGAGAGACACCACACTGGAAGGTATCCTGTATAGGCTTTCCTTGCTTCGGCCGTCATGAGTCTGGAGTCTATTCAAAGACTTCCATGTAAGCCATGGCAGGTCATGACAACAGGGAATTCTCTCTGATAGTGTTAGATGAGAGGCCAACAGTAATAGGCAGTAGATAGTAAGATACATCTAACTGTCTCTATGGTCCAGTGGTTAAGGCGTCTGCCTTTCAACCAGAGGTCCCTGGATGGATTCCGATGGAAAGCATTATTTGTTTAGTTGCTTCAGACGGCAGTCACTCTAATGTAATAACCACTACTAAATCTGGGACCATAATTAAAGCGTACCCTGGGCTCCGAAGTGAAAGTTGACGACCCAAATAGGAATACATGCTAGGATGGAGAGTAAAATACATCTACGTAGATATTAAACAGGATATTAGCAACTTGACTATCTGTAGTTAACAGCAAGTCAAACAGCAATCAAAAGTTTTCATTGAATTCAGTTACTAATAGTTATAGTTTGGCGGAAATTGAAATCACTTCGGGGACCGATCTATGGAAATGTTTCAAAGATGTCACGTCCTTATTGAGTGGTGGCATCGTAGGGGAAAATATTCATTCATTCATATCAGGTGGGTTACATGGTCAATTGACTCTTTACACCCTAATGCCAGAGTTTTAAAGAACCGCCTTCTGGCCTCTGACGTGGTACCTTAAACGACAACCAAATGGCAACCGGGACCAACGACTTAAAGTATCTACCAAAGCATAGTATCAAATTTATTATCAGTCAGAAAATGTAGTGGTAAATGCGGGATTATTTCGTCGAAAGTTCAAAACTGTGTCCTATAGTAAAAAAATAAAAGTAGGTAGGTATTAGATAGTTTTAAATTAAATTTTAGATTTAATAATAGGAAACAGCTACAATAAATGTTTTATAATAAAAATATGATATTTTAAATCGGAATTCCCGCAATTTATCTTTATAAAGATTAGTACATAGTGTTTATACTGAGTAAAGGATTTTAAAAAAACATTTATTTTAGTCCTACTTTTTATGTTCAAAATCAACAAAGCAGAAATTGCACCCACATTTATCGGGATAGTCATTGATATTTGAATAAAATGTTTTCCTTTCAATGTTAAATTTAGACAAAATATTTTTGTAGCAACATTTACAGAGCAAATAACAAATAAACTAAATAACATCGGTAACAAATCTGCGGAATCGTGTAAAACGACACGGAAGTGTAAACAGCAAATTCCAACACTCCTATCCAAACTGTAGCCTATAAGGCCAGGTAAGTCCCTATCTGTTTCCAAACTTCTTTCTGTACCTTTGACTACTTGGCGTATAATCTTCGGAAGTCGTCGCTCCAGCGCGTCTGTGTTTTTTCTATCATTTTTTATGTCTGTGTCACGCCCACGATTTTTCGTGCGGTGTCACATCTTCACATTCAATATTTTTATAACTGTTTGGAATTAAAATGGAAATTTCGGGTATTTGTTGAATTTTTCATTCAAACGCAAATATTTTCATGGCTGGAAGGATTAACTGGAGATCCTAAGTGCTTTTGTCAGATCACGTAATTGGTTTTAAATGATTTTGTAATGGAATAATCTAAGTTCGGGTATTAATTCCAGAGGCAGGATATAGCTATTAGACAATGTTAAGGGTTTTTTGAGAAAACAGCTAATTTAAAGGATTATAATCATGGAGCAATTACAAAGAGGATATGCCGTTTGAAATGGCGCAGTGATTGATCATTGGCGCCTCGCCGACACAAAAGTGGGCGGAGCTTGTCATTGCTCGTGCTCCATGGTTGGAGCCACAGCTGAAACCAAGCACCCCGCACGTCTGCCTTCCGCCCCGTGTAGCCTCACAAATATTTTCTTACAAAAAGCTTATTACGGCATCTCCTCTTTGTAATTGCTCCATGATTATAATTAACGAAATCAAGTTATCGTTCGACTCAACGATTATGTCGAATGAAAATCATTCGAAATCGAACGCAGATGAGTCGAATCACCGGTTTTGCATTCTCAAAAATAACCTTCGCGGTCGATTTTTTTATACAACTAAGGAGGCAAACAAGCGTACGGCCCACCTGATGGTAAGTGGTTACTAGCCTATGAACGCCTGCAACACCGGAGATGTCACGAGCGCGTTGCCGACCTGTCCGCTATCAGCACAGCGACCCCTCTGGAGCCTGGCGACCCTACTCACCAGCAGGAACACAACACTGCATCACAGTGTTATTTGGCTGCGCTCTTCTGTAGGGTGGAGGTACTTCCCCAGACGGACTACTCCTTACAAAAGTGTCGTGGTTCAATTTTAGAAATTGCGGTTACGTGATTTACAATTAGCGCGATTGGTCTGCAGTACTTTATGTAATATGAAAGGTACTTTATACAATGTTTCCCAATTAAGTTCCAAATGAAAGAACAAATTGGATCCGATGAAATAATGGTGTTTTTGGTCAAAAATCACATGTCATCAAATAAATAAGTAAATATTTATTCAAAATTTTCTTAAATGCAAATTTTACAATAATTGTAGTTAATATACAAATAAAAAACAAAAATAAATCTGGCCTGAGCTAGATTGAAGTACACTGTACAGCATTCTGTATTTCAGGCGTTATTAATGCAAAATTTTAAACAATAAACAATTTACAAGAGAATAATATGATTTAAAAATAAAATTAAAATGTAAACATGTTAAAATATGAAACAAAATTAGATGTATTTACGATAAAACTTTTAATTAATAATTCCTCTGTACCTTCATACGATATTTTAAGGAGAGCTTTTTGAAGTATTTTATTAATCTCATAGAGAGAGAGCAGGGGTATAAAGTAGTTTATTATGTCTATTGTAAAGAATTGGGTCAAGGAATAAGAACAATCTAGACGAGAAGGCGTGTGTCTTTTCTAGAGCAAACAATATCTTTCCGTCTTTTCTTAATAATTTCAAATACTGTTTTACTATTATGCTTAATATAAATAATTGCCTAACTGTTAGCACTTTACATGATTTATACAGAAGGTCCGTGGGGAAATGGAAAGAAAGAGAAGTGGAGACCTTAAGGACGTCCCGCTGAACTCTCTTAATTGTGAGTAGTGATGTTTTAGCGATACCTCCCCATAACGTAATACAGTTAGTTAATAAAGACTAGCATAGTGCAAAGTGAACTTGCCTAATTATTTTTGTCCCTGCGGTGTAGCTATAGTAATTTTTTTAAATCGAAAATTAATTAAATTAATTTTCAAACACTTTACAGCGTTCATGGTCGCAGTCTGCCTGCGACCATGAACGCTGTAAAGTGATGGAAAGAGTCCTACCAATAACAATACCGAGATATTTTATTTTGTCCGTTCATGTTGTAGTTGGACAACTGCACGAGTCAATAGACTAGTTTCCTAAAAAATATAATTAGTCCGTCAGTTAGATAGTCAAAAAATATTGGAGACGTATTTTTTCTTTTGAAAATTAAACAAAGAATTGTAAAGATATGGCGCGTTAAAGTTCCGTGTGACGTCACAGTGTGCTACACTTTTTCGCAATATGTGACGTCTCAGGCCCCCACTCCCAAACTCTAATGCTTTTTATCTTTATAATTTATTGCTCAATTGACAAAAGAAAAAATATATTCTAACTGACGGACTAATTTTAATGTTAGTTTTTGGCTATTATAGGGGTTGGTTTATTGTAGTGGTTCTGCAGTGATGTGCTAACAATTTAGCATTCGAAATGTTAGTTAATCAATAATAATTAATTTAAACCTTGCTTTTATTAGATTTAAGCAACAGGCTCTTTTAAAAAATTCGCAATAAAGAAAACACTTTATCACAATGATAACGATAGACCCTATCTACCATGACTAAGCAGGGGAGAAATTCTCCTGATTCAGGGAAATTTATAGCAGAATCAATTCCCAAAGCTTTATTAGAAGCCTTGGTAATTAACGTAAATTACAATTAAGAATTCCTCAGTGAAAAATTTCTGGATTTATTAGGCTTTGAAAGGAAATGAAACAGTTTAAATTGATGTTTATTTGCTTTAGTCTTTAGTGTACGAATAACATCGATGTTAGTCAGAGAACAGAGGACAAAGTTAATGAAATGTTAACTATTGTATTCTGTTTTATGTGACAATGAATGAATAATGAGAGGTAGAACATTTTGTAAGGAGTAGTCCGTCTGGGGAAGTACCTCGACCCTACAGAAGACCGCAGTCAAATAACACTGTGATGCAATGTTGTGTTCCTGCTGGTGAGTAGGGCAGGCTCCAGAGGGGTCGCTGTGCTGATAGCTGACAGGTCGGCAACGCGCTCGTGATATCTCCGGTGTTACAGGCGTTCATAGGCTACGGTAACCACTTACCATCAGGTGGGCCGCACGCCTAAATAGTTGAATAGAAAAAAGAATAAATTATTTAATAAATAAATATAGTTCATTCATTCATATCGAGTGGGTTACATGGTTGATCGACCCTGTGCACCGTGACGTTAGTTTTTCGGATTCGCCTTTCAGCCTCTGACTTGGTTCCTTTAACGACCACTTAATGGCAGCCGGAACCAACGGCTTAACGTGTCTTCCGAAACACGGTATCATCATTCTCATCAGACAATCTGATAATTCAAGCCTTTAATGTCCTAACCAAATTGAAACAACTAAACAAAGTATGCTTCAAATAAAAATCCTCAATTTCAATATTCCAAAATTATTTGGTCGTAATAAGCCGTATTTTAGGCCACAACCACGGAGCAATAACAAAGACCTCAACAGTACTATTGTGTGGCCCCAAAAATTTGACAGAGAGTTACGGAAAAAGGTACGGTTCAAATTATAGATACTACAAACAAACGTTTGGAAAAATTTCCCCTTTCTGAACACAAAAAAAAAACAAGCCAAAACAATTAAAAGCGTTAAATTCACCTGTAAAAACATTCAGCAATTCTCAACAGAAATGCAAAAGTAGGGTGCACTCTACATTCAGTAAAACACCGTAAAGCAATTGATTAAGTTGCAAATTCATTTGTGCTCTGGTTTTAATAAAAAACTGACTGACATGAATTCGGGGTAAAAAGTTCCGAATAAGCGTGTCGTTTACTGAAGGTACTTACGGATTTCAGTTCGTTATTGTAAACCGAAAATTTATTATTTTATAAACACAGACTTTAAAAAAAACAGACATTTGTTTCTTAAACTCATTAGGAGACAATGGTTGCTTAAACTCATTAGAAAGTGGTTGCCATACTCGTCCCACTTGGCAGGCGTAGTTTTACGACACACTGTAGTCTTTTAAAGCTATAGAAGAATAGGATTTAGTTGGGTTCGGGGATAAGAAATAGGTATTTGGATGCTACTGAGTCGGACGGATTTGGGTTGAGTGAGTAGCAGTTCGGGTTCAGGCTCGCGCATCCGTGTGGCATATTTCAAGCCATCGGACAAATGACTGAAAATTAACACGCCTGACTCAATTTAAAAAAAGTCAGTGTTTACAAATAATATATAAAGCGACACACAATACAGCAGCGTAGGATAACTCAAGTTCGCTTCCTAGATCATGATGAATGTAGCGACTCGCACGAAGCTTGCAGAAGCATTTTCCGAGATACTTCAAGCCTACAGAAATCACGATCTAGGAATCTAAGTATCCCTGCGACTGTGTTGGGTGCGTGGCCTATGCATATTACGCCAGTAGTCTCACTTGTTGAACGATTTAACTGACTAATACTAGAGGAAACTCTTAAAGATATACAACCTCTACTGTAGTCTACTGCCACATTGTTAAGGTGATTGTATTGTTTACATTTTGTTTGTAATTCTTTCAATAAATAAAAACTTGGATTCTCTAAACAATTTACATACTCACTTTTTCTCTGTAATATTGTTACGAAATCAAAAATAAATAAAAATAAAATGCGGTCCGCGGAAGTTTGAGTAGTGCTGTCCGCGGAAAATTCTCGTACAATCGTCGCGTGTTTCCATACGGGAATAATACCGCGAACGATCTAGTACATCGATTATCTCGCTCTGACATATTGCTTTGTCTCGCTCTCGCACTTCTAGTATGTACTAAGGGAACGAGACAGAGGGTATCCCTCTCTCTATTCCGGAGTAGTTGTGATCTTTCTAGAAACTTATGGAGCGGGTTTCCCGGGCCATATAAATATCGGAAGGTGCCTCAGGAGGGCAGTTCTAATTTAACTGAGCTACAAGTGCGATCAAGAAGCGATATCTGGAGCGAATAACAAGTGATACAAGCGACCTCGGCAAGTTATAGTGACTGTGATTAGCAAGTGTTTTGGACATTGTTAGTGATAAGTGAAGTGAAGTGACGTCGGCGACCATCCTTGTGGGGATAAACGTTTTTAAGAGTCATCAGGTGTTTTTCCCCAAATTGCGAACCCCGAGCTCGTAACAATAGGAACTAGGGTACCAAATACACAACACATTAACGCTCATTTTTTTTTTTTTGAAGCAAAGTAATTTGTTAAAAATGTCATGTAAGTCTTTAAAGTGCGCTTCCTTTACTTACGTGAATTTCTCCTACATTTTGCCGTCACTGTATTAAGAGATAACATTGTTAGAGCAGGCGTGATTTTAATAGTAACTCAATAAAATCAACTGCGCTCTCATCGTCAGAGTAATCCCGTTAAATATTGCATTATGTAGCGATTGTTCTTAACCTTGCTTAAAACATTCAGGTATATCCGTAAAAACATTATAGCGTGTTTTCTGGGTGTCAATTCCGCGAATAAACTTTAAAAACTTTAGAAGACCATGCAACCGATTTCAATTAAGACTCAATTAAGATTCAGTTTTGATTAGCTCAGTATTGGTATTCTGCTAAGACAATTTTGAATCTCCGTGAAATGACAATTGGAACGAAATTAAATGGTAATGGCCTATCAGTAGAAAAAAATGTAAGTGTAATAAATGAATACCGATTATTGGACAATCTATTCACAACTGTGATACAATTGAAGAGCAAATAAGCAAATTTTCCAATGGCAGTTTAAGTTTGCCAAAACTGCCATTTAGATCCAATTACGATCTTCCGCCTCTTGTTGTGTTCTATTTTGTTGTAACAATGTTCTTTTCTTAAAGTTTTTACATACATACCTTACATACATACTTTTACAAAATCATTAATTCTTTCAGTAATCGGTGTTTATTATATTTACAGTATTTCTATTAATACCGTTCAATTACGTATAACGTAGTTAATAATTACTACTAAAGGTATGTGTGAGGAGAGAAGATAAATCCAGGTTTCAGCGAATAGCACAATATTTATTATTTCTACTTTACAAGTTTAGACTCTTATGGATATACGAAGAAATATAGATAGGGGTCGTGAGATCGAAGTAGGAGATCCAGTCAGACAGCCGCTATGAAATAGCCAGCCACTTAACTTCGAGATGACGAGATGATCCGAGCAGCCTTCTGGTGGACGCGCGCAGGCTTATATATGGCCCTCGGGGTGATGCGGCGCGGGGAAGCGGGGAAAGGCAGCCGTTGATGGAGGCACGACGTCACATACGTTTTAGTTGCAATTAAATTGATATTCAAAATTGTGTTATCAGAATACCAATATTGAGCATATCAAAAATTCATTGTAATTGAATATCAGTAGTTGCATGGTCTTTTAAAATTTAATAGCGGAATTGACCCCTTACTCAACAAAGGAGCAAATAGGCAGAGAATCACTTACGCCGCGCTCAACGAAATGACTTAATATTTAAAGCGTAGTAAAAATACCATTATAAATTCAAACTTTCCAAACTAAAACATACAAGTGAAATAACATCAATAAATTTATCCTTGTCATTCGCCTATAAATTTACCTAATAAACGCTAATTCTAATCTAGTTTATTCCGGCTCGATCCAGTAAATTCGGGTTTACACCAATTCTATCCGCAAAACATCAGTTAACTGTTCAGCCGACCTGCGCAGACAGGCCGAATTATCCGCCCCAATAATTAGATGGATAGTTAATTGTTATTTTGTTGGATAACAGCTCGTTTGTTACTGTTTATACACAGTTGTACAGTGCAATGAATTGTCTGAGGTTAAAATAATTACGTTAACGGCCAAAATAGAGATAACTGGACTGCGTCAGAAAGAACAATAAAAGTTGTTGCAACAGAAATGGCCAGTGACAGAACCAAGTGGAAGGTGCTGTGACATGCTTTGTTGAATGTCCATATAATAAAGCGGGTTAAGGTAAAGGAGTAAAATAAAAAGAAGTAGAAAAGGTGAAATTAATTACACCGTGCCAGTGAATTTTATTGAAATGTATCGATGGAGTTTGGATGATTAACATTAGCGAAGAATCACCCTGTAATAGAGTGGACAAATTTTAATCTTTTCGTGTAGATTACATTGTTAATCGTTCATTGTTAATCGTTCATGTTAATCGTTCGTTCTTCTCAATATATATTTGAAGTTATCATGTATACGAGGAAAAATATTACTACTTTTAGAAAGAACTCGGATATAACTGATAGACCCTTGCGCAATAAAGATAAATTATTTTTACCTTCCTATAGACTGTGTAGGGTTAAAGACTCTTTTGTGGGGAACTGTATACGTTTCTACAATAAGCTTCCTGAATCAATCACTAGTTTGCCTAATGGACAATTTAAAGCCCATGTTAAAGATCTACTTTGTAAAAAGGCTTATTATAGTACTGGTGATTTTCTTAATGACGGGAATGTTGAACATAAGCTTGGTGCAGAGTCCTCGGCAAATTGACATATCATTATATGTTCTGACATTTCTGTTCGTTTGTCTTTTTTTTTTTTTAATTATTATTTAATTTTTTTAATCAATTTTTATTTAATTTAAATAATCTGATATAACCATTGTGCTAAATGTTGACAAACATGTGAATTCGTTCATTTAACTAGGTAATTAAGCAAAGTTTTTCTTATTTGTAAATTGACGTTTTGAAGAAAATGCTGCAGTGGAGTTTGTGGCGCCGCTTCTTCTCCACTTGCGCTTTGGAAGTGGTGGTAAACTTAAAATAAGTAAATTGACGTCAATAAGTGATATTTATATCCTACATTGAGAATAAACAATTTCATTTCATTTCATTTCATTTCATTTCATTTCATTTCATTTCATTTCATTTCATTTCATTTCATGTACACCCTGGTTTCAGAGTTGTTTGGAACCGCCTCTCGGCCTCTGACTCGGTTCCTTTAACGACCATCATATGACAGCCGGGACCAACGGTTTAACGTGCTTTCCAAAGCACGGAATCATCTTTATAATTAGGCAATCAGGTGATTCGAGCCTGCAATGTCCTAACCAAATTGAAAACAACTAAATCAAGCAAGCTTCCCGTAGAAATCAAACACACGACCCCCGGGTCGAAGGCGAAAGGCAGTTAGAAGGCATACAACAACAACAGCAACAGTCAGTCAGTGTTCAGGATGGGCAACGCGCTCGTGACATCTCCGGTGTTGCAGGCGTTCATAGGCTACGGTAACTACTTACCATCAGGTAAGCCTGTTTGCCTACTTAGTTGTATAAAAAAAAAACAGCGCAGTCATTATCAATTTTGACTCGTCAAGAATAACTTGACTTGTGCAGCATCAACACAAGGATTTATTTTTATTTTATGTATTAAAACTTTATTGTTCCATAAAGTACACATACTTAAAACAATTAGCGGACTTAATGCTAGGAGCATTCTCAACTAGTCAATCATTGGGAGAAACAGAAAGATAGTTTGGCGCAAAAAAGTTCAGGGGGAAATATGTATTATAGAGCAAATTTTATCAAAAGCTTAAGTTCATACACTACGTAAACATACCTAAATACTGATTCATTTAAAATATATACCTATATATATATACATACATATCTACCAATAATGAAGCCAATTGTCAAATTTGTTAGGACTTTCCTTAATATCAGCAGGCAAAGCATTCCAAAGTCGAGTAGTTTGTAAAGTGAAGAAATTAGTCATAAAACTGGTGCGAAATAGAGCAGGACTTAGTATGAGAGAATTAGAAGAACGAACTTGACGGTCATGAGAGTCGGATAGATATTTGAAATTAAAAGTGCCCACGCGCAGCGTGAAGGATTTATCGAGCTCAAAAATGAAATGAAGGAAATAATTTCTACGCATGAAAAAACTCTGTCTTCAATTCAAGATTTAAAAAATCACATCCATGATGTTAAAACCACAATATCAAATTTAGCCTCCAAGCAAGGACATCTGGAACTCAAAATTACTGATCTGGATGAAAAAATATCTATAGGTGAAGAAGAAGTACGTGTAGTAAAAGCCGATTTAGAAAAACTTAAATCAAACTTACCGCCTACATCCTTTCCAATGGAGGAGTTCAAAATGAATTCTAACGAAGAAATACTTAGAGAAATCCAAGACCGCCAAAACACACAGAAAAATATCATAATTGTTGGAGTTTCCGAACCTAAAGATTCTAAAGAAGGGATAAAAAAGGATACAGCCGAAGTCATGCGTATTCTCTCAAATTCTACAGCCGAATATGCTATACCAGAACCCACTAGCGTTTTTCGCTTAGGCAAATACACGCAGACTAAAAATCGCCGAATAAAAATTTGTTTCGCTAACAGTGAAATTCCTGCTAGGCTCCTACGAAGTAAACTTAGATTACCTGAAGGCATTAAGATATATTCAGATCAAACTCCGGCACAGCAAAAATTAATGCGCAATCTTAAGGACGAACTAATTCGTCGTCAAGAAAAAGGTGAAAAAGACTTGACAATAAAATACGTCAAAGGGATTCCTCGCATAACTAAATCTGAGCCAAAAAACTAAACTTAACTGCCAATGTACCCATTGATAAAAGTTACTCTATTGTAAGCAAGTACACAGACAAGGTAGTCAGGGGTGTTCATCTTCAGCCATCTTTCCGATGGCTTGAAGTATGGCATACGGGTACGCGAGCCCGACTTACCCGAGCTGCTACTCACTCAACCCAAATCCATCCGGGTCAGTAGCATCCTAATAATACCTTTTTCCTATCCCCAAACCCAACAAAATCCTATCCTTCCCCTGCTTTAAATACTTTCGATGGGCAGCAGCATCGAAAGTACGATAAGCCGCAAAAAACTGCGCTCGCCAACCCGCCTGCCAAGCGTGGCGAGTATGGCATCAACCTCCAAATGACGGACAATATAATGATAAGGCCCCCAGTGCCCGGCAGCCCCGCTGTTCCTGGCTCCGGTAGCGGTCACGGTAGCGGCGGGGCGGGGGGTGCGAAGAATCCCCGGAGTCGACCCGGCTACCACCCCCGACGACACTTGGCCCTGGTAACACACAATATCCGGACGATGAGGTTGGACGACAAGGTGGAGGAAGTGGAAGAGGAGATGAGTAGGTTACGATGGGACATAGTGGGTTTGTCTGAAGTCCGAAGAGAGGGAGAGGGCACGACAACCCTAAAGTCTGGTAACCTACTCTATCACCGGGAGGGAGACTTGAGGAAGTCCCAGCATGGTGTCGGGTTCCTCGTTCACAGGTCCCTCATAAACAACGTCGAAACCATCGAGAGTGTTTCCGGTAGGGTAATATACCTGATACTCAGAGTATCAAAGAGATACTCCTTGAAGGTTATACAGGTGTATATGCCGACTGGAAAATACTCAGATGAAGAGGTGGAAGCGGTGTATGAGGACATTAGTAGAGCCATACACGCTTCCAAAACCTACTTTACGGTGGTTATGGGGGATTTTAACGCAAGACTCGGCGGTCGAAGCGGTGGAGAGCTCAGGGTGGGACGGTTTGGATATGGGCAGCGAAACGAGCGAGGCCATATGCTGGCTGGCTTTTTGGAGAAAGAGGGACTCTTCGCGATGAACTCTTTCTTCAAGAAGCCACCGCAAAGAAAGTGGACCTGGCTAGGGCCCACTAAGAAGAGCCAAGCTCCAATAAAACAGGAGATAGACTTCATCTTGTCGACGAGGAGAGAGATATTCAACGATGTCTCTGTGATCAGCAAGATTAAAATCGGTAGCGATCACCGGATTGTAAGGGGCATCTTGAACATCGATCTCAGACGAGAGAGAACTCGCTTGATGGGGTCTATACTCCGACCTTCGCAAGCCTATATCCAAAGCCAAGAGTCTTTCCAGCTAGAGCTCTCAAATCGCTTTGCATGCCTTGAGGATTGCGTTTCCGTGGACGAGATTAATAACGGATTTGTAGAAGTTGTCCAGGCGGTGGGAAAGAAGATCTTCAAATCCCGCCCCAAAAATAAACCACAAAAACTCTCACCTCAGACCCTGGATCTGATGGCTAAGCGACGGTCCATGATGCTGCAGACCTCCGAAGACGCCGACGTCTACCGGCAGCTCAATAGACAAATCCGGAAATCTTTGCGGAACGATACTCGCTCCTTCAATACAGAACGTATTAAGGAGACGATAGAGCAAAACAAAGGCTCCAAAGTGTTCGCAAAGGTGGAGTCTATTGGGCAGAGCCGACTGACCAAGCTGAAGACGGAGGACGGCAACGTGGTATCGACGAGAGCCGAGGTGCTGAGGGAGATCGAGAGGTTTTACGGACAACTCTACACTTCAGTAGCCAAACCCGTTGAAAGCTTGGCCAAAGACCCAAGAGCCAAGCTTACCCGACACTATACGGAAGATATCCCGGACATCAGCCTGTACGAGATTAGGATTGCCCTTAAACAGCTCAAGAACAACAAGGCGCCGGGCGAAGACGGAATCACAGCAGAGCTTCTGAAAGCGGGCGGAACGCCGGTACTGAAAATCCTTCAGAAGCTCTTTAATTCCGTTTTGCTCGAGGGAGTGACGCCAGAGGCGTGGAACAGGGGCGTGGTGGTTTTGTTCTTCAAAAAAGGTGACAATACCCTATTGAAGAACTATAGACCCATCACGCTCCTGAGCCACATCTATAAGCTGTTTTCGAGGGTAATCACGAATCGTCTCGCGAACAGGCTCGATGCCTTCCAGCCTCCCGAACAAGCCGGTTTCCGAAAAGGGTTTAGTACCATAGACCACATCCATACGCTTCGGCAGGTTATACAGAAGGCCAAAGAGTATAACCGGCCACTATGCCTAGCGTTTGTGGACTATGAGAAGGCCTTCGATTCGATCGAAATGTGGGCGGTGCTTCAGTCTCTCCAGCGGTGCCGCATAGACTATCGGTACATCGAAGTGTTGAAGTGTTTATACAGCAACGCCACCATGTCAGTCCGAGTACAGGAGCAGAGCACGAGGGCTATTCCATTGCAGAGAGGTGTAAGACAGGGAGACGTCATTTCTCCGAAACTGTTTACCGCTGCTCTGGAAGATGCCTTCAAACTCCTGGAATGGGAAGGACTTGGCATCAACATCAATGGCGAGTATATCACTCACCTTCGTTTTGCCGACGATATCGTGGTCATGGCGGAATCGCTGGAGGACTTAAGTACCATGCTCAGCGACCTCAACGTGGTCTCCCAACAGGTGGGCCTTAAAATGAACATGGACAAAACCAAGGCAATGTGTAATGTCCATGTTACGCCATCACCGGTTTCAGTCGGGAACCACACCCTTGAAGTTGTAGACCATTATGTCTACCTGGGTCAGATGATCCAGGCTGGCAACTCCAGCTTCGAGGACGAGGTCTTTCGTCGAATCCGACTCGGATGGGCGGCGTTCGGGAAGCTACGTAGCGTCTTCTCGTCTAAAATACCTCAGTCCCTTAAAACTAAGGTATTCGACCAGTGTGTGTTACCAGTGATGACATACGGGTCCGAAACGTGGTCTTTGACTATGGGCCTCATAAGAAAGCTCAAGGTCGCCCAGAGAGCTATGGAGAGGGCGATGCTCGGTGTTTCCCTACGAGATCGAATCAGAAATGAAGAGATCCGTAGGAGAACAAAAGTCACCGACATAGCCCAGCGGATTAGTTCTTTGAAGTGGCAGTGGGCGGGGCACATAGCGCGGAGAACCGATGGCCGATGGGGCAGAAAGGTTCTCGAATGGCGACCACGTACCGGTAAGCGCAGCGTTGGACATCCACCGACCAGATGGTCAGATGACCTGAAAAGGGTCGCAGGCAGACGCTGGATGCAGACTGCTGCCAACCGATCATTTTGGAAATCATTGGGAGAGGCCTATGTCCAGCAGTGGACTGACTGCGGCTGAAATGATGATGATGATGAATGATGACACAGACATTCAAACATCTAAGTCAGGAATAAATTTCTTTTACATGAATGCACGAAGCATAAGTGCTAAGGGAAGATTCGATGAATTACAGTGCATATTGCGGCTAATGACTCACACAGTTCATGTAATTCTACTAACTGAGACCTGGTTCAAAGATGATGAACATGCCCTTAGATACCAAATACCCAATTATACGCATCATTACAATATCAGAACTGATAAAACTGGAGGAGGAGTCTCTATTTTTATTCATAACGATCTCAAACATAACGTAATTGACTCAATCTACTCGGGAGGAAACAATTATCTATGGATAAAATTAGAATAACTAGCACTAGAAGTTGGATTGGTGTACTACCCTGGTGATACTAATTTAAACGATTTCTTAGATATGTTTGATTTACAGTTGCAATCACGAAGAAGAGGTATCGTCTTCGGAGATTTTAATATCAACCTTTTGAAAGAAAATACAGTAGAAAAGGAAAAGAAGACAAACAAGAAACGAAAGCCATACATTAATATCCTTAGAGAATCAGGGTATAAGATACTAAATAAAGTTACTAATAAATATTGTACAAGAGAAACTACATCAAAACAGTCAATAATTGATCACATAAGCTCCAACCTCAAAAATAATACTTACAACTTTACCATCGTTGAATCGCCATTAACAGATCATAAACAAATACATTTTGAACTTAAAAGGTACAAACCGCCTCCAAAACAACGTGCTAAGTACAGTGGAGTTAACTATCATAAACTATACAAATCCGTGGAAAACACTGATGTCAACAAGAGAAAGATGAACATTGTGGAATTTGAAAAAATGATAAAGGAATTTGTCAACCAAAATAAGGATACCTGTTGGAATCCCAACACTAGTTTTTTAAGATATGGCAACATTGTTACCTTTTTCCCTCTCCTTTTGCCTACGCATGGCGAATAAACAGTGTGTGCAAGATCCTTGTGTTTAATTCCAGCTTTAATAATAAAATACAGTCCATTCTGGCCATTATCCAAACATGGTCCTTCGAAAAGTGTCACAGGGTCATCGCCACACAAAAATCGTGCAGGAAAAGTGTGTTGTGCAGTAAAGTAAACCGACGCCATCATACCCGCCGCCGATCAACGCCATCAATACCGTAAGGCCTCCCAAAGTAAAGAGCCAAGATACAAGTGTTGTTGTGTAAAATCGTCATCATCACGATATCAATCTGCGTCTACAAAGGTGCATAGATAATAAACATAACCTACGTGAGTAGAAAAGAGTCAAAGGAAATCATCGCTTTACACAGAAAAAAAAAAGGAAGCCATCAAGAACAAGAACCTGATTCTAATTTGTCAATTCATAATTGCCGCCCTAATTTTCAATTTCTGGTGCGCTAATCGTATCACTCAGAAGAAACGTCAAGTGTCATTGTGTGCCGCGGATTGGTCTATCTTGTTTCCGTAATATCGCCGCGCGGCGCTAGACGTTGCGGTAACTTCGTGTTTGCGTCCTCGCGGGCCGCAGGCTGCCTTCTCATTGGCCGAACAAAGTCTGCAACGACATCTTGCGTTCGTGTTTGCGCAACTCAAGTGACGTACGACCGACGCCTACGCCAGCTTTCTATCTATCTATTGTGATTTGCGTGTGATTACGTTTTGTATTGTCAGTTTTTGTGATTTCCTCCATTTTTCTCTATATACGGTTACGAACAAAAATCTTGTGCTACTTATCTCCGTTTAGTTTAAAATTATAAAAAAGTTTTCGACATCAAGAAAACAAAATGTCTGAATCCGATTCTGATACAAGTGTAAAAGCCATAATGGGGCTTCAAAGGAAGCGGGCTGCGTTGAAAGGTGCGTTAACAAAACATTTTAACTACTTCAGCAATCTAGAAAAGGTCGATCATAGTCGAGAAGCTCTCCTAGTAAAAGAAGAGCGACTACGTGCCACTTTCGACAAGTTCGATTCATTAAACTTAAAAATTTGTGCCATAGATCCTAATGCCGGTGGAGACTATGACGATGTTGAGGATAAGTTTCTAGAAGTTATTACAAAAATTAAAAAGCCTTTGTCAAGTGATCCGTGCCCTTCAGCGCAGCAGCAACAGTTGCCTACCAAACAACAATGTAAGCTGCCTCAAATCAATGTGCAAAACTTTACAGGCAAGTATTCCGAGTACAAGCCTTTTATAAGCCTTTTTGATGCTTTGATTGACAAAAACAATACCATGGAAAATGTACAAAAGTTGTTCTATTTGCGCAGTTTTCTTGTAAATGAGCCTTTAGACCTTGTAAAAAACTTGCCATTGGTGTCAGAGAGTTATATACAAGCCAAGAAAATACTTGATGACCGATACAACAACAATTACAAAATTACAAATGATCATATCTCAATTCTACTAGATATGCCCCCATTATGTAAGTCTACTGCAACCAACATACGTCAATTTTTGTCAACAATTAAACAGCAATTAGCTGCCTTGAACAATTTAGGTCATGAGATTAACACTTGGGACCCAATCATCATTTGTATTCTGACCAGGAAATTAGATGTTATCTGCAGTAGGGAGTTCCAATTGTCAAGAGATAACGAACCAACCGTCAATAGTTTGTTACATTTTCTAGACAACAGAGCACTTGCGTTGGAGAATGCAGAGCGACAAGCACATCCTTCAATAAATTCCAAGGCTGTGCACACGGTAACTATGATGAAGAAGCCGTCTTCGCCTCAAAGCTGCATACTATGTAAGTCCAATCATAAATTATTTAACTGTCCGACGTTCAAACTAAAACCAGCGGAGGACCGATTAAACTTTGTAATTAACAACAAGCTTTGCCAAATATGCCTCAACAGCCACAGCAATAAATGCAGATTTTTCTTTAAATGTGACAGTTGCAAACAAAGGCACAACACCTTACTACATCAGGACAAGGCCCAGTCTCCAGTGACATTATTTTCAAAATCTGGATCTGAACAGACACTCTTGCCCACTGCACTGGTTAAGGTTGTTGCGAGTAATGGCACAATATATCATGTAAAAGCGATTTTTGACAGCGGCTCACAATTATCATTTGTGACAAGTGAACTTGCTGAATTATTAGAATTGAAAACAAACAGAATAAATGCCCCAATTATAGGTATCGGCAACAAGGCTAGTCACATTAAGGAAAGTGTTGATATTAAATTGCACTCTCTCACCAGGGACTTCAACATTTCAGTGACATGTTACAAATTGGACAAAATTACCAGTAAATTACCACAATTCAAAATTAATTTAGAAAATATTTCTTTACCTTTAGTAGGCCCATTAGCAGACAAACAATTTAACATACCAAGTGTGATTCATATCTTACTGGGTGCTGACGTGTTTTTCCAGGTGCTGTTGCCGCCTGAGCCTCGTGATGTCGACGCCTCAGCATGCCAAGCTGCACAACCAGGCACATCCAATTCACTACCAGCTTTGCACACTCAATTTGGCTATGTTATAGGGGGATCAGTCCCTACTGCTCTGCATGTAAAACCGGTAACCTCTTTATTTTGTACTGAATGTGATGTTTCTCTAAATGAAACTATTTCTCAATTTTGGGAAAGTGAGAAAGTTCCTGAAATTTTTCCTGAAAGTTTGCCTGATCACCAAGCATGTGAAAAGTTGTTCTGCGATACAGTTTTATTAGATGCAGAAAATAAAAAGTTTCAAGTTGCACTACCGCTCAAGCTACCACTAGAGTCTGTCAATAAAACTCTTGGCCATTCCTTTAACTTAGCTTTAAAAATGTTTTACAATTTGGAAGCCAGGCTCCAAAAGGACTCATTTCTCTTTAAACTATATAAAGAATTTATTAATGACTACATACAACAAGGTCATGGTACAGTAATAGATATTAGTCAATATGATCTTTCTAATGATCCAGTGTACTTTATGCCACATCATCCTGTTCTAAGGCTTGACAAAAAATTCACAAAATGTCGTGTAGTTTTCAGTGGCTCAATGAAGACCAGTAACAAGGTGTCACTCAATGATTTGCAGTTAAATGGCCCTGTAGTCCAAAAAGATTTAATAGATGTCTTATTGTTATTCAGAGTTGACGAGTTTATTTTTATATCTGACATAAAAGGAATGTTTAGACAAATTTTGTTAGACCCAAAGTACAGATCATTACAAAATATCCTTTGGAGGGATACCCCCAAGGATAATGTCAAATGTATTCAATTAAATACGGTTACTTATGGTCTCAAAAGCTCCTCCTATTTAGCTACACGCTGTTTGAAAGAATTGGCAGACCGGTACAAAAAAGAATTTCCTTTAGCGGCTTTCATAGTTGAAAATTCTATGTATGTAGACGATGCACTTGTCTGTCAAAGTTCTCCTGAATTATTAATCGAATCTAAGAGGCAGCTTTGTAGTCTTTTAGAAATTGGTGGATTTCATTTGCATAAGTGGTATTCAAACCATCCACAACTATTAGAGACAATTCCAAAACCACTTCAGCACTTCGATGATATTGATTTAGAGAAAAATAATCTTGCTATAAAAACTTTAGGGGTTAAATATGATGTTAAAACAGATTCATTTATGCTTTCATGCCCTAACACAAACTCTGTCATGCCTGCTTCTAAGCGTTCTATATTAAGCTTCATCGGGAGTTTCTATGACCCCATGGGTTTTGCTGGACCTGTGGTGGTAACTGCTAAGGTTATCATGCAAAAGCTTTGGCAGGCACAAATCGGGTGGGATGAACAGCCTGCTGGCAATTTATTTAACGCATGGTGTGAATTTTATAAGGGTTTGCTATCTATGTCACCAATTGCTATACCACGATACACTAATTTAAGCAATGCACGTTCAGTTCAAATTATAGGTTTTGCTGATGCTGCCAGTTCAACAGCTCATGGCTGCTGTGTCTACTTAAGGGTCACGGACAGCACAGGTATGGTGAAGGTTTCTCTACTCTGTTCAAAGTCACGTGTGAATCCGTTGCGGCAAGCCATAACTATACCAAAACTCGAGCTTAATGCGGCAGTACTACTCTCAAAGCTAATTAACAGAGTGCATATTATATTGCAGCTTAAATAAAAAATTGACAACATTATTTTGTATTCAGATTCTCAAATTGTATTAGCATGGATCAAAAACAGTATGAGTGCATCCAAGCTTGATGCTTATGTGGCTAACAGAGTGAAGATAATTTCACAATTGACGTCTTCTTACATATGGTCTTATATAAGTTCAGATGAAAATCCTGCAGATTGTTTAAGCAGAGGCATCATGCCAGATAGGTTGTCAGATCATCCCTTGTGGTGGCGAGGCTCAAGTGCTATTAACACTTGCGATTATAGTCCACAAAACCTAACCGAGTGTCAGCCTCCTTTAAATCTGAAAGTAGACCATGTTGGCTCTGCACCCTCCCACGCATTGCTCTGTACTGTTTCTATTGAAAAGCCTTTAAATTTAGATTTTTTGCATAAATATTCTGATATCAATAAAATGCAACGTATATTGGCTTACATGCTACGTTTTATTCAAAATGCAAGGTCTAAAATGGTAAAAAATAGTTTAAGCTATCTAACAAGTAAAGAATTAAATGACTCATTACATTTAATTGTCAAATATGAACAACAAACTTACTTAAAAAATGATATTTGCGATTTAAAATGTAAGAATAAAATTGTTAAAGGCAATTTAAAACAATTGTTCCCATTTATTGATGACAGAGGTTTAGTCAGAGTTGGCGGTCGTTTAGAAAACGCGTCTATTCCATATTCTCAAAAACACCCTGTTATTTTACCTCGAGATTCTCGTGTCACAAATTTAATTATTCAAAGTGAGCATATAAAAGGTTTACATGCGGGACCAAGACTGCTTCTCTCAACAATAAATCAAAGATTTTGGGTTGTTCACGGCATTAGACAGATTAAGAAGGTTATTCATAAATGTATTGTATGTTTTAGACTGAAATCTAATGCTGCGAAGCAACTAATGGGCTCACTGCCATATGATAGAATAAATGTCTGTAGAATATTTCAAAAGGTCGGTTTAGACTATGCTGGTCCAATAATGATTAGGCAATCTAGATTAAGAAAGGCTCTGCAAACAAAAGCCTACGTCTGTGTGTTTGTATGCTTTGCCACTAAGGCAATACATTTAGAATTGGCATCTGATTTAAAAACAGAAACATTTTTAGCTTGTTTAAAAAGGTTTATATCTCGCAGAGGTTTGCCAACTGACATTTACAGTGACAACGCATCAACATTTAAATGTGCAAGTAATCAGTTGAATGAGTTGTATAAATTACAAAATTGTAAGAATCATCAGAGGGAAATTCATACCTTCTCATCACAAAAGAACATAACCTTTCATCACTTGCCTTGTTACTCACCTACGTTCTCGGGTTTGGCAGAATCTAGTGTGAAAAGTATGAAGTTCCATCTGAAGCGAGTAGTTCAAAAAACATTGCTGACATATGAAGAAATGAATACTGTACTTTGCCAAATTGAATCCATGTTGAATAGTCGACCACTCATGCCATTGTCAGCAGATGTAAATGATTTTAGTTATCTCACACCAGGTCATTTCATTATAGGGAATGCTCTAAATAGCTACCCAGAACAGAATGTATCATACCCTAGCGATAATTTAAAATTCTGGAAATTATGTACTAGCATAAGAAATTTATTTTGGAAGGTATGGAGTAAAAACTATTTAAACATGCTACAGTCACGTCCAAAATGGAGAGATTCTCAACCTAATGTAAAGGTTGGCTCATTAGTAATTTTAAGAAATGATGATACTTCACCTATGTATTGGCCGATGGCCAGAGTAATTCAAGTCTATCCTGGTACCGATAATAGGGTACGAGTAGTCGAAGTGAGAACTGCGAATGGCAGAACTCACAAAAGGTCTATTGTAAAGGTTAGTGTTTTACCTATTGATCATAAAGACAATGATGTGTAATAACATAGCCATACTTTATTGTAATTCTTACATGCATGTCTGATTCTGATAACTTAATGTTAACAGAAATCATGAACCGCTGTCAGATAATACCTATTAATTAGTTCTGTAAGCTTTAACCTTAGATGTAAAAGATTTATAGTTTAACCCTATAATAAGCTAGAATATAGTTTAAAGAGGCTGCCTATGCAATTTTTTCATTTAAATTGTAGACATATAAACTTGTTATGTTGTAGTTTAACTTGTTAGAATTTTTGTCATGTAGACACATTTGCATTTGTTAAAATCATTGGTTCAATATCCTTTCTTGTAATACAATACCTTGATATCATGTCTTTGCCTCATAAGTACTTGCAACTTGCTGGGCAGCATGTTGGAATCCCAACACTAGTTTTTTAAGATATGGCAACATTGTTACCTTTTTCCCTCTCCTTTTGCCTACGCATGGCGAATAAACAGTGTGTGCAAGATCCTTGTGTTTAATTCCAGCTTCAATAATAAAATACAGTCCATTCTGGCCATTATCCAAACAATACCAAAGTAAAAACATTAAATCCTCCTCGCAATGACTGGATAGATAGAACTATTTTACAGGGGATAGAAGAGAGGAATGATTTATGGGCAAAACTAAGAAAAGACCCTGGGAATAAAATTCTAGAAGAATACTATATACTAAAAGAAACTCTGTTGCCAATGAAATAAGATCTAGAAAAGCCGACTATTACTGCGAACAATTCAAGAAATGTGATAACAAGCCGAAGAAGACATGGGAGCTTATTAATTATCTAGCTAAAAATAAAATCAAACAAAGCTGTGCTCCCCCAAAACTTTTAACTGAAACTAAAACAATTGTAGATCCTGTTGAAATATGTAATACTTTTAATGAATACTTCTCTACAATTGGTGCACTTTTGGCAAATGAAATCATGCAAACAAACTCGCATAACAATATTAACAATATACAGACTCAACCTCCATCAATAAATGTCATCGAGCTTACAACATTAGCACCCTGTACTGCTAAAGAAGTTTCAGAACTAATTGATAGTTTAGATGCCAACACAAGCACAGGTGTAGATGGAATAAGCACAAAAGTATTAAAATGTCTTAAACCACTAATAATCCATACATTGACTGACTGCATTAATGGTCTATTAAGTCTAGGCTATTTCCCTGATTCAATGAAAATAGCTAGAGTTTCACCCATACACAAAACCGGTCCCAAAAATGATCCTGAAAACTACCGACCGATATCTGTATTGCCAGTTTTATCAAAAATATTCGAGAAAGTTATTTACATACGCCTAATAGAACATTTAGATTACCATCAAATAATTTCCGATCGACAATTTGGCTTTAGGCCCCAAAGTAATACATTAGCAGCTACAATAGATCTAGTGACAAAAATAAAACGAAGTATAGATGAAAAAAATATTGTACTTGGCGTATTCATCGATTTAAAGAAGGCATTTGACACAGTCAGCCACGATATTCTACTGAAAAAGCTCAGACGGGTTGGTATAACAGGAACAGCTTTAAAAATGTTTGAGTCTTACCTTGAAGATCGCTGTCAAATCGTTAAGATCGGTGAATATGAGAGTACTTCACTCGCGGTCGCGTACGGAATTCCCCAGGGATCTATTTTGGGACCCTTGCTCTTCCTCATTTACATCAACGATATACAGGATTTAGGTCTGCAGGGTCATCTCACCCTTTACGCGGATGATACATGCCTATTTTACTTCGGTTCCTCCATCACAGAAATAATTACGCAGGCCCAACAAGATCTTGACATTCTCTTTAATTGGCTTCAAACTAACCTTCTCACGATAAATATATCTAAAACCTCATATATAATTTTTAAGGCAAAAAATAAAAAAATCCCTCCTCATATTTCATTAACAATAAATAATATCTCCATACATGAAAAAGCAAATGAAAAATACCTAGGATTGAGAATGGATAACCAACTGACATGGAAAATTCAAATAGATTACGTTAAAAAAAAGTTATCGGCCTTAATGGGTTCGTTACGCGGAATCGTTCGTTGTTTCCCTCGAAAATTACGTTTATCTATTTATAATGCCATGGTAAAATCTCATCTTATCTATCTAATTGAGATTTGGGGCAGTGCATCAAAAACTAGAATTTCCAAATTACAAATTGCACAAAATAAAATAATCAAATTACTTTTTCACTATCCATACACGAGCTCTTGTACTAAAATTTACAAAGAAACAAACCAAATGACTGTGCAACAATTGTATAGATACCACACTTGCATACTGGTTAGGAAAGTATTGAACAAAGCCATTCACACCTCGATAACACTCACACAAATAAAACATGTAGTTAAGCGGTCAACACGGCGAGCCAGTTATCTCATTCTGCCTAAAGTCAGAACCAACTACGGTAAGTTCCCTCAAACGTGAACATTCGTCACGTTTGAGGGAGCACAGCTTTATAATAAGCTACCGTCAGATATAAAAAATATAAAATCTATTGGTGTCTTTAAAACTAAACTTCGCGATCATATTCTAAAGTAATACATAATTGGTTGTTTATTAATGGGTAATTTTGTGGAGTATAGGGTTGTATTGTTATTTACGGAGTGGTTTATTTGGGTAATATGAGTGCGAAATGACTCGTTTTTTCTCAAGTGTTTTGGACGTTATTTGTCTACTTAAGTATATTTCTCATGTAAGTGGCATTTGTGTCTTAATTAGAATAAAGTTCTTTAACCTAAATTACATTTTAAATATTCAGGAGCCTGAGGATTCATTAGAATCGAGAAGAGTGTACAGAGAAGCCTAAGCTCTCTGCGTTGACGAATTTGTAGCCATCTAAGCTCGGAGCGGTAAGGCGATATGTGATCATTCTTACGGAGGCAAAAGATGAAGCTGATGCAGTTATTTACAAGACGATCTAGCTTATTTAGATCTTGATTATGGTCCGGATTGCATACACCTGCATAAAAATGTCTAATATTGGAAAAACTAAGGCTTGAACCAAAAGAATCTTCGTTTTATTAGGTAGAAAGTTTCTGAGACGATTCAGCTGTTGGAGAACAATATTAATAGAGCGGCTGATTTTAGTCACATGAGCAGTCCAACTGAGTAGTAATTATTGTAGGTTATTGGTGAAACAGAGCCGAGTTCGAGATGGTTAATGGTTAATGGTAACGATAAAATAGGATTACCTCTATAAAATGTGTAATTTGTTAACCAAGGTGTCCCAAGTGGAATACACCATTCAAGCCGGGTGAAACACGGTTGAATGCAACAGACTGTTCTGTACACTCCCAGGATTTTTAAGATCCTTGGTACTTCCATACCCGCTAACGATCGCCATGAATATTTCATGTCTGCATTGTGCCACGAAGAATCAAAAGTTTTTTTCTGAATTATTCATGAGACAAGTTTTTGACCTTAAGTACTTGCGTGGGGTTGAATCAGATAAGGTTTGGACTTCATCTTATTATGATAATTGGCGAAAAGGGACTCTTAAACTTCTGTTACTGAAAATGCGTCAATTATACCGTTGTTACATTGGGAACTACCTCTGTGATCGAGTACTTTGTTTATTTGTTTCTTTTCCAATTTAATTTAGGACACAGTAGGCTTTAATCACCTGATTATCCTATATAAGATTTTTTTTCTTTATACATATAATAAGTAGGCAAACAGGCGTACGGCCCACCTGATGGTAAGTGCTTACCGTAGCCTATGAACGCCTGCAACACCGGAGATGTCACGAGCGCGTTGCCGACCTTGAAGGAATATTTTCACGCCCTTTTTGAAGGCTCCCATGTTATAGTCACTAGGGAAAACCATGGCATGTTTTACACTAGTGTCCTTGTAACAACGGCTACAGAGGACAGAAGTCAGTCAGTCGCTCCACTGTAATAACCAGTAGCTGTCTGAGGCTTAATCTGAGTCATATATTTGGAAATAAACATACAATCTTTATCATCACAATGTGTCCTTATTAAATTGCTGATCATAAGCCCCGCACTGTTTTCTCTCTTGATCTTGGTTTCGTAATCCAGTTGTTGCCAGCTATATTTTTAATGACCGAACAAAAATTTCCCAAACACTTCAAAAATAAAATAGTTCGAATTTCATAAACATTAACCTGGCTATATTAAACATGAATTGTGTCACGTGACACGGGCAAGGGAAATGCTAGGTGTGATTTATTGTCCGGATAGGACCCAGGTGCTTCGAGGAAATCTGTGTCGGAATATGACGGGTAGAAAAGGGACGTAGGTGTAGTGTAATGTTGCTTTTATAGTGGTTTAGACGCAAGAGTTAATAATACAATACAATCCATACTAATATTATAAATGCGAAAGTCTGTCTGTCTTTCTGTCTGTCTGTTACGCTTTCACGGTCAAACCGCTGAACGGATTTTGATGAAATGAATATAGTTGAAGACCTGGGGTCAAACATAGGCTACTTTTTGACGCAGGCGGAGCTGCGGGAAACAGCTAGTACAAAATAAATCTGCTTGCATACGGGGTTTAAGAAGGTTAAAATTGTCATGATGATTGTTAGACCTCTGAACGTAAAAGTATATTTAGTATAGTCTCAGATTAAGGAATATAGCTCTATACAGATATTCAACCATCATACCTTAGATTATTAATTGGTCTTGCGCGCGCTCGATAAATTCGGCAACTGTATACGTGGTTTACTCGTAGTGTGTGTAAAACAATGTGCAAAGACTAGAAAGAGGTATTTCTTGTACTACGAGTATTATTCTTACATGGTTTGAATACGCAAACTGGCATTTCGCTTCTGTTTTTAAACTAAAATTTTAAATTTATCTCGGCGTCAAACTCACTTATCGGTTGCGGCGTGACTGACGCGGGTATGCCGCAAGTACGCCGAATTCGCGTAGTTTTAGTTGCCGCATTTGTCTAGTACGCCGACGGTATCTGTTCGAGCGCGCGCGAGACCAATTATTAATCTATGCATCATACCTTGAAATGTGCTAACTTTCTTGGTTTCTCCTTAGACAATATCGTTCAATGTTAGTGTTATGCTATCGAAAACATGAAAAGTGGTCTTTATAACTATATAAATACAACACTTTCAACTTGTGATAGAATGTCTGACTAGATCTTTATATCAACATTTTTTTTAAATCGCTTTTTTTATTATGTACACATTTAATAATGATTTGTTAATAATACAATATACACTATTCAACTAAAAACTTATACTAAAATTAAAATAATTATAATTATAAACTTTGCAGTTCCGCCAAGGTGTCAACCTGCGGTAGAGTGCCCAGAAGGCTGGCAGCATTGCCAAATTGAATGGCAATACTAATCCTCTGTGCGAGGTAATTTCCAGCCTTCCGGTCACGACATATGATGAGCCGATGGACCCCATGGCCCCAGAGTTTCTACCCCAAAAAGGTAGAGACTTCGCCTTTAGAGGTTTCTGCTTCGGCTGCAGCAGCACCGGCCTTTTTCATTCTGAAATATATTTAATTCTACTTTGTAAGATATAAGCTAGATAATCCTACTTCACTACACAACAAGTAAAGCACAGTAACTGAAGAACTGAACCGCGATATAAACTAGCATGGCGGCGACCGCAGAAGTCACGTGCAGCGCCTAGTTTCGGAGTTCGCTGCAATAAACACACGGAACATGTGCTAACCAACTTGTAACTAAATATATTATTAACTTGCATAGAATTGTCGTGTAATAACTTGAATAGTTCTTCCATATGTATGGTTTAAACTGCCACCGTGGTCGGCGTTCGCTTTCGACCTGTGCGCGGGTTCAATTCCCGTCCAAGTAGCGGCCGAAGCGTCATCGTTGCATTATTGATACGCGGCGAGTTGCGTTCATGTCATGGAGCAAATACAAAGAGGAGACGGCGGCGGGTCGGAAAATAGCTCCGCCCAACTTACGTCATTTTTAGTTCAACTGTGAACGATGCGTGACGTGGAGCGAGCTCTTATGTTTTTCTTATATTTCTAATTTACGTTTCGATTCAGCTAATAATATTTTAAACCATTTAGTTTGTTTGTAATATCTATATTGTGCATAAAAAAATAACAAATAATTTACAAATTTTTTTTTTTCAAAAGTTTCAATGCTGTACTGTTCATCAAGGGATCACAATAAAATGAAATAACTAAATAAATATTGATTTATTTCAGGCACAATTCAACTGACAGAACAGGACCTATATAAAATTAAAAAAATATAAATATACACATTTACACAGATTAGGTGTACAATGAACGGTACTTACATACGTTGATTTAGTGGTGCACAAAATATATGTCTGTTTTTTAATGTTTTAAATAGCTGTAATATAAAGAAATCTTTTTTATATTGAAATCTTCGATTTGCTAGCGACATCTATTGGTAAGTAAGTCAATAGGGGCGGAGCCACGGCCAAACCGAGCTCCCCTCACGTCTGCCTTCCGCCCCGCGTAGCCTCACAAAATTTTTGTAACGATGCTCTCGATTTGCTTTCCTTTTTTGATTTGATTGATCTCCTCTTTGTTATTACTCCGTGGATGAGGATGTTTCCAATAATTGGCGTTTATATTATCGGGCGTAAGTGTTCTTTCTGTACGTTAGTACTATTAATAATCCCGTGGTAAAAGCCACTTATTTTTTGTCTCTAAGAATGTTAACTTAGCTCCAGTTATCCAGGGACAAATTCGACCCCAAGTTATGAAAATTATTGCAAATTAGTATTAATAATTAACGCATGTAACTTTGGCGTAGTGCGTTCAAACTGGAATGCTTTGGGAGTTCGGAATAGCTCGGTAAATAATTAAACTATGGCTAGGTTTGTTCCCTTTGTAACCACTTCATAGGCTGTTTCGAGTAAAAAGAGCGGCTGCGATAGGCTAGTTTCCACTAAGAACTAATGAGATAGATGACACTTTCTAATCATTAAATTAGATATGTAGGATTGAAAAAAATAAACTGTATATCACAAAATTTTAAAGATTTTTGCTATTTTTTGAAAATAAAATCGAGGAAAATAGCCGTTTTGTCACGAGACATTGAACACCAATCAGAAGTGTGTTAGTGGCCAACACCGTTACAATTTTTCAAGCTACCTTATGGCATCTGACACAGCCTCTCGGCTGCTATCTATCGATAACAACCGGGACCAACGGCTTACCGTGCCTTTCCAAGCACGGAGTAGCTCGAGATAGAAAGTGCCACTAAATGGCGACCAATCCAAAAGTGGATACGCGGGTCGCGCTCGACTAATCGAGCTCCTCATCTACGATCTAAATCATCATTCTTTGCATTTTTAATAACCAAATCACAAAATAAATTATTCTGATTGTGAATAAAGCACTTTTCTTTTTTTATAAAATGTGAAATACAAAACAGAAAGAAGTTTACCAGAAACTTCCCGGTTGATTGGAAAAGATCTCTTTATGGGATAAGTCCGCCGTTACATTTATTTTTAGTTTTTATATTTACTGTAATGCTATTTTCTGTCTAATAAAGTTACTTATTACAAACAAACTTATATGAGGGCGGGCAACCTTGGAAAATTAAGTTATTGGAAAGAATGACCATTGTGTTTTTTTATGGTGAACTGGACTGATCATTAAATATAACTCAGATCTTAGCAGCATAATAGTACTAAGATACGTAAATGAAAGGTCTTTTGCCTAGCGCTACAATAGCTCATTAGGTTTAAAAAAAAACTTAACGCATTTATTTATTTATTGGTAAGCATCCAGAGTAACCTATAAGCTATTACATCACAAATGTCTTGGATATAATTTAAGAGTTATTAAAAAGTTGAAATAATAATATGTTTTTGAAAGTGGGTAAACTAAAAAGGGACAAGGGGAGCGAAACTTTAAGAGGTGAAAGGGGCCACGAAGTGGAAGTTAAGTTAATTATTAGTGAGAAAAGAGAAGATTTTGTTCGGTCAAACACTCACATACTCTTTATTACATTATTTTTACAGTCCAAGTTTTAGGCTACTATTTTAGTAAATTTTGTTGAATTTTATTTAATTTAAAATGCAAATATTCATCTTTCGGCAACACTGAACCTTTAGGATAAATACAATTGTCAGCCCCATTCGTACTTGATTCTCTTAAATCCGATTTACGCTGTGTAATACACACTTTGTACATCCTTGTCAATATTTGAATATATACGTTCTAACGTATTTATTTAAAACCTCTTTGTTTTATTTCGCCATTATTCAATAAATTTAATTGTGTTTATTAATTACATCTTTAGAAAAAAAAAATAGATTTTAACGTGCGTGTTTATAAATTTTGTTTTGATATTTCAATACTACTATTGACTGAAGTCTACAAAAACTTACTCTAAGACGCATTCCGAAATAAAAGATTGCGACGACGCTTTACAAAAAGGACTAGAAAACAGTTATTTTCAACCGGCAATGTGCTAGTGACATTCCTGGTGATCAGACTTCTATGCTACGGTAACAACTCTATACTAGATGTGCCGTACGCCTCTTTGCCTACCAAATCATGAAAAAACAAACAAAGCCGCAGCAAAAATTCATTATAACTTCCAATGAAAAGAAAGTATTTTCTTGTTAAGACTAACTTCTTACCAAAATCAACGGTGATTTATATCAATTCCATTAATTTTCTTAAAATAACACCGGCTGAAATGTTCCGAGAACTTTCTGGTTTGTAATCAATCATTACTGAATGTCAATAGTATTGGTTTTAGGCACTTGTTTTGTAAAGGGTTTATTTTAGAATATTCTGAAAGTAATAATAAATTAGGTTGAGACAGCTGGCTTTACCATGGAGTAAATACAAAGAGGAGATGCCGTTTGAAATGGCGCAGTGATGTGATCATTGGCGCCTCGACGACACAAAAGTGGGCGGAGCTGGTTATTGCTCGTGCTCCATGAGTGGAGCCACGGCTGAAACCAAGCATACCGCACGTCTGCCTTCCGCCCCGTGTAGCCACACAAACGCTTTCTTACAAAACGCTTATTACGGCATCTCCTCTTTGTAATTACTCCATGGGCTTCACAGCCTTCGTAGGGTTGAAAAAGCTGTTGTGGAAAAGACTTCTGAAATACCTATCATATCTGAAGTTATGAATGATTTTTAAATTGAAGTACCATTCGTGTCTATTTCCTTTTCGTGCTTCTGTTTTAAAATTACTTCAATTGACTGTAATCAAATACAAAATTTAAAAAAACGAATCGATATCCTATGTACTTTAGAACTTGTTCGGGGTCCGGCCGTTGCGCGCTCGATCCGGACGACGCACGGCCGGATCGCTCACTAATTTCAAAATTTCCTTAGCCGAGCCGCCCACGGCCAGACCTCGCCCGTTTTTGTTATTTTAGTACTGTTGAGTAAAAAAGTGTTAACATTTTTTTTTTATTATATATCTAATGTATTAAAACGTGTCAGCCGAGGTACTGGGATTGCAGAAATAAGCTATTTAACTAAAAAAAAAATTGTATTTCATATTACAAATTTGAGTTCCTGAAAAATTGAATCTGTTCAATATTAAATAAGTTATAAGAATTTGAAATCATGTGGAAGGGGAAACTGGAAAGAAAAAAGAAAAGTGTTACGGACGACACGCAACGCCGTATGCCTACGGGTAGGGACGGGAAGTGCGGGGCGAAGGAACCCGCAGAACAATGGCGCTTCCCCCACCACTGACCCACGCAAGGGTCACTAAAAATCTTATTAAAATGTGAACACAGTCAAGTAGCCTATTATGAGGAGGTTCGCAGATCCGTTTATCTCAAAAAATTCTGCCCATACATTGCCGTGGGGTAAAGAAACCCTATGCCACCCTGTCATCCTTCTCGTATTTTGTTTGATTTGAATGATGAATTTAATTTATTATGTATTTTTAAGTAACGTTAATTTAATATATTAATTTAAAGATTCAATATATTATAATGTGTTTAACATGTCAGCCAAGATGGGTACTAGGATTGCACAAATTATGAGAAAGTTTGCAACCTTAAAATTAAAACTGTTGTTACGAAGATTCTGGTAAATGAAATCGTAAAATCTTGATATGATGTTGATATATCGATATATTTTATTGTAGAAGAAAATTAAAAACAAAAACTACCCCATCACTAGCTTGTAATGAGCCTTTAGAACGTTAGGTAGAATATATTTTAATTGTGCCATTCAGTGCTCCTGCTAAATATTAAAAGGAGCGCAGCTTTGGAGCGGATCAAATCAGAGCGCTGGGTGGTATACGTCCAAAATATTTAATACGTGGCCCTGTTTACTATTAATTTATATTTTATTTAACACCACGAGATCAGTTATCAAGAGGTAGTATTTTTTTTAATCGGAACCATAAAATTTAAACCAAAAACACAGTACAACAGTACTTTTAAATAAAAAAAATATTTTATTTTATGACCGGGCGCGGCCTGGCCATGGGCGTCTCAGATAAGCAAATTTTGAAATTAGTGAGTGATTCGGCCGTGGGTCGTCTGGATCGGGCGCGCAACGGGCCCTTTTTCGAGTGACCTCTCTCCTTTTGAAAGTCGGTTGAAAACTTGAATGAAATAGTAATAAAATCATAAAGTCGTCACATTGTCATTCTATAGTAATAATCCCGACAGGGTTTAATGCCAGTGTAGCCATTTCAAACTGTTTAGCACCTTCTGCTTGCCCTGTCAGCTGTACAAAAGGGGACCTTAATTCGGCCACGGAAAGTGCAACGGAAGTTGCGCGTTTCTGGAGGATTTTTTTGAAGTTTTAATTCGAAAATAAGTAGTTATAATCCACTAATATTATAAATGCGAAAGTCTGTCTGTTACGCGTTCACGGCCCAACCGCTGAACGGATTTTGATGAAGTTTGGTATGAATGTAGTTGAAGACCCGGGGTCAAACATCGGATCTGCGGGAAAAAGCTAGTTTCTTATAAAAACAAAAATAAATGCATCTAATTCGATATTTCATATCATTCGCACGCCTAGTCGATGTTTCCGGGGACTCAAGGGCTGGCACTTATTTCGGTCAAAGGTCTGCATGGATATCCAGAGAGAAAATACCGCCAGCCTTCTGGGTACTTTACCCTGTGATGGCAGCGATTTGGACTCCGTTTTTTATTTAATTTAAGATTAATCTTTTATTTTATTATTTATCAGTGTCTCTATTTATTCTTGAGATATCTAATTTTATTATAAAGATTTTATTTTTCGATACGAAATGAAAGTTTGGTCCCCAAACTTTTACCGCACCCTTCACAGAAATAACTTTCCTATACAGTGGACCATTTATCAAGTCGTGATCGCAACGGAAGGCTACATTTGTTAAAGTGTCACTTCTAAGCCCAAACACTTTTCTTTCATTTCCCTTGAAGAGATTTGTGTCTTCGGTTTCGATTACTAGAACTTCTTTTTTTTTCTTCTTTGACACGCGTATCCGTAGCGAATGCGCGTGTCAAGTCAGTCATGCGACGACGGCGAGGCACGATCCGTATTGGATTGGTCGCCATTTAGTGGCATTTTAGTGAAAGTAAGCCCATAGGTCTCGATCGTTATCGATAGATCGCAGTCGATAAGCTGTGTTAGATGCCTTTAGACAGCCTAAAAATCTAACAGTGAAATCTAAATTAAATTGAGTTTGAAATGTATTATTTTATTAATTATGTATTTTTGCACACCTTTTACAGAGGTAAAATGTATTTGGGTACCTATTTATATTGTAAAATCATTGTAAAACCTACATTTTATGCAAATAAATATTTGATTGATTGATTGATTGAGTGTTGGCCATCTAAGACGTGTTCCTGTTGGTCTTATTTCCCTCTTAACAAGATCGGGAGGTCAGATAGCAGCCGGAAGCCTCTGCATTGTAACAACCAGCCCTGATAAATCAAGGACCATCACTTACAGAGTAACCTAGGCTCTGAAGCGTAGCCTGAGGATGTAACTAGGAAAACACGTTTGGACTCAGAAGATAGAGGCGGTTTTGAAAATCTCTGTCGCCAGGGTGTGATGATGATGATGTCCGACCGCTTTAAGTACAAATATTATGTATAGTATAGTATGTGCAGTTATTCGGGCTTTTAACTCATCGAACTTAGTGTAGAGTTTGGCGTCAGGGTCAATAGGCATGGCGAATAATTTTCGATTTCATGTTTAAATGAAAGACCTCACTATATCAGGCACAATGGTAAAAAAAAACACGTCCATAAAACTTAAACTAACGGAGATATGACGAAGTTAAATTCACGTGCGTTTTGGACGATACCAAATGCTCCATACTAATGGATACCTAGCGGTGACGTCACGTCTAGGTAATTTACAAGAGTGAGACCATAATTTGTTCGACAACTACCTTAAATATTGTAGTTTTTGTAATTTTATATTTTCAAAATTGACTTTTCCATCGATTTTTAAATTGTAATATTTTTAAGTGAAAATTTTAACAATGAGCATAAATACATATATACTAATCATGCCATCACATTACTTTTTCAATTTTTGAACCTTGTCGTCTACCCAATTGGCTAGTCAACTAAAAAATAAATTGTGTATTTTATATAATTTATTGATAGAATAGTCTATTTCGGAGATACAATTTAAACGAAAAAATTCTTAAAATTATATTTATTTTGTTATTTAATTTTAAAGATTTTATAGCGATGACGTCACGCAGCTATAATGGCCATTTCGAACTGCAAGAAAGCAAAAATTACTAAGGTATTAAAAAATATGTATGTCAGTGTCAAATGTCAAAGTCAAGATGGACCGCGAACTGCGAGTTGGTTTCTTGTTTGTTTACAATTGCCAAATATCTAGGTACCCCAATTTTTGTATCTATTGCATATTGGCCTGTTGATTAGACTTACTGCCGTCCCTTCATCCGTTGACATCTGATTTTTCAATAATTGGACACCGATTCTTCAATAAATGTATGAATGAATGTAATGAAGATGTAGTTAGGTTATGTTTAATTGAACAGAGATGACATTTGACACCGGTGACAAGTACGTAAAGCGCCTAATTAGCGCTACCAAACAAAAAATATTTATTCACTACCCTGTGCTACCAACCTAAAAAATTAAAAGTGAATAGCCGGAAGTTATCCGGCTACGTCATACGTTAACTTTGCTAAAAAATGAAAGTCATTGGGTTTTCTGCGATTTTCTTTAAAAATACTTGCTTATCTAAAGATCTGATTAATGTAATCTGTTCCATATGCCTATTCCTCGAAATGGTTTACGAATTAGACATTTTCATGAAAAAGTTTACTAGCCAATTGCACATGTGAATTGACCCACTCGATGTAAATGAATAAATAATTCAAGGAAGAAAGACCTGGGGTTCGAAGCAAACCCCTGAGGACGCAACCGGGAAAGCGGAAGGATAAGGAAGAGACGTAAATGAATAAATGAACTTCAGTGTCTACGCGAAATCTCGAATTTTCTTTAAAAATAAATTCATTTTCTCATATAATTGTAACAAAATGACCTGCTTTCGTATCCATAACATGGAATTCTTAGTAAACTTTCAGGAACAACGCACGCGCTTTTAATATTTTCATTTAACATTTCGGCAGCTTCATGTTAACAAGTTTTCAACTTTGCAAAGAAAGTAATAATATGTTTATAGAAACTAAGTTGAAAACTCATAACTTTGCTGAATTTCGTGAACGTAACGTGTAAGTGCTTGTAATTTTAGCTTTGATCTAACATTGAGGGTGTAAATTTTATTTGGCATTGTGATTCCTTGATTTTATGGAAATGTGTTACTTTACAGTGTCTTTTTCTGGAAAAACATTTACAGTAACCTCTTTTCAACTTACTTTTTTTAACTGCTTTTAGTCCCCAGTTAGTAAACCATTATAGTTACTTTAACTAATATATCAGTAACCGTGATATTTTAGATTATCCCCTTAGAAATAATTTTGTAATTATAGTTTAATAATACCATTTGTACCGTGACTCCTCAAAAGCTGGTCGCTAAAAATCAGTGCTAGTCATGCTTGCATGTCTAGCGCAACACTGAGCCGCCACCTATTGAGACGTCTGTCACGTACTTTATCTATCTTGTACCATCGCTTGTAAGACCTTTCCTATAAGTGATGGATCTATCAATAAAGTTTACTCTATTCTATTCTATCATATACTTTAACCGTGTTGGTCAACCGACCTTTCACACCCTGTTATCAGAGGAGTCAATCGAATATGTCTGCCCTAGTGTCATTGTTTCAAAATCACCAATTTAATTTCCTGTGTGCTCCATATTGCTTAATGAGAGGGCACAAAAAATTTAAGAATCAATAACACGATATAGAGAAAGAAGAATTTTTAGACTACAAGGTCAATCGACTCCGCCAACCTGACTGTTTCTCCTATTCATTTGAGAATTAGTTTTTAAAGTAGTTATCCTTAAAGAAAAAATATATGTATTTTTCTTGTAGCAAAATCTAATCTAATGATGTCAGTCACAATAAGAAATAACTTTGTTTATTTTATTTTGCTCCTTAATTTCCTATTCAAACAGATGTCGAATTAATTTCATCTTGTTTGCAACAGATTGTTCCACTTTACGAGTTATGGCTCAATAACTTTTCTTATATTAATTTGAAAATGCTACAAGAATTCTGTACTATATCCGATTTTTTAATAAGTAGTAGGTATTTCCTTATATATTGGACTGGTCGCCATTTAGTGGCATTTTCTATCTCAAGCTCCTCTGTGCTTCGGAAGGCTCGTTAAACTGTTGGTCTCGGATGTTATCGATAGACGGCAGTCGTAAGTCTGTATCAGTTGCCTTTAGGCAGCTTGAAAAAATATCTGGAAGTGTTTTCCACTAACAGATATCGGGTCATGTTCCTGTCGGCCTGGTTTCCCTATTTAAAGGGTTACGGAGGTCAGACGGCAGTCGCTCCATTGTAATAATCAATGCCGGCAAATCTAGGCATACGTACTTGTCGAAAACGACATGCATGACACATTATAATGTAATAAATTGATAATTTTATTCAGTAGTTTTTTTAATTTATTTATTTTTTATTTTATGCATAATATCAACAATAAATTAATTTTATTCTTGTGGAATTATTTCGTAAAATAATCAACATTTTAACAGCTCTCCAAATGGAACCAATTAAAAAGTACATTTCCTGCTTCTCATTACGACCCGAAAACAAAACTAATTGTCCACGAATGAATTGCCATTGACCCCGACAATCAACCGTTTCACTCCAAAAGCCTGATTCACCACAAAACTGTACCCTTTCACCCCGATTACATACAATTAAACAACCCTAAAATAATATTCCAGTTCATTAGGATACAGACGACTTGTAGTGTCAGTTTTTGTGCGTGACTTAATCGTAATAATTTTCGTTTGATTGACAGCGACTGAGCGATTAGCGATAATACAAACTTTAAGCCATTGCTTCAAGTCATTATATAATATAAAAAAACTTAAATCCTACACAAGATGACGATACATCTCAATGATTTTCTACTCAATGTAAAGTCAGGGGTGTTACTTCCAAGCATCTGTCCCATGGCTTGGATACATAGCACACGGGTACGCGAGCCCGACTTACCCGAGCTGCTACTGAGTCAACCTATGTCCATCCGAGTCAGTAGCATCCTAGTACCTCATCCTTTCCTCAAACTTAAACACTTCCCACCCTTCCTTAGCTTAAGAATACTTCCGATGGGCAGCAGCGTCGGAAGTACGATAAGCCGCTGAAACTGCGCTCGCCAACCCGCCTGCCAAGCGTGGCGAGTATGGCAACAACCCTCAATTAATGGGGAGGCCCAAGTCCAGCAGTGGACTGACTGCGGCTGAAACGAAGATGTTCTACTGCCTGTGTGAGTGGTAAGGTTATGGTAGATTTTTAAGTAAAGTATACTTTGTTTGGTTGTTTCAATGACGTATCTGGACGTCTATACAGTCACAAGACACTACATGCATTATTAACTGCACGAATGCGAGGGCATTTTCGGCGAAGGAACTCGTCGTATCTAGGTTAGGGATTTATTCATCATGCATTCCTTTCATAAAAATCTTAAAAGGAATTTTTGTTATAATCAATAATTTACCAACTCTCGTAGGCGAGGTTTCTTCCTTAAGCTTGTCTATTAAAACAAGCAATCTATCTATGTTTTATGCCTTTCGGTACATGTGGTCTATATACTTTGATCACAGATTTTTTAAATTCTGTAATTGGTAAGAACAATACGTATGAGTGAATATCGGTCTACCAGACTTTAGGGTGCAGCTAAAAAAGCACGATCCTCATCCACATTCAAAACGCCATACGTTGTAAGCTAAGCCGCAGCTCAACCGTTAGCAATCGTCAGGATTTGAACAAGTAATTAACAGGAAATTAATAGATCGTGCGAGGCGGGGTGAAATGGGCCTGTTTTGCTGTGTAATTGTCGTTGGGCAGCAGTTTAGGGTTAATGGCTGTTTTGCTAGCGTAATTGGTTGTACATTTTAATTTCTCGCTCGCCGGCTGGTCTATCTGTTCTTTTTTGCCCGACATCATTATTTTTATGCTACAAGGCTTCTCTGTATTTATATCGTAATTAATTTTAATTAAGTGTTAAAACAAGGTTTTTATTACCTGTTAAGATATTTTATTTTATAATAGTAGGCAAATAATATTTATTCTGTTTGTGACAAGTGTCTTAGTGAAGATAATATAAAGATGGACTCCCATTCAGGTCCGGCAACGCACACCTAGCGTATTCAATGTTTGTTCGCGGGTGCCACCAACTCAAGGTTTGCGTTTACAGCCATAGATAAAACTTTTTTTTATGTTTCCGTTTGACTTATCCATCCATACTAATATTATAAATGCGAAAGTTTGTCTGTCTGTCCGTCTATCTGTCTGTTACGCTTTCACGGCCAAACCGCTGAACGGATTTTGCTGAAATTTGGTATGAATATAGTTAAAGACCCGGGGTCAAACATGGAATACTTTCTCACGCAGGCGGAGCTGCGGGAAACAGCTAGTGTTTAATAATTTTGACAGTGAATCGTAGCTAAAGATATTTTCTCACTGGCAACGTCGATACGTTACGACCAACTTAAAAAAATCATAAATTTCACAAGTTTGTAAACAACGAAAATCGCGGGTTTATTTTTGAAGTATTTTTTCATGTATTTTCGGTTTTGACTTCCAGTTTTTGGTAAAAAACTCAAGGTCAGTGCCGAAATTACTTGAAAATTGTTTAATTTTCTTGTTGGCACTTTGAATTAAATAATTATTGTGAGTTGAATATTATAGAACTCAAATAGTGCGTTGAGTTGAGTGGCGCATGCCGAATCATGTCGCATTAATTGTGGTACGCGAGTATGGTAGGATTTTAGTCTTATTTGATTTAAATGCAGTAAACATATTATACTTACCATTATTTTAAAAAACTGAGATATTAATGAGACTAGAAAATATATCATCATCATTTCAGCCGCAGTCAGTCCACTGATGGACATAGGCCTCTCCTAATGATTTCCAAAATGATCGATTGACAGCGAAAATATATACACAAAGCAGCCGGGACCAACGGCTATGCTTGCCAGCCACGGCATAACACCATCCATCAATGGTGCGTTGCCGGATCTCTGCATAAAATTTTCTTGCTGCGTGCCACGAACGCAACGTATGCGTTTATCGCTTTTTTACTGTTAGATATTTTTTTTTCAATTTTTTTTATTTATGAGTACTAAAATCTACATAGTTTTTTAATAATATTCATAAAAAATAATAATATACATAAAAAACCAGGTATCATGATGAAATCTTTCCAAAATTCTTTTTAGGTAGAACCGTAGGTCAACATTAGTTATTATAAAAAACTACTCATATTAAGTTTATTATTCTACGTCACTTGTTTGAATTTAAAGCTAAAACTTTAAGGTATTCACTGAGAAAGTTTTCGTTAAAGTTCATCCTTGAAAGCTCGGGTAATATTCAGTGAACTTAGAAATTGTCTCGACGTAACATTTCGCCTTTTCTATGCACTAGAATATTATACTGATATGAGTCAAGAACTTTGGATATTTAAGACTAGATTAATTAAATATGGGCATTGGCGTATTCGGATTGGGACCCTGGATTAATCGGACCCTAGGCCATAAGACCAGCTGTGAATGTATGGATGGGAAAGTGTTAGGATGCATTAGCCTTGGAGTTTTTAATTCTGTGAAATTCTAGTGACCTACTCGCACACACCGTATTAAAATAGTTTAATTCAGTGTAAATATTTTGAAAATCAAGAAAAAATATCTAGTATATGTCATAATCTGACAGAATTTTGTATGAAAGGTCGATTTTTAATTGGTCAATTAGTAGAGAATGCCTTAGACTCTAAGGTCATGGGTTTGGTTCCCATGGGAAGCATACTTTCAGAATCAGAATCAGAATCATTTATTTTGCTTATGTGTAAAAAGGTTACAAATTTTTTCCCGTCCAGTGTATTCTGTCTGCTACCAGACGTGCAAAATTATTTATAACATTAAATTTAATTATATTAATACGATGTTAAAATAAGGTAAAAAAAAACAATAATAAATTAGTCAATAATAATAAATTTGTCTAAAAATTATTAATACAAATTGTCAATAAAATTCTCGCAATTATATCAATAAAACTTAACTTAACTTTGTTTCATCATCATCATCATTTCAGCCGCAGTCAGTCCACTGCTGGACATAGGCCTCTCCCAATGATTTCTAAAATGATCGATTGACAGCAGTCTGCATCCAGGGTTTGCCTGCGACCTTTTTCAGGTCATCTGACCATCTGGTCGGTGGGATGTCCGACGCTGCGCTTACCGGTAAGCGGTCGCCATTCGAGAACCTTTCTGCCCCATCGGCCATCGGTTCGCCGCGCTATGTGCCCCGCCCACTGCCACTTCAAAGAACTAATCCGCTGGGCTATATCGGTGACTTTTTTTCTTCTACGGATCTCTTCATTTCTGATTCGATTACGTAGGGAAACACCAAGCATCGCCCTCTCCATAGCTCTCTGGGATACTTTGTTTAGTTGTTTCTAACACGGTAAGGACATTACAGGCTTGAATCTGTTTCGGAAAGCACGATAAGCCGTTGGTCCCGGCTACCATTTGGTGTTCGTTAAAGGAACCACGTCAGAAGAGGAAAAGCAGTCCTTAAAAACACCGATACGGATTCACAGGGTTGATTGGCAATGTAACCAACTCGATATGAATGAATGCTAAGTCTGCCAATTTTTACAATGGTAAATAATGTTTTAAATATACAAAATAAATACCCACACTCGCATGAAGAAACAACACCGTCAACAATATAGTTTAAAGTAGTTCATAGACAATTCCCAGATTAATCGAGGAATCTCCCGAGAGACATAAACTTGTGTCGACTAATAAGTTCAGTTCACTACTGTTTGACTTACTGACATTAAGTAACTTACTAATTGGACCAACTTTGTTTTGTTTGTTTGTAAAATACATAACAATTAATACAAAAAATAGCAACGGCGGACTTATCCTATTAAGAGATTTAAAAAGAAGACACGTAAAGAGAAACTTTTGCGCTTTTGTTTACGCAAGTTAAGCGACTATAGGTGTAGCCGTGAATTGATTTAGAGAAACTTTTGCGCTTTTGTTTACGCAAGTTAAGCGACTATAGGTGTAGCCGTGAATTGATTTGGTCGCCGCATTAGTGTTTTTAATGAGGTCCTTATTTATTTCAGTATATTATATGCGTTTTAATGTAGGCATGCACATTTAAGCTTTCTGCACCGCTCACTCGAGTGTTTTTTTTACCGCAGCTCATTTCTACCCTAAGGTTGGCTGGAAGAAATTGCATTAGCGATAAGTCCGCCTTTGTACCCATTAAGTTGTATTGGATTTAACTATGTGTTTCTTTTGTTTGTAAATGGTGCAATAAAGTGTTCATTCATTCATTCATTCTTCTTTGCCTCAGAGAAATTATTATTGGTTGTATTTATGATTGTAACATATTTTTGTTGCCGTGTAGATACTGGCAATGAAGCTAAAATTGAAGTTAACAAAAAAAGTTGTTCTATATAATTGTTTCAGGCGTTACTTCGCGAATCATGCAAACTATTGCCGGCCGGCACCCACCCACTACTGTTAGTCCCAACATACTTGCCACCATTAGTTTGTTTTCGTGTTTGAAAATGCCTCGCGTAAAGGCAAAGCATGTGTAGCATGTGCAAACTAATGGTGGCAAGTATGTTGGGACTAACAGTAGTGGGTGGGTGCCGGAAACACACAAAATAATTTGGTAAGTGCTTGTAAAAGTTGTTCTTGTTGCACAACTTGTCTTCTTTTAATTATACTGGAAGAGATCTCTTTATGGGATACGTTGCATTTACTTTTAGTTTTTGTATTTACTGTTATGCTAATTTCTGTACAATAAAATTATAACAAAGTTAACTTTGCAAGGAAGATGTGGCGCGTTCCTGTACAGATGGAGCTTTTTGGACACTTTGGACAGCCCTCCTTGTCTTTGTGGGGATATTCAAAGCATGCACCTCACTGATCACTGCTCATTGTACGCCATAGATGGTGGAATCCTGAAGATGCACGATGCCGATCATGGGGTGGTCAAATTCAGAGTCGTCTTCAAACTCATCTAATTACCAAAACCGAAAATAAGATGAGTTTGAATTTGAGTAATATAAAAAATGTATCAAATACTTTTTTTGAAAACCGCATCAAAATCTATTATTGAAAAGTCGAACTGAGAACCTCCTTTTAAGTCCGTTAAAAACAAGTTTAATGACGTATAAAGTGCAGACTCTTACAATAATGTCAACACTGTTGTTACGGAGTTATTATTTTCGCATCTACAGCAATGTCCGATGCTCTATACTATAAACTAGCGAAAACACAGATGAACGTACGCTTCTAAGTCAACTTTTTTATACATATCTACTTATTCTTCTTCGTAATATCGTTTTTCCGCTGATTGTTCTTTTAGCTGTCTGCTTCAGACACAGGGCTGTTGGGCTCATTTATATCTTCATTTATACTAATATAGTTTATACTAATATAGCTGTAGTTTTAGATTTTTGCTACTTTAGAAAGAAAGAATTACAAGAAAGAAGTATTTACAATTTTGACTGCATGTTTAAAGAGTCTTGAAAAAAATACTGAACATTCACATTACAGGCAAGTGCAACCATGTGAAACAGCTTCTTTATCTTTCTGATCCATTTTCATTGAAGAATAAGTAATAGCTAAATGCAAATGCGAGTAGAACGATTGCCTACATTCCACTCTGTTACAACTCCGAACGATTACGTCAAAGTCTCTACGTTGATAGATGCGTAGCAGGCTTTTTGGAGAGAGAATAATATTGTTGCATTGTGCGGCTTGCTAATCACGAAGTCAACATTAATAAAACTAACAAGGATATAACGTGTTCAATACAGTATCATGTTCATTTCGTCCCCGTAACCACTCACAGGAAAGAGTCTCTCAGCCCTTAGTACAAAGATTAATCACTAATGCAGTTTCTTCCAATTAGCTTAAGGGTCGAAAGGAATTTTAAAGAAACGGTACCCGTGATCCAACCAGGTGGGCCTCGACCAACTGACTGGAAAAAATGCAATCTTCAATTGCATCTGCAATTTTCTTAATCTACGCTCAAAGTGTCACGGACAGTGTCCGCACTCTCGGGACACTCCGCTTTATTTTAAAATTTCAAAAGAACATGTTTTCCGAGTTGCAAGGGAATTCGATTTGAAAATTGCCAACGCGGTGGTTCAAAGAAGTGAGATGAACGTGATATTTTTACTATATGTTTTTTTACCTCAGAAGCGAATTTTAGAAGAATGTGATTGTTCGCAATCTTACATTTGCCGGCGCAAATATAGACGTTAGATCCACGCATCATGAATGCTTTATACAATTTTGAAAGATCAACTTACTCCAAGTAATAAGTAGGTATATTTTTTAAGTAATTTAAAATATCCAGTGAATAATCGCAATCCCACAAGCTTTATGTTTAATATAGGTGTAATAATATATAGGTAGCTCTCTAACTTTGAAGAGAAATATGCGATGAAGGATTCAGAGAAGATAAAGATGGGGGGGGGGGGAAGAATGAAGTTATGGGGAGTTAGTAAGTTATTGCAATGGGGTGACTGCCGTTTGACCTCCGTAACCGGACCAACAGAAACATGAGTTGAGGCGTGTTAATTGTCAACACTGTCAGATTTTTCAGCACATTTAAGTTATGTTTTGCTTAAAAGCACGGATGAGTTTGAGATATAAAATATCTTTAAAGATGCTTGACATGCGTAATGTTTACGGATACGCACGCCGCGCTTTCTAACTTAATTCCAACAGTTTTCAAACACTGCAATGTCACAACCAAACTGGGAATACTAAAAGCAACAATGAGTAACATCCCTGTTTACAGTTCGTTACCGACAGCTAGTTAACGAGGTCACTCTAATTAACACGTTATTATATACGGCAGTCGCTCTGTTTGTTTGTTTGTGTATGTCGTGTGGTTTTGGTGCGCTAGTGTGCGTGGGTTACCGCGAATGATGTTCGTCATGTTAATAATGCATTAGTGTACAAAGTACACGTACACGTGCAGGTTTACAATGGTCTTTTAAATGCATCCGAATGGTAGTGGGCATCGCCTTCCATCATAAACAGTGACTTTATAATTAAACCAAATAAGTCAAAACCTTCTCACCAACCAACCAATCTCTTTTTCGACCTTCCTTACAAAATCCTTTCAGCCGATAACTAGGTATATTTAAATGGAAGATACGCAATTTTTTCTCGGTTTTCACGAAATTCAACGATCTGGCCACGACAACATAGTGTTTCTACCAATCTTCCTGAAAGAAGAATGGCTGAGACCCTTAGAGTACTGGTACCTACCTCTTATATTATGGTTATGACGTTGTGTAGGATAATGAAAATAGTAGTAATTTATTTGTCTTGCATTAAGAAACAAAAATGTAATTATACTATTTTGCTATAACTTTTGTGGAAAAAGTTAAAATAATTTAAAATTAATGTGGGATAAAATGTAAAAAGATAACAAAACGTAGAAATGTCACTCCACGTATTATTATTTTTTTTTTTCAATTGGGCTCTTACTTTCGTATTTAGCCAGTAACAAGTAATTTTTTTTTAATAAAGATGTTTAATTATACAAATATAAAGTCAAGCCAAATCAAGTCCAGTCAGAAGAGTCGGGCTAAAATGCGTTTTATTAATGACTAGCTGTTACCCGCGGCTCCGCCCGCGTGTAGGTCGCTTTTCGCGTAACGTGTGTTACATTGAAATGAAATGACGCAATCGAAGTAGCCAGGACATTATTCAAATATAAACAAATATCATGTTTCAGAGTTAAGTTCAAAGAATCTCTTTGTAGATAACATTAGCAGTTCTTCCCTCAGAGGCTAATAAAAATAAATTTTCGGCGCTACTGACCCGCGAGCAAGCCACATACAGTTGTCCGTGCGAGAAACATCTTGTTGTTAGGTCGATGCCAGCTGCTTTTAAGGTTTGTCCCTGCGACTTATTTATCGTCATGGCAAAGCATACAGCAACTGGGAACCGGGTGCGTTTAAATTGAAAGGGGTAATTGTTGGGGATGAGTGGTATTCGAGGTATGTACACCGTTTCGCCTGAACCACACCCTGTGAGAATTTCGGCTTGTATTAAGTTGCGCTGCAAAACCGTTACTTTGAGTCGGGTCCCGTTGCATAGTTTAGGCGGAGAAAGATTTCTTAGGAGCATAATGGGAACGCCGACTTTAAGGGTATGTGAACGGGAGCAGGAAGACCACTTGCAGCCAATGAACTCAAAAACTCGATAGGGTAGGTGGTAGCATCATCCTGGTGCACAACACTGTTATATGACGTGTAAATCACTTCATCCCCGACAATTTCCGCCAAAACCTTTTCATTTATGGCTACAGCTTGGTCATTCCTAGGAGAAAGAATAGCCCGTTCACATAACCATGAATTTTCTTTATTGGTAATTTCAGAGGGATCTCCGAATACGGAAGTTATAAGTTCGTCTTCAGAAAATACAATTTTGCCAAGTATTTCCGGAAGGACTACCTGGCCGTCTATCTCAGGCAGGATGCCATTTCCGATTTTTAATAAAACTTCAGAAAATTCTTGCACATGTAAATTACCACCCAGTTGTGCTCGCATGTTTACTGTCAGTTGTAGTTTTTGTATATGAGGCCATAGATAAGAGCGCTTTAAGGAGGCTCTGACCTCATCGGCTGTAGTTCCCCTAGTTATGACGGGAAGGGTTTGTCGAAAATCTCCAGAAAAAAGAAAGGTTACGTTACCCATTGGTCTTGCATCTCGGCGAATGTCTTTAAGAGTTCTGTCAACGGCTTCGACAGCTTTTTTGTTAGCCATGGTGCATTCATCCCACACTATAAGGCAGCAATCCTCGAAAACTTTAGCGTGGTCACTATTTCTAGTGACCCCACATGTAGGTGTTTCATTGTTTTCGAGTTCAAGTGGGATCTTAAACATAGTGTGAGCTGTTTTGCCACCAGGCAGTAATGTTGCTGCAATTCCAGATGAGGACGTTGCCAGATCATTTTACCACGTCGCCTAATTTCGGCAAGTATAGATTTAGTAACGTATGTTTTCCCTGTTCCACCAGGAGAATCCAAGAAAAACAACTTCCCGTCATTACTAAGGGCACTTTGAACTACCGTCTCAAATATTGCTCTTTGTTCCGAGGTAAAATTTATTAAATTTTCGTCGACTATGGCCGTCATTTCGGCAGAGCTGTAGTTCGTCTCAGCTATATACTCTCGATTCGCGCGAGGCTGATCCGGTTCTGTTTGAGGAACAGGAAGGCCGTAGTCACTCAACGACTTACCCATAATTGAGTAGATAGTCTCTTGGATGGAACAAAGAGCACGATTTATTGCTCTTTCATCATATGGATAAATTTCTTGATCCCCATTAAGCCTTAGAGAATGAACAAAATCTTCAAACATATGCACCTTATATTTCTCCCATAAGGCTAATGGATCAGAGAGACTACAAAAAACTAACATTACCGAAAATAAATGGCGCAAGCTTCTAGGGGAATCACTGACACATGCCTCCTCAACGGTGTTATCCCAGTGCTGATCTCCTTCAAGAAGGTGGAGTGCTCTGCATGCCGCTTGAAAGGTAGTATGCTGTACACCATCCACCGTTTTTAAATATGTAAAAGAAGTGGGCCCAGGAACCGTGTGAAGCAATAAACGTAAGTAATAGCATTCGCCATTGCTGGGATGCACTGTGTAAACTCTACCTAATGCAGCGTCTTTAAACACTCCTGGAAATCCATCAACAGGCACGCCACGACGTCGACGATTAAAAGTACACGTCTGCTTGTTGTAAGTGTAGTAAGATGGCACTTTATCGTAAGTAAGCGTTTTAGCAAAATCGTCTTCCTGGCACAGTTTAATAAATGCTAACAATGTTGTTTCTCGTGGATTATCTACGCGATCTCTTACATTGTCAGGATCAAAGTATATCCTTTGACCGTTTTCTAAATGTACACTCAAATGTACAACCGTTGGATTGCGTTCGTGGGTGTGAAATCCCAGTATTCGCCATATTGCCTCTGAGGTGCTAATGTATCGTCTCGTCTGATATGTTGTCACTTCGTTGCGATCTTGCAGTGCAAATGTTGCTTGGTCACTCCCTTTGTTTACGTATTTACACACGTATTTTATTGCCTGTACACTATTGCACATCTCGACGTTAATATGTGCCTTAAATGTTTTTGATAGCAAGGGTGAGTAGGGGACGACCCAACTGTTGTTGACTCTTAGCTGCTGCGCTCCAATTTCTGCTGTAAATCCACCTTGCTTTGGCGAACGACGACGATATAATGGATATCCATTATCGCCTGTCACTGTCTGTTCCGTCAATGCTCGTGGATATCGTTTAGTACAACGGCCATCTTTCATACAGGGAGAGTTCCTATTAATTGTGCCACATGGTCCATGCACCATATGTGTCTTTACCACATTATAAAGTATGGGGTCTTCTTCTGGATTTGGAAACTCTGCGCTAATTAAAGCATCAATATCATTTGGGCGTATTTTTTCTTGCAACCACAGAAGTATATGTGCGTGTGGTAGTCCACGCTTCTGCCACTCGACGCTATACATATAACAGGAGGAAGGACCAAAAACGTTTTCTTTTGTAAGCAGAGCCATAAGTAATTTCAATTTTAAATTGAAGATTCTGGCTATCACGTCGTGTCGGTCATGTGGTTGTTGACCTGGCAATAATTCGTCTATTATTTCTTTCCACTTGCTATTAGTAGTGAAAGTAATAAAAAGATCTGGCCGGCCAAAATTCCGCACATAGCAAAAAGCATCTTGCGTTCGCTCGTGCATATAGCGCGGCCCGCCTGTGAAGCTGGATGGTAAAATAACTAATTGTCCTAAATTTTCTGTATTTCCGTCTTGTTGCAAAGCATCTCTTAAGTGTACATATTCCTCTACACGCAACCTCCTTTGGTGGGTATTAATATAAACTAAGCGCTCAGTTTCAATACATGTCGACTATGAACTGGCTGAACAATCCCCGAAATCTTTGTAGGTAGATGAAATGGTTGCGCCTGATTTGAAGTAAGAATGCATACATTTGTTGAGCAGAAAGTTTATTGTTGTTAGGCTGCCTTGACACTGGATCAACTTGATACAATTGGAAGTTATAGCCGTCTTCACCTCTGCAGTAAATTAACTGATACTGCAAAGAATCGTAAGACCGATGGGTTTCGGAAATGCGTTTTAAACGGTCATCTCGAGTGTGTAAAACCACATCACGACGCTCACATTCTTGATCGACTAAAACAGCAGCCACTTCATCTACAACAGGGGCATTATATCTACCAGGGTGTTCGGCTACGGGTCGTCTGTCTGCATTAATGACAAATTTGTAGTTACTAAACTCTCCATCCGGTATTGTTTCTAACGCAGTTTTGAAACTGTTAATATATGGATTTACTTGATGAAGCATGTTCTGAAGAAGTATGATTAGATTACTTTGCAGTTGAGGAAAGTGTTGGTTTCTGATGTTTGCTTGTTCTTCATAATCAGAAACAAAATAAATTTGGAGGAATTTAGGCTCACTTTCAGCCAACAAAGAACCAATAAGGTGATATACTTGACCCTGAATTTTAAAAGTTGGCATAAATGGCCCTTCTGAAATTTGCTTTGCACCGAAAGAAGTCATTTGAAAGGCACTGTTATATACACGAATGTTATCTAAAAAGTGATTTGATAGTGGATGTTCACCATTCAATAATGCTTTTAAAATATCCGGAGGGTTTTGAAACATTTCAAGATAGACTTTCCCATTTGAACAACACATTCCATTTGTTTCTTTTTGCCATTTAATAGCCTCACAAAATGAACAAACTACTTTTTCCTCGACTGAAGCAAAAGTTGCATAATCAATCATAGGGGAATACGTAAATGCACTTCTTTCTTTATCAACCCAAGCAAGGATATCGTCATCATGGTACGCTTCCCAATCTTCTGAGGAAAGAGAGGCCCTGTTAAGCGAGTGCCGCAGTCTCAGTCAAGCGTACTTGACGTTGTTCTTCTGTTTCCTCACGTCGAATTACATTTACCCTATCTCTTTCACTTTCCAAAAAAGTGTCATGATCATGACGTGTGCGATTGTAGTTTTCTCTAGCTACTTCTAAACGCTGTAGGTATCGATCTTTACTTAAACGTTCTTCGTACTGAGTGAACGCTTCTAAGGCACGCGATAATGCATGTCGCTCTCGATCCGCCGTAAGTCGAGTCTGCGTTTCGGTAAACGTTTCCGAAGCCCGAGATAAAGCGTTGCGCTCTCGATTTGCGCTAAGCCGAGACTGAGTTTCGGTAAACGTTTCCGAAGCCCGAGATAAAGCGTTGCGCTAAGCCGAGACTGAGTTTCGGTTAACGTTTCCGAAGCCCTAGATGACGCATGACGCTCGCGGTCAGCGGACAACCGAGACTCTCTGTCAGAAGAAGTTTCTAAAGAGCGAGACAATGCATGGCGTTGCCTATCTTCATCGAGTCGCATCTGTCTATCCGCATTCGATTCTAGAGATCTAGCTAACCTTCTGCTTTTAGCTATTCTGGAATGATGCGACAGATTAGACCGTTTCCTCCTAGGCATTATTTAAAATTCTTTATATACTACACGATCGTATGTTCCGTCAAACAACAATTGAAACGACTGGCTGATTATTTTTAACCAGAGAAGCCAAGCCATACCAACCTACTCGTATCAATTCAATTTTTAATTCAAGACAACTAACAACCGAACCGACCATTTACCAAACCAATCAACAGACAACAACCAAAGAACCAAATCAAAAGAATCACAAAGACAAAGACCAACAATTTTATTAATTTGCTAGGGTTAATTTCAATCTGCTATACCATAATGCGAAAACGTAACCATAGCGAGTTGTAAAGTAAGTCAGCGCCATCTATTGAGATTTTATGTTACCAAATTTACGATTAAATTCAAAGTGTTATTTTATTAAAATTTATAGGTGCAGTGCGTGTTTTTGTCTTTATTGATATGGATAATATAAAGTAGAAATTCTAGCCTTATCTAAATTAAATTAAACGTAAGTAAACGCCTAAGTTTCGAAGCAGTGTTTGAAGTAAATTTTCAATCGACCATAACTTCTTTTTCCCTTAACCGATTTTGACGAAACAAAGTTTTGACAACGCTCCTAATTATATGTAATCCAACTGTGAAAACCGCGATCAAATCCGTTGAGTATTTTCGAAGTTATAACGTACCAGACAGACACACATACATACAGACAGACAAAAATTCCAAAAACTGTCTTTTTGGTTTCTGTTACTCTTTTTTAATCGCACTCTGTCAGTTTTTTTGAAAAATATTAAATGTACAGACACTCGAATTTTAGTGTCTTATTATATGTATTGATTATCAAAGGCGTTGTGTTTACACGATTTCTTTGATATCAAATGTTAATTTTTCTGTCCCCTCATCAATTGTACAAAAACTAGAATGAGTGAGAAATAAAGAGCTAGGTATCGAGTATACATACAATACAAAAAAATCAACTTCAGTCCTACATCTTCTATTTCAAGGGTAATAGGCCTGCCAATCTTCTTTTAGGTACACATTACCACACCTAGATAGTCCATACAACTCCTTTCTTTGGAGATAAAAGAGCTTCTCACTCTTTCAAATCTCGGGTTAGGGAATACGAACGATCGGACTTGAGCTGAGCTTACTGTTTTTATGTGTAATTGAATTTGTATGTTAGATGTAAGTCTATGCACCTGTCTAAGATTTCTTTGCGTGTTGTGCCCTCTTCTGTGCCCATATGTCTATGTTAGTTTGGTTGACTGGAAGAGATCCCTATTTGGGATAAGTCCGCCTTTTGTTGTAACCTGTATTCTGATACTATGTTCTTTGTGTACAATAAAGATTTTTACATACATGCATACATACAACTCCTACTACTACTGCGATTCGGTTTCGTACGTACGCGCGGCAAAAGTGACATCCTTGCATCGTTTTGCTCTCGATTTTTACCCTAAATCTGCTTGGCGGTATCTGTTTAGGGTGGGAGGATGAAAGTGTCCGTTCTGTACGTTTGTAATAATATTAATAATTATGTAAAATTAGTAAGAAATACTTAGATGGATGCTGAAGACCGGGCGAAGTGGAGACGTAAATAGGAAAGCGGACCTTGGGCTCCGAAGTGAACGATTGAGAATGCAACCGGGAACACGCTAGGATGATGATGATGAGTTAGAAATACTTAGAATAACATTTAGGGTACCGTACATCACAGAACAGCCTCCGTATAAACATCGATATAGGTACATAATTAAATACAGTGATTAAAGTCTCGCACGTACGATAAAATTGTAATGTTACATTTGTTTCCAATATTCATATTTATGTCTCTGACTGCGCAAAGTATTCAGTTTATGGGAATATTCCCACATATTCCCGCCATCAATTCAGCTTTGGAACTATCTCATAAATTCAAGTTTTGCATTCAACGAGTATTGTGTGCACAATCGGCTATTGGAAGTGCAAGGAAATAATTCTTTTTTTTTTTTGTTTATTCAATACAATAATTTATTCCACTGTTTATCCGATTTTGGCTTTTTTTTTTATTTTGTTGATACCGATTATTTTTAATTGATTCCATTGGACAGTGGTCGTTGCAACCAAACATTTTTTTTATCCAAGCCTGAGCGTAACTGCCAGTTATATCCTTAAGTTGCCCTTAGTAGCCCAGGGTATGTAATTCATGATCATTGATTTATCGGTAGGTACTGCTTAAAACAATGGAATGACTGCCTTATGACCTTTTTTACACTGAAACCAGACTAACAGAAACATAACCTGTGATGTAGTGGCTAACAATGTCAGATTTTTCCAGGCTACCTAAAGGCATTTAAAAGCTCGAGTTAAAAAGAATGAGAAATGATAACTCATATAGAAATATGAAACATGATTTAATTATATTGCCAAAAGGCGGTTGCGAAAACTCTGAGACCAGGGTGCACAGAGCCGATTGACTATTTAACCAATTCGATGAGAATGAATGAACACAAAATAGAAAATCTACAAGGGTTCGCAGCTCCCATTCACCATGGAACCCTAAAATCTTCTTTGAATCAAGTTAAAAACCACTGAATACTAAACACTTAGAATCTTCTAGAGGTACATTTTAATCTATACTTAGTTCGAACTCTAAGACTACACTGCTAAAAGCTCCATAATAACTATGCAAAAAGTTCCTAGTAAGTCGAGCTTCTAACTCCAAACTATTCTATCCGAAGCTCCTTGAAAAGCTCGGAATAAAGTCACAGTTTTAAACGATAATATTATTCTAAATGATTATTTTCAATCTGAAATTTAAAGTTTCAGATTCAGCTAGTTCGGTAAGTGAAATTGAATTTATAAAATAAGTTTATTTTATGTATAGAATGATGTGTCAGCTCGAGCGCTATTTTTAAATGTTTTTTTTTATGCAACTAAGTAGTCAAACAGGCGTACGGCCCACCTGATGGTAAGTGGTTACCGTAGCCTATGAACGCCTGCAACATCGGAGATGTCACGAGCGCGTTGCCGACCTGTCCGCTGTCAGCACAGCGACCCCTCTGGAGCCTGGCGACCCTACTCACCAGCAGGAACACAACACTGAATCACAGTGTTATTTGGCTGCGGTCTTCTGTAGGGTGGAGGTACTTCCCCAGACGGACTACTACTTACATAATGTCCTACCTTTCTTAATGTGTGACATATATGTCGAATTATGATTGTTATATATCGAACAAAAATCCTTAGATATCGAACAAAAATTATTCGACTCGTGGATTTCGCATGAGTTACCCTTTTCAAAAGTAGCACTCCTGAGTTGGCTTACATTGGTTGGAATACACTCATATTTGACAAAGATAGTGCCTCTATGCCAACATAAGTAAACTCTTTATTGCATCAGGAAAATTACATTTGATACATGGACATTTAATTTGTCGAATCTAGACAGAATTAATATTAGATGAAATTCCCTATTTGTGAAAATACTTTTATCATATGGCATTCTTAAATATCGAGTGGGTGACATCGTCAATCGACCCCGTACACCCTGGTATTAGAGTTTTTTGGGACCGGCTTTCGACTGACTTGGATGCTTTAACGACTATCAATTGGCTTTGTAGGTGCCTTCCTAAGCACGGAAATATCATTTTCATCAGTCATTCACATGCCTGCAATCATCATCATCCTAGCGTGTATTCCTAGTTGCGTCTTCAGCTTACGCTTCGGAGCCTAGGGTACGATGTAAGTCATGGCTAGATTTGGCGGCACTGGTTATTACAATGGAGCGACTGCCGTCTGACCTCCGTAACCCTTTTTACAGGGAAACCAGGCCAACAGAAACATGACCTGAGGTGTGTTAGTGCCCAACACTGTCAGAATTTTTCAGGCTGCCCAAGGTATCTGACACAGCCTCACGACTGCTATCTATCAACAACAACCTGCAATGTCCTAACCAAACTAGAAACAACTGAACAAAGTATGCTTCCTGTTATTGTAATGTTTACCTTCTTTGTTAATTCGTTTTTCATTAAAAAAGTCAATGACGAAAATAGACTTTTCTTCTAAAATTTATTCCTACGTGTAACTAAAATCTAACATCTTTAAAATAGCAAAGAACCTCCAGGTTCTACTAAACTTTAGTCAAATACCATTAGCTGTCTATTCAGAAGTGGGATTTTTCAGTATCTAGTCGAAGAGGCGGGGACCACTATTGATTCACAAAGATATATGATTTAGTTAATAAACTGGAAGTGTCATGTTCTGAAATGATGTGTGGTTTCCGATTGAAGACATCGATAATTACTGAAAATAACAAATATTGAAGGTCGGCAATACGCACGTGATGCCCCTGGTGTTGCGGGCGTCCATGGGCTACGGTGACGACTTACCATCGGGTGGGTCGTATGCCTTTTTGCCTACGTCATTGTAAAAAAAAAAACTAGACTAGCTGTTTCCCACAGGTCTGCATGTTAAAAAAAGACGCATGTGTTTGACCCCGGTACTTCAACTATATTCATACAAAATTTCATCAAAATCGTTCAGCGGTTTGGCCGTGAAAGCGTAACAGAGAGACAGACGGACAGGCAGACTTTTGCATTTATAATATTAGTAGTATAGATATAGAATTTTGTGTGAAGGCGGGCTTATTCCGAAAGAAAATTCTTACCATAAACACTTTTTACTCAAATACGAAAAATCAAGAAAAATTGTTAAAAGATTATCAGTCATTTAATTTTTTATTTCTATGTATTTTTTATAATTATTTCTTACTACATATATCGCATACTTTACTGCGCCAATTTTAATAAATGTTCTTTGTAATGTTGGCTATATTTTTTTTTATCTAAAATTTTTTAGAGTTGGAAATTCTGGGTAGAATTTCGTACCTTCCTAAACTAAAGCAAGCCCTCAAAACAGATCTGGAATTTACTCGCGATGAGCGACACTAATTTTAATGAATAAACGCGATAAAACCATAAAAAGTATTGTTTTGAAGTAAAACACTTAAGCTAAGCATCTTTAATTTCAATGAATTTGTGACAGAAACCACGCCAACTGATTTGACTAGTATATGATTTCGTAACATTAAGATACCATTTCCAGTAGAAAGTATAAATGATGTTTAGATCTGCAAGCTCTCAGGCTTATCCCTTATTTTCGCCGTGGTCGCGTGAAAATATTTGCTCCGATGTGATCCGACACGATTGGTGCTGAAAACACGATTTTTATTTTAGCATTGACGAAAGGAACGAGATGTAATGTAAACCTTTTAGTCTTATTAAAATCAGAGCTTTATAAATGTTAGGAAACTAGATACGTCAAGGAAACGTAGGCGGAGGTTTTTAAAAAAATCGAATAGTACAGAAAACTTATGAACTAGTAGTCAGCGATTGACCAAGGACTTACTCTAGCGATCAACGATTGATCAGCGAGGAGTCACACGACGTCACACGACGTGTGACGATGGTTCAGACTCTCAACTCGTTCTGCCTGTCTGAAGAAGCTCCTAGGGGGGCTTCCCATGCAGGTGGCTTCATGTCAGCAGTTTCCACGATGATTCATATGTTCTTCTTAAAGGTTTCGTAATCGGCGTTGGATCCGTGGGAACGTTAGGTATAAGGAGAGGGCTAAGAGCCCGTAACAAACTAATGCAAGAACAATATTTTTGACTTATTTTGAATGTATTAGGACCGCACAGCGACCCCTCTGGAGCCTGGTGTCCTTACTCACCAGCAGGAACACAACACTGCATCACAGTGTTATTTGGCTGCGGTCTTCTGTAGGGTGGAGGTACTTCCCCAGACGGACTACTCCTTACAAAATGTCTTACCTCTCTTTAAATTTTATTGATTTTAACTACGTAAAGAAAGTCTGTAACTATTCTGGTAAAAGTAAAATTTCTGCCAAAATATTAAATGTGAGTTACGATAACTTTGTGTATTTTAGAATGCATTTGACCCCGCTAGTATGCAGTAGTGCGTTATCAAAATTACGCCGAAAATATCGCGCTAATAATAACATAATCAGTATGCATAATACCAAGATGGCTGCACGAATAGAGTAACTATAATATAGAGCTTGATTTAACCTCAAGAATCCTATTTCTAAAAACTATGACTCACTCAAAATGAGTAAAAAAAAAATCGTTTGATTCACCGATTATGTCGAGTGAAAATTATTAGACTCACTAGTTTTGCGTAAGACACACTGTTCAAAAATAGGGTTCCACATCATGTTTTTATTAGTTTGGGTATAACAAAGAGTTGGGGAGACCAGACGACAGTCGCTTCCTTGTAGTCAAAAGTATCTAGGACCATGATAAAAACGTACCCTTTGCTTTGAAGCAAAGCTAGGGAAAACACGCTGAGACAAAGCATTTAAATGCTTGTAAAAGAAGATTTACATTTCTTCTTTCATCGGAGATGATTATTAACCGTATAAATAAAACTTTAGTTAAGTTTAAGGTGATTTTGTTTTTAAATGAAACTAACTAATATATAATATTACTAGCAGCCCATCCCGACTTCGCCTACAGCATTCCTCGATAAATAGGCTATCCAACACTTAAAGAATTTTTCAAATCGGACCAGTAGTTCCTGTGATTAGCGCGTTTATACAAACTCTTCAGCTTTATAATATTAGTAGACATGAATTTCGCGTGCTAATTTACGAAATCTGATTTCAAACAATTTTAATAACATTGAAATTTCGAAAGTCTGTGCGCAGTAAAGTAAGTTTTTGTCTTAAGAAAAACGATACTCATGTACTTTCTACGATTTGGTGCAATAAAGAGTTATATTTATTTATTTATTTATACACAACTACAAAACATACGCGCGCTTTAATAAAGATGACAGCTACACTAACGCGCCAGCTAATTTTGAGTTCCGACGTTACATAAGTTATTATAAAGCAACGTAGAAAATGAGGTTTTAACGCTGTAATAATTGCGAATGCAGCAGTTAGAATTGCCAACCCTTTTGTGCGTAAAGGTGCGGTCTTATTGTGAGCCGGTAGCGATAAACTGATGGTGGATTGTGTTCCTATTGTTAAAAGGTTACGTTGTCAAATATTTTAAATAACTTTTCCAAAAACTTCTGTTCACTTTGGTAAATTCAATTAAAAGTTTTTACAATGGCTCGTTTTCCCATTGCGGCGCTCGTCAGGGTGTTTCATTGTTCTTAATTTTATTACGACATCTCTATTGTACGGAAACAATCAATAATTTGATTGATTTGATTGGAGTTATTTCATAAATTTTGAAAATTGCTAGCGTCGTATCGCTAGTACGAAAAAATCAAAAAATCTGCGGCAGTGCGCGTGTAACACTGCAAGATCAAAAATTTGTTTTATGAAGAAAATAACTTCTTTAACCTTCAATTTTAGATAGTTTTTTATTCACTAGTGTATAATATTAACTATTATACACTAGAAACTTGTCCCGACTTCGTCCAGGCCTATAGCCTTCCTCGATAAATAGGCTAGCCAACATTGAAGGAATTAGTCAAATCGGACCAGTAGTTCCTGAGATTAGCGCGTTCAAACAAACAAACAAACTCTTTAACTTCATAATATTAGTATAGATTATATTATACATTATACAGAAAAAATATAGTAATTCACCTTAAAATCTTTTTAGCGAGTCGACTCTGGCTAAATTAATTAATTTGTGTAAACCAATATCTCGCCACCGACAAGGTATAAAATATTGATAAATAATAAAAAATATTATTTATATACCTACTGAAGCTTGCTTATCGCTAACACTGCGACCCAACCTTTACCCCAGTCCAACGTTAGACTATGAAAATTCAACTGCTCCAACGTATTAATTCGACTGTTGTCTTTAATATTTGAACCGTTTGTTTGATATAGATAAATATGACTTTAGGATATTATCCTTTCCGAACTATAAAACATGTTTATTTGTAATAACTTTATTTTAAATTTGATTGTAAAAATGAACACAAGTGTTGGTGTGGCTACGGTAACCACATACCATCAGGTGGGCAGTAGGTCTGTTTGCAAAGTAGTACAATAATAAAAGACACTAATTTACTTTTGAACGTTTTTCTTGTTGTATTCTGAGCTTAGAAAACCTAGAGAGGATAAGACTTGGGATAATAAAAAAAAAAAGTTTTTAAATATTTTACAATATAGTAGTAAAATCTAGAAGTAGTACTCTAGTATGAAAATGAGGCAAAATATTAGTAACTTAACCGGTTCAGTCATGATGTAGTCACGTTATCTATGGCCAATATTTAATTGATCATTATTCTTCAAGACGAAATTAAATATTATTTTGTATTTTTTTAAGTTGTAATAACTTAGTAAAATAAACAATAACATTGACCTCCGTATTCTTAAACATAACCAATGACTTCACTCAAACTCATTGGAGGTCGCCTCAAGGAAATCCTCGAACTTTCCGTGAAAACGATATTCTTAGTTGGTTGCTTGAGCAAACTCCAATGAGGAGACGTCACAGGTTATAATAACAATTCTAAACACAAAAATGTAAAATTACAAAAGAATAGAATAAAAAATACAATAAGGTAAGTAGACATTTTCTTTTTTTTTTTTGGCGGCTGGCAACACTGGAGCTCACTTGTCATTTTCTTAGCTCCGTATTTTTATTTGTTTAGATATTAATTAATCCAGATAAAATAGCCTAAAAATACAATAAAACTGTAAATTAATCTTGTTATTAGTGAATTAAGATATTTGTGTGAGTGACATTCGTGTAACTTGTTAAAAATTAGTGGACAAAAGGTCAGTGGGTAAGGAGCCGGTATCGTTGTTTACAACTTTTACAAGGCGATATCGGTAATTATTTAACTTTCTACTATTCTATTTCACCTTTTACCACGTCTTTTGCACACTGCTTGCCAGGTTTGAGTACACTCCACTTACTACATACATACAATATTTAATAATTTTTATTCCCGTTCAAGTAGGTAGTTCACTTTAAGGTTAGGTCCGTTGGTTACATACTGGTTTTATTACAAATAATTTGTTCATTGTGTTCCTTACACTCTAAATCTGTACTTTATTGCCTAAAATGTCCACATCAAGCAGAGCCGTGACTGCCCGTCAAGTGGAAATGCAGCTAAAGTCGGCTTTATTAGAACTTAAGGCTTTAAAAGAAGAAAATAACAATCTTTTATTGGAAAGGGAACAGAATGAACAAGAATTTCAATCCATTCTGGAATCGAATTCAAGCTTAAAACTTGAGCTCTCAGCTAGTAAATTAGACAATGATGAGTTGAATGACCGGATAAACCAACTGATAATTCAAATAGATTCTTTCCGCCAATGCAGTGATACATTTGAGGAAACCCTCACACGTAACACTGAGTTAGAGAGGGCGCTGGAGAAGGCAGTAAAGCAAATTCAGATATACGAACAAGATAATCAGTCACGTCAGTCGCTGGAGGTGAACAACCTATATGACCAGCTTATGCCTACTGACCCTGTGCCTCCTCCAGCCAACTCTTTAATAATTGATCTCACTAATGACACATCTTTTGTTAATATTACCACTCCTCAAACACAAATTAGCCACAAAAAATGTAAAAAAATTAAAAGATTAAATAAAATTATTAAGAAAAATAAAATTAAAATCAGGAATGAATTAAAAAAATCATGTTTAATAAAAATAAAGAAGGGTATAGACATGTATTCCACTCTTTACTCAGATTTAGAAACAAGTAAAAAACAATTGGCGGAAAGTCAGGAAATGTACAGTGTCGACACCAGTGAACTAAAATTATTTATTAATAGACTAAGCGAGGACTTTTCCTGCCTTAAAGATATGTATGACTCGGTGCAAAAACAAATCGCTCAGCAAGAGCTGGCTACGGAGCAACTGATCGAAGACAGCAGGTACATTGAAGACAAACTCACTTCAGCTGCCAAACTATGTACCTGTGGGACTTTTAATGAACCCACAATCAGTGGCTCCGGGTCCGTACTCTCTTCATGTGATGGTGATTTGTTAGGGTCTGCTGTTTCAATTTGTGCCGCTGGTGACGACCCTACGCATGGAACTATTATATTTTCTGACAGCTTAGGTCTCAATATGGGTAGAATTTTCAATAACCATCTTGATAATTGCATTAGCTATTGTTTTCCAAACGCATCATTTATGCAAATAATGCAAAAAATTCAGAAAACTGAACTGAATAAAAACTCAACCATTGTACTACTAGTCGGTAACAGTAAAAAATTATGCAAAAAAGATATATTGACTAGTATGGAAGCCTTGAATAATTTGAATGTGTTTAAAGTTATTATTTGTGCATTCCCTTATATACGTTGCCAGCCTCCAAATTTATATATGAACATTAAATCCTTAAATAATTACATTCATACTTTGACATGTAGTCACAATGAAAAATTGATTTATTTTGACACTAATAACTTTATTAGTGGATGTTCGCTGACGAAAGATAAGTATTATCTTTCAAACTTTTATAAGCATAAGATTGCTACACTTGTAGCTTTTACTATTAACTTCTGGACGAGTTTACATGGTAAACAATTATCTAGTTGTAAGACAAAATCTACCGAGTTGCCACTTACATGTAATGGTGATTCGGGAGACGCAATGGCAGTTTTAAACTGCAAACACTGACAACAGGAAATCCTCAAGAATTAAGATTAGTACATCAAAATATAGAAGGATTTCCTGGCAAAGAACTCATTGTTGAGTTATTTTTAGAATCTTTGAATATAGATATTTTATGTTTGACTGAGCATTGGATTAAAGAGAGTGAGATGATGCTTAGCCTAAACAATTTTGATATTGCAAGCTGTTTCAGGAGAAAGTCTGCTATCAGAGGCGGTTCAGCTATTTATATTAAGAATGGTTTATCCTATAAAGAGCGGCCAGACATTTCTAGACTTTCTGTTGAACGCTGTGCTGAGGTCTCCTGCGTCGAGCTTGAGGAATATATAGTTGTTTGTGTATACAGTCCACCCAATAGCAGTTTCAAAGACTTTTTAAAGGTTGTTGATGGTGTCCTATCAATAGCATCAAAAAGTAATAAAGGATTAACATTTTGTGGTGACTTTAATATTGACATCTTAGTACATTCGGCAACAAGTACCCAATTTTTAAACCTTTTTAGCAGCTACAATTTGAAGAATGTTTTTTTTGAACCAACTCGATTTACCGATACATCTGCTAAATGTATTGATAATTTTTTCTGTAGCCAAACACCATTAAATAAATCGGTTTTTAGTAAATTACCGTCTGACCATTGCGGTCAATTGATAACTTTAAAGAAAAATACCCGTGTACATGAAGTTAATATTACTTGCAGACCTGTCACAAATCAAAAAATTTATAATTTCAAAAATTCGATCGAAAATACTTTATGCTCAGTGACTTATACAGGTAATAATCCTGATAATCATTACAATAAACTATTTGGTGTCATCTCCGACAGCTTTTCAAAGAATTTCAAACAGAAAAAACTTAAACGTAGTAATAAATTAAAATTCAATGAATGGGCTACTACAGGTATTCACAAGAGTAGACAAAAATTGTTTGACCTGTATGCCCAAAAACAATACACGTTTGATAGTAGTTTTGTTAATCATGTCAAAAATTATTCAAAAACATTCAAAAAAGTGTGTAAGGTGGCTAAAGCCAATTATATTAGGAAAAAGATAAATAACGCTCCTAACAAAATGAAAGAGACTTGGAGGGTTATTAGCAAAGAAACCGGTAAATGTAAAAATAAAGAAAATATACAAGAAATTAAATTTCAGGATAGTATAATTTCTTCCCCTAAAGAAATAGCCAATTCTTTTGAAAATTATTTTTCGAATATTCCACTAGAAGTAACTTCAAATATAAATTCAAGCCCTCAGACTGCTGAAACACTACTTAAAACAAATGTCACCCCTTGTGAGTCCAACTTTAAATTTTCGCATATTGATCCCAGTGATGTTATTAAAACATTTAAACAGCTTAACCTGAAAAAATCTGAAGATCACTGGGGTATGTCTGTTAGTGTAATTTGTCACATCATTGGTATTGTTGCTCCTGACTTGGCTTATATATTCAATGAATGTATTGATCAAGGCATCTTCCCAAATTTAATGAAGTATAGTAAATTAATCCCATTATTTAAAAAAGGAGAGAAGTTGGAGCCTGGCAATTATAGACCTATCTCTATATTGCCCGTATTGAGTAAAATATTCGAAAAGATTATGCTCAATCAAATGCTGCGGCACTTTAAGGTATATGATATTTTTCATAGCCAACAGTTTGGTTTTACTGCCGGCAAATCAACAACCGATGCGGGAGTGGCTCTCATCACTCATATTTACACCGCCTGGGAGGAGTCTCAGGATGCTATTGGAGTGTTCTGTGACCTTTCCAAGGCATTCGACTGTGTTGATCATGAGACACTTCTGCTCAAGCTTGCACATTATGGTTTTGACGCTAAAGCAATAAAGTTATTGAATTCATATTTAAATGATAGGCGTCAGACTGTTGACATAAATAACGTTAAGTCAGGCGGTTCAACGGTAAAGATAGGCGTACCCCAAGGCTCGATACTAGGACCCTTACTCTTTTTGATTTACGTCAATGACTTGCCTTACGCGGTTGAAAAAAAGGCTGGCATAGTCTTGTTTGCAGACGATACGTCTTTGATTTTCAAAATGGATCGCCATAGCGGAAATGTCGACCATGTGAATGATGCACTGTCTACAATATCAAATTGGTTCTCCGCCAACAACTTAATGCTGAATGCTAATAAGACCCAATGCATAAAATTTTCTTTACCAAATGTGAGACAGACGCAAGTGGACGTAATGTTAAATGGAGGAAAGTTAGTTCTTGTAGATGACACCACCTTTCTAGGAATCAAAATTGATTCAAAATTGCAATGGGGTTCACACGTTTCAGCTCTCTCCAAAAAACTTAGCTCTGCGGCATATGCTGTCAGAAAAATTAGACAAATAACAGATGTGGCAACTGCTAAGCTAGTCTACTTTAGTTACTTTCATAGCTTAATGTCTTATGGATTACTGCTTTGGGGAAGGGCAAGTGACATACAGACAATATTTATCTTACAAAAGCGAGCAGTTCGTGCCATCTATGGTTTAGCCCCAAGGGAATCTCTTAGGGAGTTGTTTAAAGAAATAAATATATTAACAGTAGCTTCTCAATATATATTTGAAGTTATCATGTATACGAGGAAAAATATTACTACTTTTAAAAAGAACTCGGATATAACTGATAGACCCTTGCGCAATAAAGATAAATTATTTTTACCTTCCTATAGACTGTGTAGGGTTAAAGACTCTTTTGTGGGGAACTGTATACGTTTCTACAATAAGCTTCCTGAATCAATCACTAGTTTGCCTAATGGACAATTTAAAGCCCATGTTAAAGATCTACTTTGTAAAAAGGCTTATTATAGTACTGGTGATTTTCTTAATGACGGGAATGTTGAACTTAAGCTTGGTGCAGAGTCCTCGGCAAATTGACATATCATTATATGTTCTGACATTTCTGTTCGTTTGTCATTTTTTTTAAATTATTATTTAATTTTTTTAATCAATTTTTATTTAATTTAAATAATCTGATATAACCATTGTGCTAAATGTTGACAAACATGTGAATTCGTTCATTTAACTAGGTAATTAAGCAAAGTTTTTCTTATTTGTAAATTGACGTTTTGAAGAAAATGCTGCAGTGGAGTTTGTGGCGCCGCTTCTTCTCCACTTGCGCTTTGGAAGTGGTGGTAAACTTAATATAAGTAAATTGACGTCAATAAGTGATATTTATATCCTACATTGAGAATAAACAATTTCATTTCATTTCATTTCATTTCAGACACCTAGGCCAAAAGTGGCAAAAACCCGATTTATATCCGCTTTATTTCATTTTAAGCACGCCTCAAGGCACCTCTCGACCAACCTTTTATTTGACAGTTCGATACTCACCTCCAATGAGAAATCATCTCAAGTCAAGGAAGCTTGTGACGTCTAATCATACCAATGAGGTGGAGTAAGGTTGAGTCGAGTTTGAGTGAAGGTTTAAGAATAATATGGGTATGATTATCGTTGTAACTACGATGTACTACGCCGTAGCAAGTACTACGACGTAGCAAGGCCTACGAGATATGGCGTAGCAAGCATTACATAATTTATTGATACTTAACCCTTTGGTTACCGAACGCATTTTTGCCAATAAAATGAAAAAAATGTAGAACCGGGAATCCTCTGAGATAAAAACTATTCATCTTGAAGCCTGACAAAATGTCCTAGCTAATTCGCCGACATCAACAGACACTACAAAAGCTTCCACATAAAGCTCCCAAAGGCTCGAGATCTCATTAATCAAATCAGGAGACTAGAGCATCGTGACGTCACAACATACTTTATAAGTGTGGCTGATACTATATCGATTGTGAGTCGAATTGCTTTTGTAATCAAGGAAATAAAACCCGTCAAGTGGGAGTCCGACCTGTGCACGAAGGGTAAAAAAATACCAAAAAAATTACGTTTGTTATATGAGAGCCCCCTCAAATATTATTTTTTGATAAAGCGGCAACAGAAATCGGCATCACCCTGAGAAATTTCAACTGTCCAACTATTATTTCAACATAATATATTTGAAGTGAGTACCTCTTTCATAATTGTTTGGGTAAGGCATGACATTTTCTATTTATTTATTTATATTTTCTAAAAGTGTACCTCTATGATAGTGTTGTGTTTATGGGACATTAATCTACTTAGTTCTGTACTTGCCTCTTTTATAAGTTTTATTTATAAGACTTACTTAGGATGGAGGGTTGATAACCTGAGATACAGGAGTAATCCTAGTTCAGGTGTCAATCCACCATATGAGTATAGCATAGAATATTTGAACATATTCTGTACCTTTTCTATAAAATGATTATATTTTTAGTTACTGTGTGTGTACCGTATGGTGAGCAATAAACTTATTTTATTTTATTTTTATTATGGTTCATGAGATTCAGCCTGGTTACAGACGGACAGCGAAGTCTCAGTAATAGTACGTAGTACTGTTAATAAATCTGTGGTAATAGGGTCCTGTCTTACCTTTTCGGTACGGAACCCTAAATAATCGAAATTAAAACACATTATGATTAATACATTAAACACACTTATGTTTTTTAATCAATTATTAAACAAGTCCTTATTATTATGTGTGACTGTACGTCCATCTTCAACCGCCCGGCCGCTGCGACGACTATAACGCAGATACGGTAAATAAACAACACATTGACGCGTGTGCGTACGCGACCGAATCATAGTAGTCGGAATAGGTATCGCGCTCGCCCCTGTTATATGGAGTGTCCGGGGTATGACAATACACAACTAATCATAAGGAATTCTGTCGACAAGAGCTAAGCTCTTAAATTCATGATAATGACTCCGTATCGGCTCTTACCCTACAATTTACTTAGCAACAGACAGACATCCATAACAAGATTCCTATATGAGACCTTATTACCTACTCGAAGCAGCCTAATTGATTAGTGCGATCAATAAGTAGGACGGAGATCTACATATAATGACAAACAGACATCATTATGTCGCCAGGGCATCAAATACGCCGAGATTAACTGTAAAAATATAAATGAGGAATGGGAAAATTATTACAAATATTCCAAATCCTCAATTAAATAATTACTTGTTGTTTTTTTTTTATACAATTAAGTAGGCAAAAAGGCCCACCTGATGGTAAGTAGTCACCGTAGCCCAAAGACGCCCGTAACACCAGGGGCATCACGTGCGTATTGCCTACCCTTAGTCGAAATCCTTTAATGCCCTTTTTGAAAGACCCCATTTTGTAATTGCTTGTAATGAGGTTGTATTTGTGACTTCACTGCTCCGTTTGCAGATCCGTAGGTCGTGGGTTCGATTCTTATGGGAAGCATACAATTGTTTAGCTGTTTCGAGTTTAGTTAGAACATTCCTTGAATAACCTGATTGTCTGATAGTAATGATGAATCCGTGCTTCGGCTGGCACGTTAAGCCGTTGGTCCCGGCTGCCATTTGGTGGTCTTTAAAGGCACGTCAGAGGCGTAAAGGCGGTTCCCGAAATTCGGACATAAGGTTGTACAGGGTTGATTGAAAATGTAATCCATTTGATATGGGTGTGTGACGTCACATTGCAGTAAATACTATTTTAAATCGAAAGTTTAACGACTTTGATATGCTTTTCCGAATTTGTAATTTTAAGTATCTCTTAAATCTGTTTGCGTTTGCGCTGTAAACAATTTTTTATGACATTTTTATCTCGCTGTCGTAATATCTGTGGAGTAATACGATTGTTTGTCTTATTTTCTTCGTTTATGTCGTATGGGTTACAAAGTCCAACGACCCTTCACATTTCGCTGTCAAAGTTGTTCTAATCAGTCTCTCGGCTTCAGACTTACTTAGTACTTTCTTTCTTCGCTGAGACCATCGGCGACGTGTCATTCAAATCGCAGTCACATTTATCGTCAGACTATCAGGTGATGCAAGCTTGCAAAGCTGGCTTCCTGTGTGAACCCACGACTTCCAACTCTTCAAAATATATTTCTTTCTCTCAATATACTATGAATGTCATATACCGCAGCTCCGCCTGCGTCAAAAAGTAGCCTATGTTTGACCTCAGGTATTCAACTATATTCATACCAAATTTCGTCAAAATCCGTTTAGCGGTTTGGCCGTGAAAGCGTAACAGACAGACAGACAGACAGAAAGACAGACTTTCGCATTTATAATATTAGTATGGATATGGATGGATTACTACTAGCTAACCCGGCAAACTTCGTACCGCCTCAGAATATATACCTTTCAAACCTTCCCTGGACTTCCACAAATAATTCAATACCAAAAATAGCCAAATCGGTCCAGCCGTTCTTGAGTTTTAGCGAGACTGACGAACAGCAATTGATTTTTATATGTATACTAGTTAACCCGGCGAACTTCGTACTGTCTAACAATCGATTAATTAATTTTTTAGGTTTAAATTTTTTTCTCCGTAAGATCCATCCTCGTACTCATAATCATAATCATAATCATTTATTCTTTTGTAAACATGTTGAATTCAAGATGATACATTGAAAATATTACGCACATACATGTTTAGCCTACCAGGCATACAAAAGTGAAGTCAGTGGTGTCACACATCATCCAAACAAAATCATGCAAAACAATATAAAAACCAGAAAATAAATGCGAGTTAATCTTACAAAAATTATATCAGCTGCCCTTTAAAGTCACAATCAACATTTTGTCAGAAAATAATTCATGCAAGTGATAATAACATTTGGTTACCAACAACTCTTTCAGATGAGCTTTAAATTTATTTCCTTCAAATTCCGAGAGTAGTAATATTATTGGGAAGGCTGGCTCACTATATTCTGATGGAACCGCTCCGTTTCACTCCGCTGTCCGTTCCATCAGAATATTGTGATCCTGCCTTCCCAATAATATTATCTACTAAATTTGTTATTCTTAACTACAAAAATAAAATAAAAAACTTACCACGTCGCTGCCATCTTCATTGCACTTATTTTCAATAGATTGTTTGTTAATATGAGAGCAAAATAATATTTGAACACAATTTTGTTTTGATTTTAATAAGATTTTCGAGAGCGTAGAATATATAAGCTAGAGGTACTTTCGCAAACACTAATTATGCTGTAGATTGATCACCACACCATCTTTCGAAGTTCCGGTACCAGCCGGACTCTGTGATAAACTCACCATGGGAAGCTTCTGTGGAGTTATTTATTTAACAATACAGAAATAGTCGTGTCCCAGACCAGCTAGGTAAAGATAATTTTTAGCATAAAATATGTAAGTTAGAGGTACTTTCGCAAACACTAATCACGCTGTAGAATGATCACCACACCATCTTTCCAAGTTCCGGGACCAGCCAGACAATGTGATAAACTCACCATGGAAAGCTTCTGTTGGGTTAATTAAAACTGTACAGAAATAGATGTGTTCCAGACCAGCTAGGTAAAGATAATTTGAGCATAAAATATGTTAGCTATAGGTACTTTCACAAACATTGATTACGCTGTATAATGATCAGCACGACATCTTCCCAAGTTCCGGACCAGCCGGACTCAGTAATAAATCACCATGGAAAGCTTCAGTTTCGTTAATTATTTAACGATACAGAAATAGACGTGTCCTAGACCAGCTAGGTAAAGATAATTTTGAGCATAAAATATGTAAGCTATACGTACTTACGCAAACAATTCCACACTATCACATAATCACCATAGAAAGCTTCCAAATCGTTAACAACAGTAACCGAACTGCATAAAGATAATTTCCATGAAAGTGTTTTTGTAGAAAGCTAACTAAAAAAAATATTAAGTACTTATCTAAAAATGTATTTAGGTATTATTTTCTATTAAATTCCTTTTACTTTCATATAAGAAATCATTTCACAGGTGCACATCAAAAAAGGCACTACACATACTACATACAAGTTGTAGTTAGTACTAGGGCGGAGAAATGGCTAATCGATTACAATCGATGGCATGGTTCGATAGTTTCACAAAAATAAATTACTCTGATTTTATAAAAATATGTATAATATGAAAGATCTGCAGATACTGCTGGAAAAAAATATACAGCTACATTTTCACGTCTTTGTCCCTGACGGTGTAGACAGAGCCCAAATGATAAATACAAGTATTCGATTTTATATACCTGATAAATACAAGTATTCGATTTTTATATACCTGATAAATACAAGTATTCGATTTTTATATACCTATACGTCAAAATATCATTTTAATGAATGTTGTTCATTTTATTAAATCGATCAATCGATTCTTTAACGAGTCGGTACTCGATCATTCACGTTGTAACATGCACAACACTGCTGTATTGCAGTTTACTGCATCAGCAAAAAATTGTTCCCACAATACTTTGCTTTGACGTCATGTAGAATATCAAATGTCTGCTCGCAATGAATCGCTTTGGTTAACATACAATTTATGATATAATAAAATCATACGACTTTGCCCGCTTTATATGTATGTAGTTAGGTAAGTAAGTATATAAAAAACCCTTTTTTTAACATCTACAATATGTTTAATGTACCTACTCTTTAATTTTATATTCAAGTAGGAGGTATTTTTCAAATGTTATCGTAAATTTGATCGTTATATCATAAGTCTGAATGGTCTAATGGTGAATTAGTGCATCTTCTATGCGTTAGATTATGGGTTCGATTCCCGTACAGGATATTATTAATTTCATAGGTCTTCATATGTAAGAATGAATGGATAATCCGTGGATAATCTCTGAATGTCTATATAAGTATGTAATGTTGTTTATTTACTCAATGAAATAATTTAGGATTAAAGCACTTAATAATTATAATATGAAAATCAGCCACACGACTTTTTTAATTAAATCTGATCAGACATTTATATACCCCTACTTACATAATATACAGTATACGTACGAAAGGCATATATGTATAACCTCTTTTTAAGAACTTGGTTGAAAACAGGTCAAAATAAAGACAACACAGAAGTAGTGATGTGTGAAAAATTCTCTTAACTAAATAATTATGAAAATAATGTAAATTCTATTGTTTGTCTTCTTCAGTTTTATTTGTATAATGTAAAGGATATCATCCAAATTTACATTTAACTAAATTATTCAAATATTTATACTCATGATATTACATAAGTATATTAAAACGAAATATGTATAAATACTAAACGTGTACTAAACTTTAAAATATAATACATTTAAAACTTAATTAATACTAATATAAACTTAAACAATAAATAAGTCAAAAATATCTAAAGATTACAAACCCTTCCCTTACGTATTTGGATGATAAAGTTTATATAGTATTAAAACAAAAACATCTGAGACTAAAAAAGCAAAGGGTGTAAAAAGTCAGTTGCAAAAAAATAAAATTTAGTGATTATATCAACGTTTTGAATACCGGTAAGGAAATACGAAAAACAAACCTTCTGTTCAAATCTATAAAACATACAATATTCACCCAAGAGCAGAATAAAATAGCGCTCTCTCAAACAACAAAATCTTGGGGCCATTACTCGATTACCGTGTAACCAGAAGGTTAATCAAATATGTCTGTTTAAACTGTTGTACTTGTACTGTTGAAAATAATCTAGACTTAGTATTGTTAAAAAAATTAAGTATAGCTAATAATTACATCAATAGATATCGCTGTTTACTTATTAACTTAGTTATAATATGGTTAAAAATAAATTTAAATAATAAACTACTGTTTTTTATTTAAAGCTTCATTCAAACCCAATCTTCGCACAAAGATGTAGAGGGGTAATGGAAAATAGAGAATTCATGAGCACTGAAAAAAGCATATGAGTTCTTAAATTTTTAATAATCACCATTAGTATCTTATTTAATTAAAAAAGAATGCTGTTATATTTTGATTATATAGTGCATAGCAAGAGAGCATCGAATTGGACACTAAACACGTGTATGGATCAAGTCTTGACATGATTTTATTGTTGAAACATTTTACCTAATTGCATCATATTTATATTAGACGATAGAATTAAAACCCTACAGTTAGCTAAATAAAGAATAGAATCATTAGTGCCCTAACATTGCAATATTCCGATGCGCAGACGAAGTGGGGAGCCACTTCGATGGTATCGTATTATAGTGCTGTTCATTAACGTGCCTGTTCTCGTACGATACGGAGGGAGACGGACATCCTCTATCTACCAAGTTAAACATCTACGCTGTGCTACTATTTGTAAATGTAAGTACTTAGTTATTTCAGAATTTAATCTTCATTAAGTGATACTTGTTTTACAATTATTTTAGCTTATTATTTGATACCAAGTTTTTTTTTTACAGACCATGTCAGATTCTCAAGACACGCAAATACTTTTCTCACAATACGCTCAAGATCCATACGATGTCACTGATAGTGAACTCAATCAAATGATGCTGTCCTCAACTAATTCTGCAGCTCCAAAAAAATCGAAACGGGTCTCGACAAGAAGCAATAGCGGGTTGTCAGCAACATCCTACATCATTAATAAGCAAAAAGTGAAAGGGAAAAAGATTATTAAAATCAAAATATATGAAATAAATGATGATGAAAGTGACAAGGCAGTGTTAACAGCAGCGCAATACGTAGTGCAAGAACCGGTGGATGAAATAATGGACTTGACTGAACAAATTTTAAGTAAAATATCGAAAAAACTTGTTGGTTGTAATTGGTAATTTTAATATGTAATGTTAATAAATTATTAAATATTAGTTTATTAGAATAAAATAAAATATTAAGAAACCTTTTGTTTTGTGCATTAAATAATTAAATCAATAAATGTTTTAATTTCCTTTGTAAGTTTATTGTATGTTTAAAATAAAGTTATTCACATTTTAATTTATAAGTTAAGATTATAATATAAATATAATACTATAATATATTAAAATGATGTTTGTAATTTAACCATATTTTGTAATAATTTATATTTCATATAATAATCCACAATTTGTCAAAAACGTAAGAATGAAATGAGTAATAAACTTAAATATTACAATTATGATTTTTGTTATTATTAATAAAGTACCAATGAAACATTCCATTAGATTTTGTATATAAATAGGAATACAAAATTTAGGAAGCATTCTGATAAAAATCATCGAATCACACATAGCAGGTCATAAGATGTTAAGTTTCTTATGTATATTTACAGTGTGTACATGAATTAAATAAATAAATAAACAATGAAATTTGTTAAACAATCTAAAACCTTGGAGTTCGATAAAATTTATCCTGATATTGAAACAGACTCACACCGTCATGGATGCCTTTTGCCTAACAATATTAGATGTATTGTTTGTGGCCCATCGAACTGTGGTAAAACAAACGTAATTATAGGTCTGCTATTACACAAAAATGGACTACGTTTTAAAAACGTTTATCTTTATTCAAAAACGATATATCAGCCTAAGTATAAATATTTAGAGCGTATTTTTGATTTAATTCCAGACATAACTTTTACAAAATATGAGAGTAATGAACATATTTTAAGCCCGCATGATGCTAAACCCAATTCAGTGATTATTTTTGATGATGTTGCATGTGAGAATCAAAACAATATACGTGATTACTTTGCAATGGGAAGACATAAATTGATTGATAGTTTTTATTTAAACCAAACCTATTCAAAAATTCCTAAGCAACTAATAAGAGACAACACAAATTTATTAATATTATTTAAACAGGATGATATCAATCTACGTCATATATATGATGAACATGTAAACATCGATATGAGTTGGTCTCAGTTCCGTCAAATATGTATAGAAATATGGAGTGAACCCTATTCCTTTATGGTAATTAATAAAGACTGTCAAAAAAATAAAGGTTGTTACAGAAAAAAATTTGATACGTTTGTAATATTGGATGAATAAACAATATAAGAAGTGTTCTTTAATAAAAATCATCATAATAACAAACAAATTCATACGCATGTAACGTTAACTGATTTCGCTTTAATTTTTATTAACTATGGAAAAAGAATTAAAATCTGAAATTGTTAAAGTCGCAAATGCGGTTAAAAAGAAAATAAAGGATATGAAAACAATGGAATCTTACAATGAAAGTTTGTTACAAAAAGTATTTAAACCAGTCACTTACCCGATGGAACAACTGATTAAAAATAAACAGCAAAGTGTTATGGATAATGATATTTTGAATGATACTGAGCTTAAATCATCTTCCTTAAATGATCAAATATCTCACGAGTCACAATTCAATAAGACTCTTAAGGAAAATATAGGTGATGATTCAACGCAAGATGATAACTCTAATAAAGATTACAATTTCAATGACTCTGACAATATTAATACTAGCAATATTTCATACAAAACAGTTGATTCAGAACCAAATTCTAGTCGAGATACTTTGTCTTGGTCACTTTCTTCTGAAATTTTTCATGATGTTCCTTATGGCATTCGAAATGAGCGAGGAAAATTGATGATAGGATCATCACGTGTTGTCGTAAAAGATGATAGTATAAAAGTAGGACAGCATGATTACAATATGACAAACGGATTGTCGGAGTTACTTTTAAAGAAGGTTCCTATATTGGATTTGGTTACTGATAAAGATTTAGAAGAATATAAAAACATTTTGTTAGAAACAAATGCGCATCGTCGTGATTTTGATCCACATAAACCAATAAAAACGAATAAAGGAAGAAAATACTTAAATGTTATCAAACCGCTTTTCAAGCTTCGCAAACCTTCAACATCTTCTATTTCTTCTCACGTTGATAATAATGATAGTGTTACAGAAGGAGAAGGAATGATTTTAAAAAAGAGGTTTAAAAAAAATACTGATTACGTTTATTGGGATGATCCTAACGAACTTGTTGAAAGATTAAAATTATTGATAGCGTCAAGAAGTGCCGGCAACACTGGACTGGATAATGAAATTATTTCAATCATAGAAGAATTAAGAGAAGCCGGTATTATAAATTAATGGTCATACTAATAATTTTTAATTCGTATTTAGTATTTGAGATTGGTAGACGTCTAAAATAAAATGAATATCGATAAGTTTGGTCATCATGTTCATAAAAGGTTACGGTTATCAGAAGTATTTGATTTTGCTGATATTTACTTAGCTAAAAATGTAAATGGTGATTACGATTTACAAAAATCAAGATTAACAGGTGTTAAACTCCCTATAAAGCCAAACGATGTAGCAAGTAAGGAGTACGTAGATAACGAAAGTAACAATTACATTTCAAAAAAAGAAATAATAACTATTATTGATGCAATAAAAGAAGATTTCAATACGTATTTAGATCAGTTAGAAAAGAAGTTTTGTACTAAGGAGGATGTTGACAAATTGATATTGAAATCGCAAAATGTTACAAATGTCGCAAAAAGAACAAGTGGTAAATGAAATTCATAAACCTGCACGCAAAAATTTTCATCGACTTTCAGTAATTTTAAAAGGAATAGATGATTTATGGCAAGCCGATCTAATTGACTTCAAATCGATAAAAAAATATAATAAAGGTTTTAGTTATATTTTAGTTGTTATTGATTGTTTTACAAAATTTGCGTGGGCAATTCCATTAAAGTCGAAATCGCAAAAAGAAGTTGCTCATGCATTTAGACTAATATTGTCAGAAAGCAAACGTACACCTAAAAATTTACAAACAGATAAAGGGACTGAGTTCTACAATATTACGTTTCAGAAACTTTTGCACTGTTTTAAGATACATCATTATTCTACTTATTCAACTAAAAAAGCATCAATTGTTGAAAGATTAATAAGAACATTAAAGACTATTTTACACAAACACTTTAGTTATAATGGAAGTTACAGATGGATAGGCCAAATTTTGAAAGACGTATTGCTTAATTACAATTCAAAGATACATAGAGTTACAAAATTTAAACCGAAAGATATAACTTTAGAAAATGAAATTCAAGTAAAAGCTAACATTTTAAAATTTCAACAGAAGAAAATTAAAACTGGGCAACAGAGGCTGAAAATTGGTGATAGCGTTCGAATAAGTAAATATAAGAGTAGCTTTCAAAAAGGATATACACCGAACTGGTCAACAGAAATTTTTAAAATTAAAAAGGTTAAAAATACGAATCCTATTACATACAATTTGCAAGATCAAAATAATCAGGACATATTGGGTTCTTTTTATCAAGAAGAGCTACAAAAAACTAAATACCCAATGATTTATTTAATTGAAAAAGTTATTCGAAAAAAAAGAAACAAATTATTTGTAAAATGGTTAGGACTAAGTAATCAAGAAAATAGTTGGATTGACAGAAGTGCTATTATATAATCACTAAACATGATATCGTTATATCATTTTAGTTAAAGATATGCAAGGTAGAGGACTTGTTAATAATTTGATAAACAATTTACCATTTGAGTTCCACCTTCCAGGCTATAATTATTGTGGACCAGGTACGAAACTAAGTAAAAGATTATCAAGAGGAGATGAGGGTGTAAACAAACTAGATGAAGCTTGTATGCATCACGATATCGCATACTCAAATTATAGTGATTTAGACAATCGTCATAAAGCAGATTTACAGTTGTTGAATATGGCTAAAAAACGATTACGTTCAAAAGATGCAAGTAAAGGAGAAAAGTTAGCTTCATGGTTAGTAAACAAAGTTATGAAAGCTAAAATCAAAGCTGGTGCAGGGATAAAAAAATTTACACATGTTGTATCTAAAATACGATCACATGTAAAAAAATCGAAACCAAAAAATACTCTTGCTGCAATAAAGTTTGCTTGTAAGGCAGCTAAAAAAATTGTTCCTAATCGATGTCAAGTGCGATTGCCGAGAGTAATACAGATTCCTAAGACGGGTGGAGTTTTACCATTAATACCAATTTTTGCTGGGCTATCAGCATTAGGGGCATTAGTTGGAGGCGCAGCTGGTATAGCAAAAACAGTAAATGAATATAAAACTGCTCAACAAAATTTAAAAGAGTCTGAACGACATAACCGAGCTATGGAAGCTATAGCTATTGGTAAAGGTTTATATTTAAAACCATACAAAAAAGGAAATGGATTGTTTATAGAACCCTCAAAAAACTAATTAATAGGCTACCCGACCGTGCACTTACAAACATTGATATTTTAAAATTTGCTAAACATATTCCATACTTCAGAGGAGTATATATGAGGGATAGGTTACCAAATAAACCTAAGTCTATAGAATGTGGTGTGATTAACTTAGATAATCACAATAACGATGGTACGCACTGGGTAGCCTACGCAAAAATAAAAAAATACTCTGAATATTTTGACAGCTTTGGTGATTTGAAACCGCCAGCAGAGCTAGTTAAATATTTCAAAGGAATGGATATTTCATACAACTACACTCGCTTTCAAAATTTTGATACTGTCAATTGTGGTCACCTTTGTTTAAAATTTTTAATCAGATTTTGGTCTAATCATGGAGTATATTAATATTGTAATAAATTATTTTGCATCATTTTCATAATGTCTTTCACTTTATCAATAACTGGGAATAGTTCCATTTTATCCACAAACTACTCTCCTACTTTGGAACTTGATGGTTTCTATGAGTGTGCATTATTACATTTTTCTACTTTTAACTCTATTCCAAATATTACGAAATTTAATAATAAATTTCACTATGGTATAAATAAGGTTGTTGAAATTCCTGAAGGAGCTTATGAACTTCAAGACATTAATGATTATTTAAAATCTAATACTGAAAATTGTGCATTCAAATTACTCTGTAACAACAATACCCTCAAAACCAGCATATATTGTACTGAAGATATTCATTTTGAGAAACTGAATTCTATCGGAAAATTGTTGGGTTTCGGAAATGTAGTTTTAAAAGGCAATAAATGGGAGGAGTCACTCTTTCCTGTCAACATTTTACCCACAACAGTGGTGAGGATCGAATGTGATATTATTAATGGATCTTATATTAATGGAAAATCAAGTCATATAATTCACGAATTTTCACCAAACGTACCTCCCGGGTACAAAATAATAGAAATACCAAAAAATACCATTTATTTTCCCGTGAATCGAAAAACTGTGAACTCTATTCATATAAGGATATTAGATAGTAACAACAATTTAATTAATTTGCGAGGTGAAGAGGTGCAGTTGTACTTACATTTAAGAAAACATGATAAATTACAATAAATATGACACTCCGCACAGAGTAAAGATTAGTAACACTTACACATTCCGAAAGACAGCACATATTCGCGAAAAGAAAAAGAAATTAACAGCAGCTAATAAATACTTTCTAAAGTCAATAGGATTGCTAAAATGAGTGTTCTAAATATAACTAATCTACCTACTTATGATAACTCAATAGAAGGCGTAGAAATTCACTCGTATAAACCGTATATTACAAGTTTTAATAGAAATGATGAAATTAGAATACCAATAAATCAACAAGATTTATATGTTCTTCCAAGTATAAGTACTTTGTACTTGGAAGGTGTAATTAACGTAGTCAGAAGTGATACAGGAGTAAAAGTATCGAATGTTCATTTTACAAATAACCCGATTCCCTTCCTCTTTCAAGATATACGTTATGAACTAAATGGGGTTGAAATAGATAAAGTTAAAAATGCTGGTATAACAAGTACTATGAAGTGTTTCTTATCAATGTCAGATGCTGAATCAAAAGTATGTCAGGCATGGGGATGGGATATAAAAGGCTCATTAACACACGGAGGACATTTTTCTGTATCTATACCTCTGAATCGTATATTAGGTTTCGCAGAAGACTATAAAAAAGTTGTTGTAAACTGTAAGCATGAGCTTTGTTTGCTAAGAAGTAATTCGAATCTTAATGCTGTAAAACTTGATAATCTAGAAGATGTTCATAGCATTGATATACATAAAATTGTATGGAGAGTGCCACATGTTAAAGTATCTGACAGAGAAAAAATTAATTTACTCAAACTTCTTGAAAAGGATAGAGCAGTTCAAGTTGCGTATAGAAATTGGGACCTTTATGAATACCCCCTATTACCAAAGGCTACCAAGCACACCTGGTCGATAAAAACTTCTTCACAAATCGAAAAGCCTAGATACGTTATTTTAGGTTTGCAAACAAATCGAAAAAATTCAAGTGTCAGCGATATGTCTAGATTTGATCATTGTAACTTACGCGATGTTAAAGTGTTTTTGAACTCCACTTACTATCCATACGAAAATTATAATAATGAGTTTAAGAACGGTAAATTTGCTTTAATATACGAGCAGTACGCGAATTTCCAACAGTCTTATTATGGACGCCAACCGTGCTGTTTGCTAAATCCACAAGAATTCAAAGATATTGCTCCTTTATTTGTAATTGATTGTTCAAGACAAAACGATAATATTAAATCAGGACCTGTCATAAACATTCGTCTGGAGTTGGAGAGTAACGAAGAAATTCCGGATCAGACATCTGCATATTGTCTAATTCTGAACGACTGTTTAATTGAATATAAACCTTTAAGTAATACAGTTCGTAAGATATCATGAACCCCATAATTTGTGTTGACGTTCAAGGATTTAAAGATGGACATAACAATTTTATAGTCAAGGAATTCGCTTTATGTTTTGAGGAGTATATTCAAGTATTTGTAATTAAACCTCCATATCCTTTCTCATGTCTGACAGAGGAGGAAAAAAAGAGAGTGCAATGGATTGAAAAACATAGAGGTTATACTTGGAATGAAGGACAAATTGATTATAGAAATTTCAAACGAATAATTAATGCGATTTTAAATAATCAGATTATTGTAATGAAAGGACTTGAAAAAATGAAATGGATAAAGGAGTTATGTAAAACCTGTACTTTGATAAACATCGAAGACAAAGGATGTCCAAACTTTACCACATTACATAAAAAGTATTGTGAATCTGCGAATGATTACAACTGCAAAGACCACAAGAATGAGTGTGCTCGTAAAAATGTAATTTGTATTGAGAAATGGTATTTTGATAAAAAATAGATACATTTGAATAAAAAAATTAAAAACATATATACTTTTTTTCATTTAACTTTGATGAATCTATTTAGTTTATTATCATTGTTTTATTCAACTGATCAGATATATATTTTTAAATTGGTTAACCATGATATTGGTACTGTCGCTGTATGAAAATATTCTTCTAATGACGGTGTACTATTCTCAAGCTTTTGTTAATTATTTAAAGTTTTTGTTATTGATGAACTAACTAACTTAAATTATATGATTGGGAAGTCAGTATCAATTGCAAGTATAACAAATTTAGTAGCTAATATTATTGGGAAGGCAGGATCACAATATTCTGACGGAACGGACAGCGGAGTGAAACGGAGCGGTTCCATCAGAATATAGTGAGCCAGCCTTCCCAATAATATTACTACTTCCGAGGCAGTTTATTATACACTTTTGGTGCCCTTATTAAACACTTCAAGGAATATTCTAAAAAATTAATTAGCGAAATCGGTTCACTTGCTCTTGAGATTTGCGCTTAGCAACACATTCAGTGATTCATTTTTATATTATAGATAGAGTATATAATATATTATATGTATTTATTACTGACTGTCCCTTGTTACCAAATTATATCTATGTCTGTGTTGATTTATCTATACAGTAGACATTATTTTAATTTTAACATCTACTGGGCTCATCCCTTACATCATGTTCTCTTATCGTACAAAGGTTGGCTGGAAGAGATTGCTTAGCAATAAGTCCGCCTTTGCTCCATATTGTTAACAATGTTATAATTTTAGTTTTGTGATTTTCCAGATGTGGGCAATAAAGTTATATTGTATTGTTAATTCAAATGCAAAAACAGTTTTCAAATCCAAACTCTTCAGATTATTATGTACATGTTGTTTAAATTGCGTTTAAATTACGGTGTACCTCAAGGCAGTGTTTTGGGGCCTTTACTATTTATCATTTATATAAATGATCTACCATGGATCACGGATGAAAGAATGTCATTATTTGCGGATGATAGTGCAATTACAATAGAATGTAAAGATCAGGACATCGGAAATTATGTTAATAATATTAATAATATTTACAAGACTAGCTGATGCCAATAATAGAAATAGAAGAGATCCTACTACATTGCTATTGCCAAAGTGCAAAACGAGGCTCATGAGTAATAGTATCTTTAGCATGGCACCAAAAGTGTATAATAAACTGCCTCGGAATTTAAAGGAATTGCCCCTAAATAAATTTAAAGCTCATCTGAAAGAGTTGTTGGTAACCAAATGTTATTATCACTTGCATGAATTCTTTTCTGACAAAATGTTGATTGTGACTTTAAAGGGCAGCTGATTTAATTTTTGTAAGATTAACTCGCATTTATTTTCTGGTTTTATATTGTTTTGCATGATTTTGTTTGGATGATGTGTGACACCACTGACTTAACTTTTGTATGCCTGGTAGGCTAAACATGTATGTCCGTAATATTTTCAATGTACCATCTTGAATTCAACATGTTTACAAAAGAATAAATGATTATGATTATGATTATGAAGAGCTATTTAGCCAAGGGCGGAGCAAATCCACGCGTCAAGCGACGGCGAGGCGCGACCCATACAGGATTGGTCGCCACGTCTGTCTTGAACTCCTTCCGTGGTTTGGAAGGTACGTTAAGCCTTTGGTCCCGTTTGTTATCGTGCTCAGTGTTGAGGAGTTCGTCAGTCGAGCGCGACCCACGTATCCGTAGCGAATGCGCGTGTCAAGCAACGGCGTGACGCGACTAATTTTGCATTGGTCGCCATTTAGAGGCATTTTCTATCTTGAGCTCCTCCGTGCTTCAGAAAGCTCGTTAAGCTGTTGGTCGCGGTTGTTATCGGTAGATAGCTGTCGTGAGGCTGTGTCAGATGCCTTAGGGCAGCCTGAAAAATTCTGACAGTGTTGGCCACTAACACACATCGGGTCATGTTCCTGTTGGTCTGGTTTCCCTGTAAATAGAGTTACGGAGGTCAGACGGCAATCGCTCCATTGTAATAACCAGTTCTGCCAAATCTAGGACAATGACTTACAGCGTACGCTAGGCTACGAAGCGTAAGCTGACGACGCAACTAGGAAAACACGCGAGGATGATTATATTATCGTGCTCAGTCATACTATATCTATACGTACGGAATCCTGAACACAAGCTTATAACCATAAACAATCCCAAACACATCCAGATATAACAGCTTAATCCCCAAAATAAGACACATAACACAATAAATTCAGCGAAATGACTACTTGCAAATTCCACTACGTAGCTTTTGTCGTGAACGAGTGCCAAATAGCCTTATAACTCAACAAACATAACATCGCTGACGCGTAAACACATTATGGCCTCTATTGTGTTGTGTTAGGGTTTAACTTTAACGATTACAGCTGTATGTGCCGTGCCAACATTCCACCAGGGTGCTAATTCTGAATTTTGGGCTGGAGGTGTCACGCTTATGTCCTCTTTGGATGTTTCCATGAGAGTTGCGTGTTTAATTTTATATTCGATGGTGTTGCCAGCTCTCGAATCTACATTTTGAACTAGGAATTGTCATAGTCATCATAAAATTTGGTCATTCTGTCATGTGAGCAGTCATGTCATAATGAAGTAGGTATGTATGAAATTATTTTCTGGGTGAAACTGCAGTTGAAATGAATTTTAGTTTGTTCATTCATATCGAGTGGGTTTTATGGTTAATTAACCCTAATTTAATGGCAACCGGGATTAATTAGAAGTGCGGAAACATCATTTTTATCAGCAGTCAATCAGGTGATTCAAGCCTGCAATGTCCTACCAAAACTAGAATGGTATGCTTCCCGTGAGAATCGAACCCATGAACTTCGACTGCAAGAGAACTTCAAACCCAGGGCGTACTGGGTCGATTGACCAGATAACCCACTCGATATGAATTAATGAACTTATTGTAACTCCTTCTGTTTTTCCTCTTTCCCATCTTCCCTTTTATCTGACAACACTGAGAAGATATATTGAATTCTTCAGTTTTACAATCGCGGTAAGAAACGTTCCGTCACACGCTTGCGCGTTCGTTGATAATGGGAGCTCGCCAAGCCAACGGTGCGTATAACGGAACGGGATGAAAGTCGTTTGTTTTTGTTATCAGGAAGTTATCGACTGTGAAATCTGAATTTCTCAAGATTTAGATTTCTAGTTACAAATAATGATTAAAAAATCAACAAAACTGTCATTATTCAGAGTCCCGTAGCCAAAGGTAACGGCCGGACCGTATATTTTTTACAATAAAGATTAAAGAAATGAAGAAGGTGAAACGGGACCTTATTGCTAAGACGCCGCTGTTCATCCATCCGTCTATCACCAGGCTGCATCTCATGAACAGTATAGACAGTTAAAAATTCCACAGATGATGTATTTCTGTTGCCGATATAACAACAAATACTAAACAACAAAATAAAATAAAAATTTAAGGAGACTTCCAAAAAACAAACTACTCCGACCCGCACTTGACCGGATTTATTTTGTCCTTTCTCATAACAAACTATGGTTATCATACTTTCACATAAGCTTCCGAATCTAAATAGACACGGGTAGTTTAGTTAAATTCGTAAGTTAAAATTTAAACCAACCCATGTTATGACAGTTTGACAGGACTCGCCCGGACTGTACTTAACCGGCTTAAGGCTTTAACTGTCCCACTGTAACTGTTGTTTGTTTAGTTAATTGAAAGAAAGTTTATTTGGTTTAGTATGTATGTATGGGTGTTCGTGGTTTGAAAATACTACTTTATTTCTATCGATGTAGTGGACTTTTACTTCTTTATACTTCTTGTTAGCGTGTCGACTCTAGCAAGCTATACTTATGATGACCAAAACTTCACCACTGACAAGGCACTGTCAGTGGCTTCGTAGAGATCCATAAGCGTGCAGGTGGCCGGGCATGCAGAGCAGGACAAGAGATGAGCCATGGTCTGAGAAGAGGCGCCACACTGGCTGGCTTTCGCCGCGCTATATCTCCTGCATATGTCCCTGAGTCAGGAGTCTGTTCAAAGACTTCCATGTCGACCATGTCAGGTCATGCCCAGTAGGGAGAGGAACCCAGACAGCGGTAAAAGAGATGATGTTGGAAAATGATACTTCTAGACTTCTGTTTCAGACTGAAAGGCTTCGCGTGTTCGAGTTACATTTTATTGTTATTTGGATTCAGTGCTGTGTAAATGGTTTCAAAATTCCTGTATTTACTCAAAAAATAGTATTTGATGAGTTCGTTAGTCGAGCGAGACCCGCGTATTCATAGCGAATGCGCGTGTCAAGCGACGTCGTGATGCGACCACTATTGGATTGGTCGCCATTTTAGTGGCATTTTCTATCTTGAGCTCCTCCGTGCTTCAGAAGGCACGTTAAGCCGTTGATCCCGGTTGTTGTCGATAGATAGCAAGGCTGTGTCGGATGCCTTAGGGCAGCCTGAATAATTCTGACAGTGTTGGCCACTAACACACCTCAGGTCATGTTTTTGTTGGCTTGGTTTCCCTGTAAAAAGGGTTACGGAGGTCAGACTGCAGTCGCTCCATTGTAATTACCATTTTCGCCAAATCTAGGAGCATGCCTTACAGCGTACCCTAGGCTCCGAAGCGTAAGCTGACGACGCAACTAGGAATGCACGCTAGGATGATGATGATGATTCGAAAAATAGTACTGAACTATTTTGACAGTACGTGTAAAATAAACATATTATTAAACCAAAAACGCGAAGAGAAACAAACCATATCAAATAACATTAAAATTTAAACTTCAGTTATTCGCTTACTCAAGTTAACTCGTTCACGGTCGGTTTACCCAAAAATCCGCCATTAAATAAATTCAAATATAGCCTCAGTGTTATGGCACATATAAGACGTTATAAAGTAAAATATGTATTTTTGCTAGAAATTGGAAGGCGAAATTTCAAGAACGATTTTGCTTCACGTCTTCTTCGTCCAAGCGTGTTTTCCTTTTACCGTCGTCAGCTTACGCTTCGGAGCCTAGGGTACGCTGTACGTCATAGTAGATTTGACGGCACTGATTATTCCAATAGAAAAATTGCTGTCTAACCTCTATAACCCTTTTTTGGAAACCACAGACTAACATGATCATGACCCGAGGTGTACTAGTTATCAACACTGTCAGATTATTTTAAGTCTTTCTCAAGGTATCTGACACAATTTAACGATTGCCGTCTATCAATTATAACCGGGAGTAACAGCTTAACATGCCTTCCGAAGCAATAGCGACCAATCCAATACGGGTTCATCACATCATCGCTTGACACCCACGTTCGCTAGAAATACGCGCGTCGCGCTTGGCTATTGAACTCCTCATTTCGCTTTTTATAGTCACAATATTCATTACCCCAGTGTTGAGAAAATAATATATTGTCTCTTTCACTCTACCAAGCAAAAGCAATTGCCCTTGATTGTCAATTAGTTTAATTAATCAATTCAAAAATTACCCTTTTATTGTCATTGTAAAGAAATTGGTTATGAAAATTGCTTTCGATTATTTTCTAAAGGTTTGCGCCATTCGAGGAAAAATTCTGCGAAAAAAGCTCTCATTAAAATTATTCACAACGGCTGCGTTCGAGGTAATTCAATTAATTTATTTTGATTTAATAAAAAGACAAGGCAAAAGTTCAAAGATAGGGATATTAAAAGTATTTTTTTTTATTTTGATCACTGCTAAGTCAAACTATATTAGACATACTGCCATTAAATAAAGAGGTTAAATAGAGAGGTACAAAAAATCTGCAAATCCCTTACAATATCCCCCAGTAGCATAACAGAGGCCTATCCTAAAGCCGAATATGTCTTCGCTTGAGCGTCTGTCCCAGTCGCGTCCTCAGATTTTAGCTCAGAGCCAAGGGAACGCAATTTAAAATAAAAATGTATTACAGTCACATCATTAAAACATACGTAAGTGCTTAATTTAGCGGTACTGGTTATTATACTGGAGCGGATTCTGTCACCCTTTTTCACAGGAAAACTAGACCAACAGGAGCAAGACCCGAAGTGTGTTAGTGGCTGACACTGTCAGGGTTTTCAGGCTGCCAAAAGGCATCTGACACAGCTCAATGACTGCCATCTATCGATAAATAATGAGTACCAAAGGCTTAACGTGCCTCCCGAAACACGCATTGGCCTAGGCTTATGACATCGTAGCCATTTGGACTCGAGAAGAAGAATGGCGACCAATCTAATATGGATCACGTTTCGCCTTCGCTTGACACGCGCAACCGTTACTACACGGCTCTCGAGCTCCTAAATAAACCCGGATTTACACTTAGTAACAAATAATAAAATTAAAAAAGCCGTACTTCCTTCTAACTAATGCATCGAGCGGTAATGCTGATTTATGGCCGCCCCTTAATTGAGCTGGGAAGTAATGAACATTGAGGATGTATTATCTTCAGACAGAGGTGAGACTGTTGGTAGATGTTGTTGCATTTACTGAAACATAGCTAATGAAATTGAATTATATTTGTTCGGTAATGTTGTGTAGAGTAGCTGTATATGAAACTATGGTCTTAGGCGTTGTGGGAGATACGAATGAACAAAGATGACTTATTTTTGTAATTTCACAATACAAACAAACAACTTAAAAAAGATAATCAAAATATCATTACATTAAAAAGGAAAGAAAGTGAAAACATACAATAGGTTTGCGAAGTTCATTATTTTAATTTTCAGTATATACACTATTGTTAACGAGGAACGATTTATATACGTGTTATGTATCCATACTAATATTATAAATACGAAAGTCTGTCTGTCTGTCTGTTACGCTTCCACGGCCAAACCACTGAACGGGTTTTGATAAAATTTGGCATGAATATAATTGAAAACCTGGGGTCAAACATAGACTACTTTTAACGCAGGCGGTGCTGCGGGAAAAAGCTAGTTTATTATAAAAAAAAGGAAATCTCTGGCCTTTGTTTAAATTATATATTACAAACCATATACAGAAGATACTGTTAAATGGCTATTAATCTGAACCAGTTCCAATTAGTACTAGAGTATCACAAGGCTCAATATTAGGTCCTTTGATTTTCGTCATTTTCATAAATGATGTACACTTAGATTAATAATTGGTCTCGAGCACACGACTAGATACCGTCGGCATACTAGAAAAATTCACAACTAAAACCATGCCGAATTCGGCATAGTTGCGGCATACCCGCGTCAGTCATGCCGCGACCGATGAGTGAGTTGGATGTCTAGATAAATATAAAATTTAATGTAAAAGTAGACGCAAAATGTGCAGTTTGCGTAGTCAAACTGTGTAAGAATAATACTTAAAGAATTATGAAAGATACTGGTTATACATACCATCAATAAGTATTGTATAATTTCGAAATATGGACATAAATTACTCACGAAAATAATATAACCCTAAAATATGGCGCGAAGTACCGCTCGGTGCTCAATGTTGCCGTGTATTAAAAAATCCCAAATTCCCCGAGGTTTCGATTTTTATTATTTAGATATTTTGTTTTTTAACTCCCGACCCCAAAAGAGGGATGTTGTAATGTTGATTAATGGATTAACAATAATACCAAGCATTTCAGGCACCGGTACTATACAGATATACCGGAACTCGGCGGCGGGATGTACAGCGGGCATAACACAAATCATCGACATTCAACTCATACAGAAAAAAATATTGTACTTACAGAAATATATTATCGACAGTATCAATATCGATACTATCGATATATGATCACTATCGATACCTTACATTATATTTTCAACTATCAAAGAATCGATTATTATTCGCTGTGTAATCGATTTTCCGGCAACACTACTGTATGGTAAAAGGCCATGATAATATCTATGTACTAGCTGTTTTCCGCAGCTCCGCCTGCGTCAAAAGGTAGCCTATGTTTGACTCCGGGTCTTTAACTATATCCGTACCAAATTTCATGAAAATCAATTCAGCGGTTTAGTTGTGAAAGAGTAACAAACATCCATCCATACTTACAAACTTTCGCGTTTATAATATTAGTAGGATGTGTATGTCTATTTATTTATTTGTATTTAAACCCGGGTTACAACTAAAAAGAGGTCAGTAATCAATTAGCTCCAAGCTAAATAGAAAATTAAAGTATCGTTTGACATACTATACTGTGTAATAATAAATCAAATGAAAGTTTTTTTGCAATTTTAGGATTCTATATTAGAATTATAAAATAAAGTAGACAAAAATTAACCATTTGCCCTACCTTATCTCCGAAACTATCGATTCCAGAATTTCGATTCATAAATTACCTATGAGATAATTTTAAATTTGTTTAGGAGGTCCAAATGGAGAAAAATAAAAATAGTACAGAACCCTCTCCACGCGAGCCGACTCACACTTGGCCAGTTTTATTTTAATTTCATTTTAAAGGATTTTCTGAGCTACTTTTTATAATACGTAACAAGACCACAGCAATTAATAATTTTCCCATTGGTCGGGCACCAGTCAAGTAGCTGGCAACACCGTAATCGACGCTAGTGTGCGTCTTTGCACATTGTTTTACACACACTTTCCTATTAAGTGGCCGCATTCTGGAAACTGATTTTTCTTCACAGCGCGGTATCTAGTCGTAGCGCCGCGGAGACCAATTATTAATCTATGGATGTACAAGATCCTAATATGTTTTTTTTATAAATATGTCTTATAAAACGAGTCTTCGAGCAAGCTCAATAATGTAATTGGTTCTAACTTTTTTTATGGATTTCTTGCTAAAATGTACACAGGAAAATAAGATGTTAAACCTTTTAGTAGCTGTCGGTACATTGACCCAGGCTGGGTGTTGCGAAGTCTCTAGTAGTCTCTCTACAAAGCTAAATTAGGTGGTGAATCTTTAAATTTATACATGAATAAGTGGAATCAAATTAATTACTATAAAAAATATTAGGAAATTAAATAATATTGATGTCATATATATTCCATTTTTTATTGAAATAATGAAAATATCATCAACATACACAAAACACTTCAATATTTCCACATCAAACCTAACCTCACAAAACTCGAGGCTCCAAAAAATTGCCCTATCGCTCATTGGAAATAGTTGAAAAACAATAGCTGGAGCTGACCCGGGTAATCCGGGCATATATCATTGAGGATCTGGGTGATTGTGATTGATTGGTGAAGCCCGTCGGTTATTAGCCGGATAAACATCTAACCCTGGTGTTTGAGATGTAAGATGTTATATCTAATCACCTTTGTTTATTTAATTCCGAAAATTAGTTCAACTAATTAAGGTAATTATCTTGTTTTTTTCTTCTCCTATATCATGGCAATCTGTTATATTTAACAATGAGCCCTGTTTAACCCTGCGCTTATGCTTTAATGATCCACATCCACTCCGCTTCGCAGCCAGCACATTTTTCTGGTTGGATACTCTCTCCTGATAGTTAACTAGTGAACTATAAACTATCGTTCACAACTTTATTTGAACATAGGCATTGCATGCGTTCCGGCCTTTGTTTGAAAAAAGTATTGGTCGAAACTTACTACAGATTTATGCTAGTTCAAACAAAATCATTTTTTTTAGCAATGGCATTTGCTATATACAGCTTTTGTAACAATTTACCTTGAGTTTTACTGTCAATACGGAACACTGATAATAGGCACTTTGCGCTCACTTTATGTTTTAAAAAATTTTCTTTCTTCTAAAACAAACACTTTGCTTTTGTTTTTACGAAACGCAATAAATGATTTGAATTGAATTGTCAGGTCAGAATGTCTGCTACTTTGACCTAAATCAAACGCTGGTAATTAATCTTGAGAGACGCCAACAATTGCATCCGGTTTATATTTGGGTTGCGTAAATATGACCATATCTCTTTCTTCCGCTTGGCTGGCTTCCTGTTACTCTCCGACGCAATCTTAGAATTCTATCGATGCTTTTTCAAACCTAAATTATCGTTTCGCGCCTAATTATCTGAAATTGAAATTTCCCTTTCTCAGTGCTACCCACTTGCGTTTACTTCGCTCGTCTAATAATCTTGTCTTTGCTGTTCCTGCGCACCGCCTCGGTTTTATGTCTAATTCATTCCAACTGCAAGCTATACGTGTTTGGAATGCCCTTCCTGACTCTGTCAGAAGCACCTAACCGAGCTGCATTCAAGGAAAAAGCGCACCAGCTCTTTTTTGATCAAGCGAATCCGGAGTCATAGTCGCTCTCGTGCATTGAATTGAAATTATCTCTCTTATTTTCTGTGTTTGTTTATATGTATATATATATATATATATATGTATATATTATTTGCGTTATTTATATATCCATACTAATATTATAAATGCGAAAGTCTGTCTGTCTTTCTGTCTGTCTGTATCGCTTCACGGCTAAACCGCTGTGTGTGTATGAATATAGTTGAAGACCGGGGGTCAAACATAGGCTACTTTTAGACGCAGGCGGAGCTGCAGGATAAAGCTAGTCACTTATATATTATTGTTTCTATGTATCAATTCATTCAAATTATAAGTTATTCATATCTAAGTAGGTATATCCTATGTTACTATAGAAAGTAATGAAGTTCTTAGTTACGATTTGGTTTTTTTATGGCACTACCATTATTTCCTTCTCTTTTTGTTCCTAAGGTTTGACTAGCACAGAAAGCCTTAAGGCATTAAGTCCACCTATTATATTTTGTTGTATAAAGGGCAATAGAGATTAAATAAATAAATACTTGCAAACTAACATACAAAGAAAATTAAGAACTACTAAGTTTCATGACAATGCTCTAATATATAATAAAATTTTCTATTACGCAATAAAGTGCTTTAACTTACTCTAGTAGTTCTTTTATCAACCGGTACACGTACAGAAATTATAATAACCTTTTCTTGTAAAATAATACGTTTAGTAAAACAAAGATCCATAGAATCGTATATAAAAGTTTTATTTATCTCGTATTATAGGTTATTAGTATTGTAGGTGAAAAACACATGTTGCGCGCTTTATTAAATCTATCGGAGAATTCGAATAATAAATATTACTTATTAAAAAAAAAGAAAAGAAAAAAAATTCAAGTCAATCTATTAATATTCTTATACCAAAGTGGGCGTCTATCCGACTAATCAACTTAAATCTCCAAATTAAAAGAATTTCGTCTCTTCAAAAGCCGTTTCGATCGGATAAGCGGAATCTTCGGCCTTTGTCTTAAAAGGTCTCAATTGGAGAACCCTTTTATCCAAAAGCAGCAGGAAATGGTTTAATCAGAAATGGACGACATTCAAAAGGTCTGATGGTGACAGTAGATTTCTGGTTTACAGATAATAAAATGTGCAGAAGTGAAACAATGTAACCATTTTGTATTTATCGTCATCATAAATTAAAGAGCTGGGCTCTTGTTGGTAGTTTGTTTCATTTTTCCATCATTTTGTATTCATTTACTTAAAATTACAAACTCTTTTATCCCATTAAATCTTTGTAAATACATCTCACGAGTGGTATTCCTTTACTCCTAGCGTGCGAGATGCATGGAATGAGAGTAATCCACAATAAGTTGTTGTTAAATCGATGTAGTAATAAATGGCCTTGTAGGTTTACTATCGCAGTGTTAATTCTTTACTCTAAATATTTTATGTTTTTCGAAGGTTGGCGAATGTTATTCAAAGACTTTTAGAGGTAGTTTTCTATGTATAGGTAATATGGAATAAATAGATACTGTGAGTCGCATACCGCACTCGGAAATGTTAATGAATAACTTTAAGCCAATTCTCTAAATACCGAATTTTATAATTTTGGCAATTCTAGTCCACTTTCTTGTGTTTCTCAGCTATGTTCATTTATTTCTTCCTTGAATTAAGCCTGGTTTGGAATTTTCTTTCTGCATACGCTATCAGAATTTTTAAAAAAGTCGAAGCTATTTATTCACTCATACCATATCGAGTAGACTTTGTGGTCAATCGATCCAGTACAAGGCCAGAGTTGCTTTTTTTGAACCACCTTCCGGCCTCTTACCTACTTTGTTTTAAGCTAGCAATCAACAGACACACCATGGTTAGGTAAAATCGCAAGAATAGCTAGTGTTTTAATTGACTGTGGACAAATTTGACATTATTGGGCAATACATTTTCGAAAATGCTAAATTTGTAGGTTGCGAAAGCGAGACAAAGGGTAAGCCCAAAAAAGAGATGGCTGGATTGTATCAGAGAGAACATGAGTAGAAAGGGCGTTGAGATGGAAATAACTAGAGATAGAGGAAAGTGGAAGGAACTAAGATACTGTGCCGACCCCACATTAAAAAAGTGAGTCAAGGTAAAGGAAAAGAATACTTTGCATTTTTGGATATCAACAAAACATGAGTATAAATAGCATAACCTCTTTTCAAAAGCAGTTAAAATCCCAAGTATCCGACAACTAAAGGCGTTTCTATACGAGACATTGATGGAAATGCTAAACAGCTTATTTCAAGACAGCTGAGCTCCGATGAAATATAGAATAGCTCGGTATAGCTTACAACGACTATCCGTGATTTATCTGAAGCTGACTCGGTTCAAATATGGCACATATTTTATTTTTTATACATTTTTGTACTCCTACAGCACTTAGAGTCGTTAATGACTATTCAAATAAATTATTCAAACTAAAAAAAAATTTGATCAGGTGGAGAAATTTAAATTTATTATCATTAGAATACCCACTTCTTAGAATAGCAATTACATGAGCAAATTCTTAATATTGATTTAAAAATACTCTCTTTGGGAGATTGGAATCTAGCTCGTAGGAGAAAACTGGAAACGACTAAAAAATTGTATAATTGTTACACATTAAATTAAATTTTAGGCGGCGGTTTTGTATTTTTATGACATCACATCACAGACAAATGTTAACTTAGTATATCTGTGTTTGAAATACGTTTCAAACACAGATAAATAAATAGGTGTAAATAAATCCATACTAATACTAATATACTACCCCTACTTAATGTTATAAATGCGAAAGTCTGTCTGTCTGTTACGCTTTCACGACCAAACCGCTGAACGGATTTTGATGAAATTTGGTATGAATATAGTTGAAGACCCGGGGTCAAACATAATCTACTTCTTAATGCAGGTGGAGCTGCGGGAAACTGCTAGTAAGTAATAATCGCGATAAATAATATGGTATAAAAATAATTTAATTTAATTTAAATATAGTATGTTTCCCAAAAAAACTATAGCAAAAAATCCGTTCATCATGTCCAATTAAAATAATGCAAGAAAGGACACGACATTTACTGCAATGTTTAAAAGAATATTGATACTCTTTGAAGCACAGTTTCCGAGTTCAAAACGTAGCAATGCAAAATGTTTTTGAATGCAAAACTGATTCTCAAAGATCGCTGTACGCTACACTTGAAACAACTTCTTTAATGAAAGGAATTCTATAAAAATAGATGGAAATATTGTCGAGCGATACAAAGACGGTTCAAGTGAGTTAGCAGCTTCTTTTAAAAGTTTTTGAACAAATATTGGGACTTATAGTCCGTTTGATGGACTAAGTTGGGAATATACAGCCATTTCAGTTTAGGATGGTATTAAAACATTATGGGTATGCTTGTAACACTCATTTATTTATAACTGGCTTTGCCCCGCAGGTCCGCTTGCCTCAAAAATTAGAAGCAAAAGTTTGACCCCGGGTCTTCAACTATATTCATACCAAATTTCATCAAAATCTGTTATATATAGTATATATTATAGTATGGATAGATAGATAATCTGACGTTTCAACCGCTTTAGAACTCGATTAAAACGTTCACATTAATTATTCCACCATTCTCTTCATAGCTCCGAGGCGATAACATAAATTTAATTGAAATAACTTTGCAGCGAAATAGGAAATACTCGTAGTGCCGCCATCAAAATGTTTGACGAGACGAGTTTAGTTTCGTGAGAAATTTGGATGGAATTGTTGTGCCAATATATGTTTAGTTACGTATCTATGTACACCGAGATAGATTTAATCTATCTATCTCTTTTTTTCTACGTCCAAGCGTGTTGGACTTGCATCCTTAGCTTGCTCTTCAGAGCCTTAGACATAATAATCCTGGTCCTGGTAAATATAATATATAATAGGCCACGTAAAATAGCGGTGCTGTGTGCTGACAAAGTCACAGAACTATTAATAGTACTAACGTACAGAACGAACACTCACACCCTCCCACCCGAAACAGATACCGCACCGAGCCGCGCAGATTAAGGGTAAAAATCGGGAGCAAAACAATGCAAGGATGACACATCGGCGCGCGGCCGCGACGGACAACTATGAAGCAGACACGATAAATAACCAACACTACGAGATACGCACACATTGACGTGCGTGCGTACGCGACAGAATCGTAGTAGCAGTAATCTCGGCGCTGTTGTATGGAGTACTCGGGGTGTGACAAAGTTACAAAAACGATAACGACGTTACAAAAAAGTAAACGTGTGATATTGACCACTGAAATAAAATTAGGTAAAAGTGTCATGTGTCTGCCAGTTAAGCACCTCGGGAAAAAATAATTTATTTCGTTAGAAGGACATCGATACGCAAATAAGAAGAAAAAGAAGCACCTCGAGTCTTATATGTCTGTATGGCGAGAATTAACTTTGGCACACAGAAAACGCCCACATGGCACTTCTACGTAATATTTTTCATAATGTTTGACAGATTATGTTCGTGACGTTACTTTTTTTTAATAAAACCCCTTAAGCATCAAATTATTAATAGTACTAACGTTCAGAACGGACATTCACACCCTCCCACCCGAAAGTTATGACTTTGGATAGTTAGGATAATGGTGCGACATTGATTAGATAGATTTGTCACACATGATACAAAAAATCAACCACCAATTGATCATAATAACAATAAATAATAACACATCACGAAACCGCGAACACAAAAGAGTAAACCATTAAAAAAGTTTTTTTTTCTATTGTTTACTCTTTTGAAGAAGAAAACATGTCAACGATTTCGTTTGCCAAACAAATTCCAAAATAATACTAGCAGATCTTAAACTATTAAATGCCGCCTCCGGAACCTGGTAAAAGGGGCGCGCCCAAAAAGTGCTGGCTTGAGGTCTCAAAGCAGAATATGTGTTCTAATGAACCTTCTGCAAAGGATGCTGAAGACCGGGCGAAGTGGAGACGTAAAACTAGGAAAGAGCACCCTGGGATCCGAAGCAAACAGCGGAAGATGCAACCGGGATAACGCTAGGATGATGATGATGACCTTAAACTAAAACATTTATGGTGTAAATATGGCTGATGCGTGAGCAAAGTGTTAGAGGTACCAAATTAACCTTTTTATCAGAAAAATCAGATCAATAAGATTATTCAAGTATTGGCAAGGCGTCAGTAACGCTGACTGATTCTCTAAAGCGTAAGTTAAAGTTTGATAAAAGGAAAAACGTTTGGATGAAGGTAATGAAATTAACAGGAAAAACGTACTTTCAATGCGACCGAACTTAAAGAAAAAATACTAAAATTAATCCATGTATTTTTATATCAAAAGTAACTGCTTATTTTATAGGCACCTTAATAGTCGCCTATAAACAAAAGTAATAACAATCAAGGGTATAATAATGTTGTCATAACCTCACTTTAACCCAAACCGTAATCCGTAATAAATAAAACGTAGTAAGAGGCTATATTCAGCTAAAATCTGTTGGGGTTTTCCTAAAATCTAGGAGTGTAATTTTACCTAACAGGCGCGCTCAGAAACGTTAATGATTTACATAGGTTAGCATATTCTTCAAACAAAAAAACAAATATATCTCAAACCACAATAAAGCGGGGGTGTATATCTGCTCAATAGTAAATAAATCAGAAGGCCTATCGCGCTAATTATTATCAAAGCTAAGCCATGAGACCAATCGAGAGATTTTGAATGAGACTTACGAGAATATCTGAAAAATGGCAATCTTAGTCGTAGTTAAGTTTTGGTAGTTACGTTGAAATTAGCACGATTGATCTCCAGTTTCACCAAATCTTGGACCATTAGTCTCTGAAATATAATATTGGGACAAGACTTGAATCACTTCGACAGAGGCCCCGGCGGTTTATTTAAGCTCTGACACCACCGCGTATGCAAGGTCTTTTGACCGTTACTCACATAAAATAAATCTTATTATCATAAATGTGTTGTCCTAAATACAGGGTCGGATTTAGCATGATTTATGCGGATTAAATCGAGACCAAAAACAATTATACCATAACAATCATATTTTACCCTTATAACCCTTTATCCTAAGACGTAACGTGTTAAGACTTAACCCTTTATAAGCGTTAAGGGTCACACCGCACGATAATTTCAATTTGAGTCATGTGTGGCCTTAAAAGCTTCCTAAATTGTTTGAGACGGGGACGTGGGGCTTGAAGTTAATGCAATTATGGATCCCGAAGACACGCTTTGGGTCTTCTGAGGTGTTTAAGGTCCAAATCTGGTTTGAAGTGTTTGTATACATATATTTTTGTGATTTGTGTTTGATATTTGTTTAATAAAAAAGGCAGATTAGCAAGCAATCGCGCAGAATAGGGAGTGGAGAATTCTTGTGTCGGAGGCTAAGATCCGTTTTGGGTCACTGAGCCTAATTTTTTGTTGTTTCATTAATGGATTGATCTAAATTAACGAAAAAGCATTCCAGTACTTAGCAAAAGTAGTCAAAGACTAAGTTTTAGCAACAATATTGTAATATCGATAAATTAATTATATTAAGTCTAATAATAGATAATACTGTCAATGCAAAAGTCTAGATTTTTTTTTGCATTTTGATTGTCAACGCTGATTGTCAACTAAAACTATCATTATATAATATTAACACTAAACATCCACCGAATAGGTGAGATGACCTGAAAAAGGCCGTAGGCAAACGATGGATGCAGGCCGCTGCCAATCGGTAATTTTGGAAATCATTAGAGACGCCTATGTCTGGCGGTAGAGTGTGTATACATACAAAATGTATAGTAGTCAGTTGTTAATAAATTATAATCGAACTTGTAAAGTAATGGTTTCCATGGTTACGGTACATTTTTTAAATGTACCGTAACCATGGAAGAGGATTTAAAGTCTCAAACCAATTCATTGTTTTTGCAAAAATTACTAACATTTCATAAATAAAATGTAAAACGAACACCGAAATACGTTACCAAAATGTAACATAAAATAGGTCAAAATCAGGACACAGAGCTTTCTACATAATTCCTGTCGAGAACATAAGATAAACTTCATTTAATTATGTCCGAAATTAGCGTGACCCGGAGCCGGCCCTGGATGAGAAGAGATTAGAGTTATTCTGCAACAAAAACTTGCTACATTTATGATGAATGAATTAATGAATTACTAATATTATAAAGAGGAAAGATTTGTATCTTTGAGTGTATGTTTGTAATGAATAAACTCAAAAACTACTGTGCCGATTTCAAAAATTCTTTCACCATTGGAAAGCTACATTCACCCTGAGTAATATAGGCTATATACCGCAGGTGGAGCTGCGTGAATCAGCTAGTGAATTATAAATTGAAGTCAACCCGTGCACTTTGACTGTTCGCAATAAACATAAAAACTGAACGGTTTTATAAGCCGTTTTCACACACATAAAAGCATAAATTGCGTGGTAATTTTTACTGAAAAAAGCAATGGTTTATGTGGAGGCTGTTCAGTCTCCGCGCAATCATGTCCAGGATGCTGTGGCTGCCCCCGCGCACCCTGCGCACCAGGGACGCGCATCTCTTCCGCATGGTTGCGTAAAAGCAATCCACTCTCTTCCGAGAACATCCCTGACGCGCTACAAAAGCGCGGAAGCCCCAGCAGCACCCTGAACGCGTTGTTGTATTGCACAAGAAAGGCGTTGTAAGCTTTTTGAGTATATCCAGTTCGAGTTACACGTGTAAAACAATGTACAGAAAGCTCTGAAAAAGGTAATTTTGACCTCTCATGAACAACGTGCAAATCTGTAAGCCAGCATATTAGCTCTCACCGACCGTATCGTCTTTTAGGTCGGGAATCAACACATGATCAAGATATCAATAATTAATTAATATGAATTATTGATATGTTAGTATCGCAATCAAATTAATAATGAAATGAACTCCTTGCCATGGTTTTCCCTAGTGACTATATATTTATAGGATATAACATTGGAGCCTTCAAAAAGGGCGTGAAAAAATTCCTTCAGGGTCGGCATGCGCTCGTGACATCTCCGGTGTTTCAGGCGTTTATAGGCTACGGTAACCACTTACCATCAGGTGGGTCGTAAGCCTGTTTGCCTACTTAATTGTATAAAAAAAAGAACACGTGGCGTCTTACAATGACACTGCCACGCAGACAATGGGTAATGAGTTATCGCCATGTCACATGACATGAACGAGATGCTGACGCTGACTAGCTTAAATTCGATATAATTGGGATAAAGCCAAAGTTAACTGGCCCGCTAATGACACTTCTATATGTTATTATTTCTATAGGCATCCCGCCAGTCGCGGGGGATTCGCATCCCTTTACTTCAGAAGAGTAAGAGAGAAATAGCGATACTCTCGACCTCGTTCATTCAGTTTCTCGAACACGTGAGAGCGAGACAAGCAATGTACTAGATCGTTCGCGCAATTATTTCCGTATGGAATATGCGTGTGCTCTGAGGGCCACTCTCTCAGAATTCTTTGAAAACATGCTCAGGATTTAGTGAACATTCCCAAACAATTGTGAAAGTTGGAACGAGATTTTGTGAAAATCAAATAAGCGAGTTATGGGATTTAAAGTTGGACCCTCACTCCACACACAGAGGATTGAGGGTCCACTTGTACCCGATAAACTAAAGGCACTAAAGAAAAAGTATTTACGCCAAAATGTAAGATAATGCCAAACAAAAATTGTGGAAACAAGATATTATAGCAAAACATTGTATTATTTTCTATATCTCCGTTCAAAATGGACCCTCACGTGGAAAGTTTATTACGCTAATAATAACAAAACTATTAACTTTTGATTACTCTTTGAAATCCTATATTATAGTAAATAAATTGTGAAATTATGTGAAAGCAATAAAAGATCACGATATCACGTTGGTTAACACTTTCGCGGACAGTAACATCTCTCGATGTTATTTTATGTTGTGTTGATTTTCACAAAATCTAGTTCCAACTTTCACAATTCTTTGGGAATGTTCACTAAATGCTGAGCATGTTTTCAAAGAATTCTAAGAGAGTGGCCCTCAGAGCACACGCATATCCGTATGGAAACACGCAGCGATTGTACGAGAAGTTTCCGTGGACAGGGCTGCTCAATCCAGTGGTTGTCAACTGTGGGGCCGCATTCTTATTTTCGTACGAGTAACAATACTAACAGTTGAACAAAACACGCGGTGATAAATAAAAAAAATGTTTTTTTAAATAAAGCTGCTTCACAGAATAACCCTTCAGAGGTCAGCACTGATTGTACTCTCAGATATACGGGCAGAGGGTGTTACGGATGTGAAAATGGGATGGAATGGAAAAAAGATGGTATTTGATTAAATTACTTCATGTGAGATTCAATGGATTTATTCTTTTGTTAAATTCTGAAGCTAACAAATCTTCGAACGGAGTACATTATGTCCTTCTTGGTTTGTTTTTTCCTGTAAGGGTTATGGAGGTCAGGAAGTCACTCCATAGTATAACCACCGCTAAATCTAAAACCATGATTAAAGTGTACCCTAAACTTTCAAGCGCAAGGGAGAACACGGGTTGTGAAATACGTCCGTGCGTCAACCGTAGTTAATTATTATTTTATCTTTTTCATCTCTTTACTTTAAAAGTTATAAAATCATGGAGAAGTGCGCATAAGAGAATTTTTTTTTTTGCGACTCCTTCAGATACAAAGAAGAATAAATAAAACCAAAAATTACGTTAATTAGTAAATAGGGAATAAGTTTCATACATTCATACATGGAGTGGTCTATTCTTTATCCGATTACAGAAAGCGATTAAAAAGTCAATGTTCCTCAAGGTGTTTTCAATCTTAACCCCCAAAATCATTTATAACATCATGAATAATTCAATTTTGCGGTCAATTTGATAAAATGATAACGGGTATTCTGCCGGACGAAGGGCAAGCGGTTAGGGCAACGCTGACAGATCAAAGGGGACCATCTTGGAACTAAATTGCTCATTTATTTTGGTGAATGATGTTTTTTTAGCTATTTTGTGTCCCACTGCTGGGCAAAAGTCCTCTTTCCTTTCACACATCTTTGTCCAGGGCTCTTTCTTTACAAATTTTATCGAACTCTCTTGTAAATCAATTAATGTCAAATACTTATTGAATACGTCGTACTTATTTAAATCTTTTAATCTCTTACCTTAAAACTAAAAAAAGTCTTTCTAAGGGAGAATTTCTTATTTGGGTTATTATAGTAAGTGGTCATTAACAACTCTGGGTGCGGCGGTTAGTTACACGAAATCCAAGATAAAATTGTAATTTATCTGTTCTATTGTACTGCAAGTTGTTTTTTTTTTTAATAATTTAGAGCTCACATTATGCCTTATGTAAGTTAGAAATCAAAATCTTAGAGTTGGCGGCACTCATTGAGAAAGGAACGTCATTTCGATGCTCTTTGGTGACACTGGTTATTATAATGGAGCGACTGCTGTCTTGCCTCTTTATAACATGAAGTCATCTGACACATCTAACGGAGTCAAATGATTTTAGTGGCATGCGCAATCATTACGTAAACGTATACCCCGCTTGGCTATCGAGCTCCTCAATAAATTCTATCTCAAATACAATTGACTATACATGTGTCAAAACCATTAATACTAAAACAAAAGTCTCAGATAAACGTCCACACTCATGTCCGGAACCGGAAGACCGGACGGCGTCTGTCCGGGACCGTCCGGACGGTAATCTAGTGGCATGCTCGACCGGGTCCCGTGGGAAGAGCCGGATTGTACTGAATTCCAATTCGAAATGTAGAGAAATCAAATTATTTTGAAAACGTGGCTTTGATTCGGTTTTAAACTAGTCACATAGTGGTTTATTTCTTGTTTTAGAAACTTGAATGAAGTTTACATTTTCCTTAGTAATATGTCCTAATTTCTAAGTAATTAAATATAAATTTATCTTAAAATTTACTTCCGACTCTTTCTGTTGTAATTACCCGTACCGCCAAATTTAGAACTATCATCATTCCGAGTGGGTTACATAGTTAATCGACCCTGTTCACCCTGGCCACAGAGATTTCGGAATCGCTTTTCGGCCTCCGACGTAGTTCCTCTAAATGGTAAGGACCAAAGATAAAAAGATAAAGATAAGAAGCCTTTATTGTTTGAATTTAGGTACAAGTAAGATGTCAATAAAAATAACAACAACAACAGCTTAACATGCCTATTACAAGTACTGCAGTAAGCGACGATACTACAAATAATCGTCTACTGGTAAACATAAGATATGATGCAAAAAAAGATACCAAACTTTTGATATCTAAAACTAAAAGCCGTAGTTTATATTTTACAACACAAAATAAATAAAACACATCAAAGTTTTGTACACTATATCGAACTGTACTGAACCGCGACACTTTGACAAAACATCTCGAAATCGCATGCATTCTTGCCAAAAAACATTACTGGCAAAATAAAATTCCCACTACAAAGGCTGTTGCCAGCTCATATATATGGGACAAAGATAACGATTTTTCTAGATGGCGCATTTTAGTTCTTCTCTATTTCTTCATATTATTATCTACACTGTACATTGTCAATCGACAATGTACATCTCGGTGTTAGAGCTCTCTACATCTACCACAAAATGCTATGGAATTTCTTAGTTACCTTACTATCCGTCAGAGGCGCTGTACGAGTTTGTCAGTCTAATTGCCGTTTTCACCAACAAGTTCCTAAGTTTAAGGGACCATTTAGTAGCATTTAGGTGCTCTTATTTAACAATTAATTTACACCAAGGCTTAGATGTCACCTAAATGCTTAGGAAGACTTTTATGTTTAGAGTGCAAATATCCACTACTTAAACTAAACATTTTGTAGCATATTTCCTAATAAATTCATTAAGTTTTTTAATATGTAGTACTTTAAATTAACTTGTGGAAGCTCTTTAAGGTATAGAATTCGTAGCAAAAGGGTCAAACCAAGGATGCCATATGAAAAGAACAAGCCGTCGCCGGCCGGGTCGAAGAAGCAACCAAGTGTGCATGGGTTGGTGTTCCCTATCTCTTTATTGTTGTAAGGCCATTTTAGTTTCTCTTTCCATAAAACATTGTATCAAGTAATCAACAAAAATTGTCAAAAATAAACAAACATTTATTAATGAAACAGAGCCTAGTGACAGACGAACGGACGGACAGCGGAGTCTTAGTAATAGGGTCTCATTTTACCGTTTAGTTATGGAACCGAAAAAAAGTGTTTTGTTTTTTAAGACTGTCGTATTTTGATATTACCGTTGCAAAAAGACAATTTGCCATTATAGAGATAAGAAGGTTTAACTGCTTTATAGTTTTCCTTTGTCCAAATGTCACGCCATAAAACAAAATGCAGACAAGAGTAATTAACCATAATGCCAAAACACATGTATTTTTTTATTGTTATTGTCATATTTTTCTTAGTCAAAATAATGTCAAAACATGTAATTATGTACACGATTACATAATTTAAGTTTAGTTCAAATAATTTATAGTGATTTTCAAAGATACTGCGATTTATTAAATTATCGATATGTAATCGATATGCAGAGTGACATCCCTTTACTCACTATGTGTCTTCTATCTAAGCGCCAGTTTCGTAGGTAACACTTAAGATGGTGAAAATTAAGTAAGGTTATTGTTAGACAATCAGGTCATTCAAACCTGCAATAGTTTAGCTTAACTATAAAACAAAGTCTATTTCTCACGAAAATCAAACGCATGACCTGCAGCTAAACGCCTGAACCAAATAACTACCACAGAGACGATGGAATTGTTATTTCTGTGATGATTCTGTGATAGTGAACTGTGTTCTGTTTGAGCCAACTCATATTACGTATTCTGGATCAGCGTAGTTTTGTGCTAGTCATTACATATTCTATTCTATTGTTTTAATTTTATAACCAATTCTCTGAAAGACAATTGAAAACTTATTTAAAAGAGCCAGGAGTGCTATTTATGAAAGTATGATACACGCAAAAGCGGTGTGGCGAATGTTTTTCATTGGTCATAATTGGAATCTCGAACTATTTTTATTCGGCATGTGAGTCATACAATAAATTTGGCGTAATAGTATCGTTAAGCTTACTTCTTTGAATCTATACGAGTAGAAACTTACCCTATCTAGATAAATGTATATCTGTAAAGCTAACCTATTTAGCGGGACAGCCAACCGCAGTTGGCGCGCAGTGCTGGCAGCGCCGCGATGGAGCGTGTGGTATGACACTTACCTGAAAATAAAGTGGTTTTTTAGAAGAAAATAAGTATATTAAAATTCTTTTTTAAAGTAGTGAAAAATGTTTTTGGGAATGTTGCTTAAACTATCATTTTTAATCGACATAGTTATGTTATTACTTAGGCTTTACTATCCATTTAAAATATTGCTAATATTGTTGTGGTAAATAATCGTTACTGCAATAAGTTCCTTAATTTTTCCAAGAAACTTGTACCAAAAGCTTTTATTGTTTGCCTGTTAGAAGTATAGGCTTTAGGCAGTCTACCGAATGTAATATTAATAGTACTAACGTACAGAAAGGACACTCACGCCCTCCCACCCGAAACAAATACCGCACCTCACCCCGCAGATCAAGCGAAATAAGCTACGTTGTGCTTTTAACAGGGTAAACATTTTATAAAACTATCAATAAGGTAGCTGATTGCATTTGCAATAAGGCTGTGCATTTTGTCAACAGATATACCTATTTTATTTCTCTACTTTGTATGGTGCATTTTTTTTAATCGGACTAACATTCTAGCTAAAAATCTCTTCTTGAAAATCACAGCGGGACAGTTTTAGGCTAGGGTTTTTAGCCACTCGGTCTCTTCGGCAAAAGCGCAAGGGTCTCCCAGTTGGGACGAACCTCGGTCATGGGCTTTGCCTTTGAGCATTGCGAGCAATTCAAACTCGCGAGCGGTAGCAAACGCTCAATGACTTGGGCCGGCACTATTGTGCCTGAAGGGCCTACTATGAGCCTATCGGTGGTGTGAAGCGCCCTGTTACATTTTGGTACCTAGTAAACGTGCTACTGTTCCTACTAGTGAATATCCCGATCTTCGGGGAGGCCGTAGATTCTCAAGAGGGCGATTGGCCACCGTGATGGGGTCGTTAGGGTCAAAGAGAATGTATGGTACAATTATGAGTTTTTATGAAAAAAGAACGCTGGGCGTGGCGCTAGTGTCTTCGACCAGCGGAATTTATCCTTGAAAAAATATGTATTTCGACTAATTGTCGTCGCTCTTTACGTGAAGTGATCAAACGAGGTACAAAGCGATCAAGATCAATTAAAGTAAAGAACGAAATCTCTAAATCTTTTCTTAGTACCAGTTGCTTTGCAAAGCCTCCTAATACTCCAAAAGTATGTAGGTACATCTGTACGTCGCTAGGATCCCTAGGGAGCCATTTGCAGTTCGTTACTTGAGCGAATCTTAGTGAACCTTGATTTAGACTCAGAATTGAGTAATAATGAATTTAATAATGAAAAAATAATGAATAATTAAGCACTAAATCCTGTAAATTTATGTTTTAAATAGTGGCTTTTCTTTTTGCTACTTTACAATCCTCGTATCGTAGTGGTGGTTCTGATTAATATGAAGCCTTTGTACTTATGGTTATCATCATCATCATTTCAGTCACAGTCAGTACACTACCGGACTCTCGTAATGATTTCTAACAAGACAGGTTGGAAGTGGCCCGCATCCAGAGTTTGCCTTCGATTTTTCAGGTCATCTGTCCATCTGGTCGGTGGATGTCCAACGCTGCGCTTGCCGGTTCGTAGTCGCCATTCGAGAACCTTTCTGCTCCATCGGGTTTATATTGATTATATGAATACTAAAACAAATACTAAAATTATAAACTGCTACTTAAACATAAATGTACTGAAACCGAAATACGAACCCACACAATAAGTCCACACAAGAGCTTCTTTAATTATGTATGCTATGTCCAGGGGGCAGGTCGGGACCCCCTACCCTCTCACCCCTTCCCTCTTCACCCCCGGGACGCTTCCGGGAGGAAATCGAAATTGCAGTTAAGCCTAGTAAATATAAAATATGTTAGAAGTTGAGTTGGAGTTACATTATTAAAGCATTTGTGGTAGATATTTTTTAGGGTTCTGACTATTTACTAAGCCTCTGCTGTCCGTCTGTCTGTCACCAGGCGATATCTCATGGACTTTGATAGTTGGACAGTTGAAATTTTCACAGATGATGTATTTCTTTTGCCGCTATAACAACAAATACCTACTAATAAAACAACATAAAATAACTTATAGGTATAAGTTTTCCCCACTGCTCAACTGTAAATGCTCAACTGGAGATAGTTGCGCAGTGGGGACTACCTACAGCTCAACATAACTGCTCAACTATTTTTAATTGAGCAGCGGGGCATCATCCCCTTACCTACTGCTCAATTGGATTTGTTCAACTAGAGCAATATAACAAGAAAATTTCCTTCAAAACTCTTTATAATATTTCTGTGCTTCTTACTCTTCAAAGCTAGCGAATTGAAGGTTCCCTGTGAAGATCCTTACCCATACTAACCGAAAAACATGTTAATGCTTGAGAGCGAACAGGCTTTTACCAATTTTTTTCTTTAAGAAAATTATTGACCATCATCAGAAAGAAGTACTAGGATAACAGAAGTTATGAGGTGGTTCAACAGAAAAAAAAACATCGAAGCCCGCAATATGGGCGGAATGTTTTAAATTAAAAAATGAGTAAATCATGCTCATAATTTCTGTTACACTTGTATTTCTGGTGATGTTAAATATATAAACGCCCATTCGCTCTCAGTTGGGCAGTGGGGAATACCTGTAACCAATGACCGACTCTTCAACCTGTGCAACTGTTTTGAGTTGTGAGTTCCCCATTGACCAACTGAGTTGAGCAATCAGTTGGTCAGTGGGGAAAAAAGGGCTACAGACATTATTGTTTCTCGGTGTTTACTGATTGGGTGTAACATTTTTATACATTTTGGTCACATTCACCTCAAAATTAGGCATGAATTGACAACTGACCCTCTCCATCTAACATTCATTCAAAATTTGTTTCTTCTTAGGAGTAATGAAATACCTTATTAAAATAATCTTTGCACAAGACGAAAAATCTTAAACAAAGTAATAAAAAATAATGTTTAAACTCACTGTACTTAAGATTAGAATAATAAAATTAACATCGCTCGTAAAAAATACGACGTCATAAAACTCACTGCCAAAAAAAATTCAAACAAAAAAGGCGCAGAATCGTATTGTCCTTATGCTAGCATGATTTTTTTGATTATTTTCTATAGAATGCTTCAATCAGTCAATCAATCAAATATTTATTTGCATAAAATGTAGGTTGTACAATGATTCTTCTAAAATACATAGCTAGACTCGTAAGATTTAAATATAGTGTCACGGAATCGCGGAACACACAAATCCATACTTCCATACTAATATTATAAATGCGAAAGTCTGTCTGTCTGTTACGCTTTCACGGCCAAACCGCTGAACGGATTTCGATAAAATTTGGTATGAATATAGTTGAAGACCCGGGGTCAAACATAGGCTACTTTTTGACTTTAATTATCAATATTCGCAGGACCAATTCCTAAAAATATTTTTAATTATTTCCGAAGCCATATAATAAGTTCCTATTGATCAAAGCATCGTTGATATTTGCTCCGATACGTTAATTACAAAAATCTATTACGAAATTTATAAATGAAGTGCAATGCTTTTAGAAAATAATTTGCGAAAGCTTTCTGACTTTGCTTTTAGAAATTAATTGACAGAGGTTCTATAGTTAAAACGTTTGCCACATTTTACCAGGAGGTCACATGTTTAAAAAAAAACATACTTTGTTTTGTTGATAACAGTTAAGATGGTTTGGATTTAAGCATTTGTGTTACAATAATAATTATTTGTTTTTATATGTGGACAATGAAGATATTTTGTATTGTATTGTTTCGAACAAAAGTTTAAATGGTCGGTAACTATGTAACGTATACGATAGCTAGGTATTTCCCGCAGCTCCATCTACGTCAATAAGTAGCCTATTATTGACCCCGAGTCTTTAACTATATTCATACCAAATTTCATTAAAATCCGTTCAGCTGTTTGACCGTAAACAGACAGGCTTTCGCTTTTTATAATATTAAGTATGGACTTTGTATAATTTGACTTGAACGAAACGAATATTTATATACCTACCTGTATAATGCAGATCTGGAGCGCAATAGTCGAATAATTTTTGCTCGATATCGAACGATTTTCATTCGACACTATATGAATGACATATTTCAAAAATAAGACTCCTGCACGTATTGTGGACCACAGTCCACAGTGCAATATTTCCGGAACCGGAAGTACCCTTTTTCCCAACCTACCCTACGGCTCTGACAACCCCGTTGGTGAAGGCATGTAAATTTTAATATGTATATAATATCTGTCATATTTTTAGTTCAATTACAACACAGTTAGGTCAGTTGTTAAGCTGAAGGTTATACGTGGATTAGTAACTGTGCTGTAGATTAGAATACGTAAATTTTATCGAAGAAAAAAGCTATTGAATTTTATGTAGTTGTGTCATTTTCATTAATGCATAATAAAGTGGAGAAGATGAAAAATAAGATGAAAATGAAGTTGAAATATTAAAAAGATATAAGGGAATAGAATCTACTCAAGCATAAAATAAATTAAATATTCGTAGCGCGTAGTCAATATTATGTAAATTTAATACAACAAAAAAAATGGTCTAGCCTTATTTAGACAACCATTTTGACTTTTTAAGAAAGGAAAACTAAATAATATTAAAGTCAAATATAAATGATTTACTTTTAATTAATCTGTGATTTAAGTGGGATTTATAAAAAAAATCTCACATGAATGGAAACACAGGCAGCTACTAGTCAAAACAAACAAAAATATTCACTTACTAAAGATCTAACGAATAGAAAATCCGAGCAAAGCAAAACCCAAATTAGACAATAGGAATTACCGTCCAATTACTTTGAAAAGAATCAGCCACCGTTTAGCGAGGAAGAAGACGAAATAAAATAAAGAATATTGTAAGGAACGAATGAACCGCGAATGTAATTGTTGCATAGAAGATCGCTAACGAGCGAAGCGGTGTGGCCACGAGATTCTTATTTTTCCGCAGACAAAATAAGTATCATGGAAAAATCTTCTAACTTAAACACCAAGATGTACAGAGAAACAACCGGGTGTCCAAGTTATTCTGGTATAGTTGCCACTCATAGTTCATTTATTCAAAAAAACAATATACATTGTGTCTGAAAATACAATTAAAATAGTAATAAGAATTTGATTTCACATTTAATGGCAATAAATACTAATATGACTGTATCTATGTATAAATAATTTGCGAGTATAATATATTTTAACTTTGAGGACCAATCCCACTCGTTATAATGGAATGAATTGAAAATTCCTGTGAAAAAATATTAGTTTGTTGCAGTTCTTATGAAACTCAGAAAATTAAGTTACTCTATGCTGTGGGCACTGTCAGACATTCAAAATATTTTATAACTATCTTAACTTAAACTGAAACGTTAGGTGTAAATAATTAAGTAATAAACGCGATAAAACCGTATGAATTGTTTAATTTAATATTTAAAACTTATAAAACCTTTTTCAACTATCCAACAAAGGCTTAGAATAGAATAGAATATATCTTTATTGAGAAAGCTATCACGTAAGTACAGCAAAGGACTTAAGCATAAGCTACATGTTTATAATGTACATAACAGACGTCTCAATAGGTGGTGGCTCAGTGATACGCAGGCATGCAGGCATGCCTAGCACTGATTTTCAGCCACCACCTTCTGAGGAGTCCCGGAACAAAGATTTAAACTCAAATAACATAATCCTTGACTGGTGTCTCACTACCATCTCACACCCCCATCCAGGTCTGAGATTCAAATTCCAGCAAGTGAGCAAGATATCGCCTTACACATCATATTGCAATAGTAATCCACCTGTTCAATACTCTTACCTATATCTATGGCAAAAATTTACTGTTTTTAGTCTGTGACTGATCTGTGCTACTATGGTATGGAATCTAGCTCAAGTCCACAGACATTTAAGACGTAAGACTGAGACCTAATCTATTAACATAACCTAAAACTAAGTCTCACAGTTGTTACGTGTGACAAACTTACAGAACAAATAAAGACAGGCACACAATGTGTTTAAAATAATAAAAAACAAAGCACATTATCAATTAGCCCACATCAGCTTTAACATTTGACATGATTAATGATGACTCATGTCCTATTGTGGGCGTGGCAGTGCCGCCATTGCGATAATCATGTGCGCTTAAAATTTTGTTTTTTTACAAACTGATTTGAGTTATTATATCCTACCAATACACACAGTCAAGACAAAGAGTGGTTTCAAATGATAACATTGAGTTTTAGATTAGCAATTTTTGCGAGACACATGTCTTTTAACAAAAAATAGTACAGTCGAATTGGGATACTCTTCCATTGTTAATTTGAATATAGTTTTTAAAATATCCCCGCTATCAACAAAATAAAAAATTTAAACAGTGCTTTTTTTTTAAATAATAATTTCAACAGCTCAAGTGCCGCTGTTCTCGTGGCCTCGAGTCGAGAAGAAATGGAACAAATAATAAAGAAGCATCGTTTCCTTTGATGGAAATAAAACGGGCATTCATTATCGGCGCTGCATCGCTGATTTATCGAGTCTTAGTTGAAAAAGCGCGGCAAATGGCAGGTCTTAAAGAACTGTTCAGGAGCTGGAGAATTTAATTGTTTTTTGTAAACCAGGAGTTTGCGTTTCTGTTTTTAAGGTGAGGTAAAAATAGAAACGATAATAGTAGTGATGTGAAAGAGTGTTAATAGAATAATTTTTTAGTTTGGTTAGGACATTGCAGGTTGAATCACCTGATCATCTTTTAATAATGATGATTCCGTGTTTCGGAAAACACGTTTAGCCGTTGGCCCCGGGTGTTATTTGGTAGTTGTTAAAGGTACAACGTCAGAGGCCGAAAGGCGCTTCGAAAAATTAACACCAGGTTTGTAAGGCTAAGAGTAAGTGAAGTGGTAGAAAAACTGTACTTATTGATTCTAGGAGCCTTCGGCATCACTGTTTCTCAACACTCACGCTTGTTCACGAATATTTTGAGAATAATACACCATCCATACATATGAACAAATACTCAATTTGTTTTAAATATAGCGCTGATACTGCTCCTCTCAGTTTCCCGCAAAAAGTCACGCCTTATCACGAAAATGGACATGAAAATTCTATCAAATTTTTTATTGAATGTCCGAGGTGACAAAACCAGAACCAAACAGAAATGAAATTAGGGTGAATGAACCGGAAAATGAAAAAAAAAATATCAAAAAAAAAATGATAAAAAAAGATTATGCAACTTATCATCTCAATGAGAAATTGGCGGACTTGGAGTTGAGAGATGAAAAATGCCATGTGTGCCACTGTTATCCTCGCCATATTAAGACTCGAGAGCCTTAACTGACCCACACATAGCATTTTTAACTAATCTTATTTCTGTGGACAAAACAGATATTAAGAGCGCGATGTCGAAGGTCTTTGCCCAGCATTGGAATAAAAATAAAAGAACCCACACATTCTAAGACCATTGACCTCAAAATGAATGTCTATTGATCCCATACAAATGATGTAAACATGGTGATATTAAACCGTTTGTTTGAACTATGCTAAATTAGCTTTTGATGTCAAAGGCTTCGGCGGGCAGAGAACTCAACAAAAGGCTCGATCTGCATAAAATTGACAAAGGTTTTGAAAGCTTCGCCTTAGGAGGAGGCATTTAGGATTCGATCCGATTAGATCCTTACTGGAAGAAACTAAAAGTTTTACAACTTTCCCTTTTGTGCATCATTATTTAGAACTAGCTGTTTCCAGCTGCTGCACCTGCGTCAAAAAGTAGTCTATATTTGACTCCAGGTTTTCAACTTTAATCATACCAAATTTCATCAAAATCCGTTTAGAGATTTGGCCGTGAAAGCGTAACAGACAGACTCTCGATTTATAATATTAGCATGGATGTATGGACTAAATTATTTTTTACACGACTGACCAAAAAAGGAGTGTCATGTTACGTTTTTAAAGCTGAACAGGTTACACAATTTTAATTCTTTAAATCCGACAAACAAATTTAGTTACAACTTTTTTGTTCTGAAGCCTGTCGGGCTGTAGATAAAACGGTCTGCATCTGATAATTTTACGAAATGGAAATTCATGATTGGCTAAAACCTTTTTAAGTACTTTAATACGTTTTAAAGTGATATCAAAGTTTAAGAATTGTGTGAGAATGATAAACAAGAATGAATTTATTTGTTATCAAACTTATTGTGAAGTTTAATAAATTTGATTGGTAAAGCTAGCTTTGGGAATAATTATTTACTTCTGTTTTTATGAAAACAAATATTTAAAACATAATATTCCAAAATTAAGTGCGTATAGCCGTTACCGCTTTACTTACGTCCGCTGTCCGTCTGTCTGTCTGTGGCCAGGCTGTATCTCATGAACTGTGATAGATCGTCAAAATGTTCATAACAACAAATACTAAAACACAGAATAAAATAAATATTTATACAACAGACTCGTTTTTTGCGGTTGTAGGTTGAAGCTAAACTATTCATCTATAATTTCTTTCAAAACCGGCTACATAGATCTCCCTGAGGCCCAGTCAAGGAGAATACCATGCGTATTTAGCTCTTGATATGGTGGTGAATCCCGCCACTGAAAGTATTTATTCCAAGGAGAAAGTATTTATGTCAAACTATCAAAACGGTTAAATGTCTGATAGGACGTCCACCGATGTGGCCCATAAAGTAGTCAAGATTAATTTTTCAAGGGAATATACTGTATATTTTGTTTTTTTAATTCCAAGTCGTTCTCGACTTCGTCTCTCCAGCGGTACTTGGCATGACCCGTCGTGGGTTCGATCCCCACGGGAAGCACGCTTTGTTTAGTTGTTTTCAGCTTGATTAGGATATTGCAGGCTGGAATCACCTGATCCTGGCCTGTTCCGGTTCCGAGGGGATTGAGACACAAAACAAAATCCGTAATATCCTTGCAATGAATTCTCCGATTTCATTCATTCAAAGAGTTATTTACAGGTATTAAACCATTCTTGAATATAAAATGATTTTGATAACTATCAATACTAAGAAACAAATAATATGGCCGAGTTTGTCCCGGCGTTACTATTGCAAATTTTAACATGAAAAGGTAGTTGTTGTAACGTAACTGCAATAGCTAAACATATGATACCGTAGAGTTTTTTGCAGATCTTTTTGAGATGTACAATACTGTAGTACATTATTTTGATCTGTGTCTTATGGTACAGCAAGCGTTTGCAATGTACGCGCCAAAAATGTGTTAATTTACAACCTCACATTAGAAACCTGATCAGTGTTTCTCTACTATATTATACATGTAAACCTTCCTCTTGTAACACTATATCTATTAAAACAAATTGTATCAAAATCCGTTACGTAGTTTTGAAGATTTAAGCATACATAGGGACAGACAGCGGAAAGCGACTTTGTTTTATACTACGTAATGATAATGATGGTACGGAACGGTTGAAAGGTTTTATAATTTCCGACTAAAACCATTATACTTATGACTATGACTTCCTCATAGAAATATGAAGTAAATAATTCGACATAAGCACACACGTGTCACATATTGCGAGCGAACAAGCCAAGCGGCAAATTCAAGAGACTGCTATTTTCTAGGGACACGAAAAATATTCCATACGAGATAAAAGTCACTATTTTTGCCGCTAAAATATTTTACCTCATGTCAAAATATTTCTGCCATCTGTTCGGGAAATTTGCTTCGATGATTTTAGTAAGATTTTAGAAGAGTCTAGACTTTTTGGGTAATTGACCATGAGTTTGTGTTGAAAAGTGTTTTTTTTTTGTTTGAAAACTTATTTATTCTCGCTGTTATTAATAGACCTATACACATTTTTTACTTGCTTACTTCGCTGGCTCAACGACCCGAAGTGGATCTTGGCCTCCGAAACCAGAGAGTGCTGGAGTGTTCTATTCTGCGCGATGGCTCGCCAGTTGTCAGATTAGTTTTATATTTTAGATGTTTCCAATATGTGTTTTTGCAATACTTGACAAATCCTAGGGACTTAAGCTCCACAGCGTCAATAAACATTTTTGTGATATTTGCATATTATACACATAAAGCATAATATTATACACAAAAATCTAATTACTAGTTTATTGATGGTAACATTGGTACAAATAATATGTGTTGATTATACAGCTAAGTAGATGTATATAAAGTCCTTAGAAAAGAAAAAGCAAAAGTAGTCTTTGGGCTAAAAATACGAACCGAAAATACGCTAAGAAAGAGACAAAGCGTAATTAATAATCTTTAATTATTGACCAACACAAAATTTCGCAATAAAAATGATCAAAGATTTTGATATTATTTTGTTGATACTAATTTATATCAAAAGAGTACTTACCTAATTTTAAGCTAAGAAAAATCGCAATTTTTGAATCCTCTTAAGTATTATGTATTAACTTCCGACGGTCCTCATTAATTATAATCTAATATTAATTTTCTTTCAATACTCTATTAGCGTTGGGTTCTTAAAAGCCATTTATTAATGTATCACATATTTTGAAAGTATTTTTTTTAAAAGTGATTTTTATTGAAAAGATAATTCTTACTGTAAAGAAAAAAAATGTTTGTGAACGATGCCATAATTCATTGTGTGTGTTAACAATAATGTTAACTAACCGGAGATTGTTGGTTTGATTCGCACTAAAAGCGTACTTTGTTTAAGTATTATCCCTATAAAAAATTAGTCAGGTATAAGTAAAGCAAAATAACACTATTATTTTAGTTCTACAAAAGACCGACTTTTCATGTCAGAGCAAATTGTTTGCCAGTGTGGTGCCTCTTCTCAGACCATGGCTCATCTCCAGTCCTGCCCTGCGTGCCCGACCACCTGCACGCTTATGGATCTCTACGAAGCCACTGACAATGCCTTGTCAGTGGCGAAGTTTTGGTCATCACAAGTATAATTTGTCAGAGTCGACACGCGAACAAGAAGATTTGCCAATTTTGGAAAAAAATTTAATACTAGGTAGGATTACTTTAAATAAAATATGATTAAGTTCTAATTTTAACACTCAAAAAGAGGCTGTATAAATACAATTCAATTAAGTCTGGCTCCAGGAGCTCAATCCCGGATTATCCATATTACGTAGATTCTAGAATTTGAGGAAAAAAAATTGGCTACTTAAAGTGGCAGCGCGGCACGTAGCGCGGAGAACCGATGTCCGATGTGGCAGAAATACAAAATACAGTATATTGCACGTTGTATTGCATTAAAAAAGAAAAATATTACAGAACCATACCAACAAAAAAGTGAGGCACAACCTTAGAATTTTCAATACCAAAAATTCATAAATTCTTCCGCCAACAAGTCCCATAATCCCTCATAATCGTTTAATTTTTCGTCATCTCGCTGTTTCTTTGGAATTAATCAAAAATTAAAATCATTTTAATCACAGGAACCCAAGCCCAGTCTCGGGGGCGATCGTGATTTTAATTTGTGAGAGTGTCGTTAAAACTTTAGATGTTTCGTACCTTTTGCTCGGCGCTCGAGGGGCGGATTATGCTTTTCACATTGGCCGTTTTGTATTCTACCTGGAGGGTTATCTTACGTCATCATCATCATCCTAGCGTTTATTCCTGGTTGCGTCATCAGCTTACGCTTCGGAGCCTAGGGTACGCTGTAAGTCATGGTCCTAGATATGGCGGCACTGGTTATTACAATGGAGCTACTGCCGTCTAACCTCCGTAACTCTTTTTTACAGTGAAACCAGAACAACAGGAACATGACCCGATGTGTGTTAGTGGCCAACGCTGTCAGAATTTTTCAGGCTGCCTAGAGGTATCTGACACAGCCTCACGACTGCTTTCTATCGATAACAACCGGGATCAACGGCATAACGAGCCTTCCGAAGCAAGGAGGAGCTCGAGATAGAAAATGCCACTAAATTATTATCTTATCTTACATATGGGATCCTATATTCAGGACGCACGTCGAACCTTTGGGTTCTTTTGTACTTACCCCATGCCTTACTGACCCACAGCCGGGTTTCCGAAGAAGGACTGCATGAGTCCTCTAGTTCCGGATACGCTGTTTCGAAGAGTTCCATTCGCTTGCTAGCCAATAAGTAGCAGTGACACAAACTGTAGCATATTTCAGTAACTAATTTCAGTTTGAAAAGGTGACTGTGGTTTTCAAAATATTCTATCAGGGTCCTATTAGAATCGTTGTCTGTTATTTGAAAAGTTACGATGGTCTCTTTGGTTACTTAATTGAAATGCGAGTGCGTAACCGGAAATTCGCTATTCCCCTGCCGTGAAATGGGATTAATAATAATACTAAAGATCATAAGTAGTTTAAAACGCAGACACTAGTGACTGCATTACTTTCTTACTGCGATATGGCAGCGACTCAATGAAGATCCTGGTATTGGTGTCAGAGACTCATGAGACCTCCACTGATCTTCACGACTTTGTGCTCTTGAAATCTATTAATAGACACATAACAGGAAAGCGGACCCTGGGCTCGGAAGCAATCAGCTGAAGATTCTTCATTATTTTAAGAGGACTAACTGCGATTTTTATACACTATTTTGATTTTAATTTTAAATGAGATTTTACGAAAATAAAATGACATGTTGCAACTTAGCAGTGTGTAAGATTATAAAAGTGTCACATACATATACAAAAAAAAAAAAACAGCCCAGTCGTATGTTTAAATTTAAATTCAAATGCATTACGAAACTACTCGTTACACAACACGCCTGTTCAACTCGCACAATGTGAAGAAACTGACTTTTTACAAGACAAAGATGTCCATATTTTACACGTCGTAAAGCTGGTCTAGAAAATTCTTAGAATGCTACAAATTGCTAGCTACTAAGTCTCGCCATTTTTTCAGCTGTAGTTTATGTAAATAACTTTAAGCAATGTTTCTCTGAGAATAAATTGTGTGGTTTTATACAAAATGTTTTGTAATGATACTTGAATAGAAAATTGTATGTAAGAACGAGTAATATTATTTTATCAGAGGTCTTAGTTTTCCGGACTTAGCTTCGCTGTGTTATTTTAAAAGAAAACGAACGTCATTGACATTTTTTAAATTGTTATTTATTAAAAAAAATACCAATAACTGTCAGCCGACATGACTAACTGCCTATCGTGAATCATTATTATCAAACAATCAGATGATTCAAGCCTGCAATGTCCTAACCAAGCTGAAAACAACTAAACAAAGTATGCTTCCGGTGCGAATCGAACCCACGACCTCCAGGTCTACCAACGTCCGCCTAATATCCTTAAAACACTTGACCACGAAGGCAGACCCATCGATGTGACTTTATTATGGATCTCCATAACAGCTTGTTATTTTACATTGTCTTACCGCTTAACTTTCTCAGCATTGCCCATTTGGTTGACTGGTAGATAAAGCCTCAGGCTTTAAGTCCGCCATTTACAATTAAGTTAAATAAATAAATAAAATAAATACCATCATAATCAATTTATTTCTAAACATTAAAAAAAAAATTCCTTACTATCACAAATAAATCATGGTTTACACATCTGCATCATTGATTGATTAATTAGTCAAAGTTTGAGTCATTATCAGAAACGAAAACCGATAAATTTGAATGTAACTTTCGCCTATCTTCAACGTTTTCTAATAAGACTCATCCAATGAATATTGAGATATCGTCAATTTTCATTTTATTCTTTCTTCCTTTACAAGTTACTTTTTTTTCATTTTCTTTTTTTATTTATCGATTTTTAGCTATGTATGCCCCACTGCTGGGATAAAGCCTTACTGCTTGCCATCCATAGATTACGTAGACGACTTACTAATCGAACTCGTTTCATTTGGGTAACCATATCAAAAAGATCAATATTGTATTTTATAAATATGATTAAAACACCTTCCATTTTTTCATGCACTCTCACGGAAGCACATCCTCAGACACAAGCTAATATCACTTAATTTTAATCCATGCAGACTTGCAGCATATCTTTCTCATAGATAAACCAAAGTTCAAACTTTAACGGTGTTGCTGTTTAAATTATATGAGTTCGAGTTAATTGCATTAGTTTTTCGGGGATCTCATTCCGACGTAATTTGTTACCTGACGAACTTCCAATTGGAACTCTCCGTGTTTACGAGATTTTGCGTAAATGATGTTGGGAAAAATATAAAGAGTGCGTGTAGGAGTTTTTGAAAGAAAAATCTAGAAGGTGTAGAGGCTTTATTATAATAAAAATGGGTTTAAGCGGGTAAGAAGTCAGACGGACAAACAAAAGAGAATAAGAATGAATTTATTTATCAAAAAACATGGACTTGGAACAACAACATACTTAACACAGTAGGAACAACCCGTACAACACAGCGTTTCCCTAAAAACAACGAGAGCTGCCTACTACATCTAAGCATGTTTTCCTAGTTGCGTCCTCAGCTTACGCTTCGGAGCTCAGGGTACGCTGTAAGTCATGGTCCTTGATTTGGTGGCACTAGTTATTACAATGGAACGTCTGCCGTGTGATTACCTTTTTACTGGAAACCAGACCAATAGAAACATGACCCGAAACGTCTTAATCGCAAACTGTCAGATTTTGCAGGCCACCTAAAGGCATATGACACATTATGACGAATGCCAGCTTTTGATAATAACCGGAAAAAACTTAACATGCCTTCCGAAACACGGAAGAGCTCGAGATAGAAAATGCCACCAATGGCAACCAATCCAGTTACGGCTATATAACCCGCGCTCGGCCATCGAGGTCTTCCTATAACTCAACGTCATCTCAGCGCAAAAACAAAGATTTAATACAATAATTAAGGCATCCAAGTGTGAATACCCGAACCCACAGGATAAAGACGAGCGCAAAGAAGGATAATGGACCCACTTAGTATTTCAGAAGTTATCTGACAAAAAGTTTCACTTATCATGAACACAAAGAAATAGGGGTTCGCAATATGATTGCCTTTGTTATGTTGGCCATGGCAATATGACGGCTGATTTGGGATATATTTTCTTGGGTGTACGCGGATTTGATGTCATGGTGATGAAAAGAATTGGGGCACGCATTTTTGATGTGTTACGAAGTTATATAATGCCAAAAATCTCAAATTATTTTGTTATTATGTAAAAAAAGCGAGCGAGAGTGAATTCGAGTTTGTAAATAATCTGAATAAAGCTGTTTATGTTTTTAAAAGTACTATTCTTCTTTATAATCCTACGGTTTTCCTGAGTTAATTATTAAAAAGTAAAAAAGAAAATCTAAATAAATCTAAACTAAAACGAAAACCTAATAATAAAAATTAACCTAAAAATAAAAACTACTTAATTAAAATTTAAAATTTGTCGTTGTGGCATGTGGCCAAGAATTCCGGCAGAATTCCCGCGCTGGATAGCGACCGCTATTCTCTGCGCGAGAAATGAGCCGGCCATCTTGTCATCAGCAGCAGCGGCGTCGACAAGTTTTGGGGTCAAAATTTTGAAAAATAATTTATTTTTAATTATTTTTCAAATTTTTTAATTATTTTCAATTTTTCTATATTTATTCGTACTTAAATTCATTAAAAGATTAACTCATTAACATTAGACCTAGTCGCGAATTCGCGATAAGTTGATAAACTAACGAACTGACAAACAGAAAGCCTACCTACGCAACATCGGCTATGTATTTGGAACTTATTACAAGGATATAAAGCCTAATATTCTATGCAGTTGTATTATGACAATTGTAGCAGACTATTCATTAGCTGTGGTAAAACCTGATTGGTGGATTGCTGATGGTGGTTTCTGATTAATGTTACCTTTTGGTATCCTTGGCGCTTTTACAAGGGAGATAAAATTTGCTCTATACTGACAACGTTTTGACAGAACCATCGCTAGACCGATTGATTTAGTATCCACAGCGTTGGAAAAAGTTGGTCTGCGTCATGACATTGGAGCGTTTGGTAGGTACAGCCGTTTAAACGGGTCCCCTATGTGGATTCGAAAGTTAACTGGCCGATTTTCATTTGAACATGTACTTTTATATAGTCTTAAATGAAATAATAGTAATACATGTAACGATTCACCGAAATATTAAGATATCGATGTTATTTTTAACGTAGTAACATCGTAATCAAGTGAATAATTGGTCGACGTTTCATTTCACCGAACAAAACTGAAATTTAATTTTATTGAATTTACATTTAAATTCTCACATACAAACACTCTAGTTAGCAAAAAATGAAACCGACTGTAGTAAATTAAATTTGATTTTTTTATCTTAAAACCAATTTCATCCATACTAATATTAGAAAAGCTAAAGTCTGTCTGTTACGCTTTCACGGCCAAACCGCTGAACGGATTTTGATGAAATTTGGTATGAATATAGTTGAAGACCCGGGGTTAAAAATAGCTACTTTTAGACGCAGGCGGAGTTGCGGAAGTTGTAATAAACTCAAATAAACTAAAATCGAAATGTGAATCGAATATTTAATTTTTCGATGTGTCGTGACATCGAATATTTAATTATTCGTAAATTTAAAACACCGTCAAAGTATGCTATAATAGGTCAGTGGTGTTCGTCAAAATGAAAAACGATTATACATCTTTCGAATTCACGTAGGGGTCCCCGAAGTGACATAAATAGCATTTAGGATGGCTGATTTAAATTATAATTACAACTGATTTTTGGTGCCTCGCTTCAGTCAGTTTTCATCTTTAAAATGCTTTACATGCGTGAATCATGTTTCTCAAAAATATCACTCCTGATCTTCCATTAGTACCAAATAGCCAAGCTATTCTGACGTCACATCTGAACATTACAAATGATTCCGTCAGTAATAACTGAGTGTTTTTCACAACCTATTTCATACAAGTTGCCAATCAAGTTGAGTGCTGGTTTCGGAGTGGTGATCGATATAAACTATCTCACATTTATCAAAATGATGTAGGTACTAAGATCCCTTTTGTTCTAGTACCTTGATAAAATATTAGAGATTCTTATAATAATTGTATGCGTGCTGTATTATATTTATTCTTTGTATGTAAATGGTGTAATAAAGTGTTCATTCTAGAAGAGAATAATATTTTATTTTCGCCTTCGTATTCATTTCTTTTATTGTGAATTGGATTTTGTGCTGTATTTTTTCTATGTATGTAAATGGTGTAAAAAAGTGTTCATTCATTCGGTGCATTCGTATTTGTTATAATTGAAGGTGTGTCAAGCGTAGGCGACCGAAATCTATCCATACTAATATTATAAATGCGAAAGTCTGTCTTTCTGTCCGTCTGTCCGTCTTTCTCTCTGTCTGCCTGTCTGTTACGCTTTCACGACCAAACCGCTGAACAGATTTTGATGAAATATGGTATGAATATAGTTGAGAACGGGTTCTCAACTATATTCATACCGGGTCAAACATAAGCTACATTTACGCAGGCGGAGCTGCGGGAAACAGCTAGCCTAAAATAATTAGGTAAACAACACGGCTCAAAAATTGAAAAAGTAATGTGATGGCATGATAGCATACATATATTTTAATTTTAAATCATTGTTAATATTTTTACTTTGAAATTTAGCACAGGAAATTTTTTATAACAATTTAAAAATCGATGGGAAAGTCCATTTTAAAATATAAAATTACTAAACAAATATATTATAATCGATGAACACATCCATACTAATATTATATTATATTTATACTAATTTATACTAATATTATAAATGCGAAAGTCTGTCTGTCTTTCTGTCTGTCTGTCTGTTACGCTTTCACGGCCAAACCGCTGAACGGATTTTGATTAAATTTGGTATGATTATAGTAGAAGACCAGTGGTCAAACATAGGCTACTTTTTGACGCAGGCGGAGCTGCGGGAAACAGCTAGTAAAAAATAAAGAAACTTCCATTTAGGAAATCTTTACATAAACGCAATATTTAAGGTAGTTGTCGAACAAATTTATAGTCTATTTCTTGTAAATTACCTAGGCGTGACGTCGACGCTAGGTATCCGTTAGTATGGAGCGTTTGGTATCGTCCAAAATGCACGTGAGTTAAACTTCGTCATATCTCAGTTAGTTTAAGTTTTATAGATGTGTTTTTTTTACCAATGTGCCTATTATAGTGTGGTCTTTCATTTAAACATGAAATCGAAAATTATTCGTCATGACTATTGTCGCTACTTCTGGCATTTACTGGTGTCAGAGCTTTTCAGAACCACCTTTCGGCCTCTTACGTGGTTCCTTTAACGACCAACAAATGGTAGTCGGGACCAACGGGCTTATGCGCCTTCCGAAGCACGGAAGCATTATTTAATAATAATGATGTCACGATCTCGATATGACAATCATTGACCTTCGTTTCTAAGGCAAAAACCTTGACCACTGGACTACTGAGGCGGTTATGTTTCAAAAAAAAAACATGAAATTACAGACGCTCAATAATAAATAGATAAATAATGGAAAATCCAAAAATACTTTCTTCTCTTAAATTTATACCATCCTATTTCAAGTTAAGCTCAAAATGGATAGTAAGAAGTAAGTCAGCATTACAATATCAATTTACCTACTAAGCCTTCAGGTAGACGCAAATGCGGGCTTTCCCTTATTTATTGCTGCACCGTTCTAAAGCAATCCTTTTAAACTATTTCTTGTGCAACTAAGATGCATTTTGTAAATCCTTTTCAGGTTACAAGCACCGTTATTCTCAAAGAAAATAAAATTAGTAGTACTGTGAATAGAAGACTTCGCGAACTACCTCCAAATATGAGATATATTCATTAAATTAAACTATTTTAATACGGTTTTATCGCGTTTATTACTTATTTATTTACACCTGACGTTTCAAACACTTTACAGCGTTCATGGTCGCAGGCAGACTATAATAATAGTTTAATTTAATGAATAACAATCGCGAAAACATAAGAAAACATTATGAGATATATTCATAAAATGCTTTTACAAACTTCCCCCATTTACCCCCCCCTTTTTTGAGTTCTTATAACACTTGTAGAATCCGACATAAGATGCTGTTACATCAATTAAGTATGATTGAAATCCGTAAAATTTTCCCTTTTTTGTCCTCATTTTTCCCCCAACTAAAAAAGTCTGTCTGTCTGTTAGCTTTGATGGCCATACCGCTGAGAGGATTTTGTCGAAATTTGGTATGAATATAGTTGAAGACTCGGTGTCAAACATAGACTACTTTTTGACGCAAGCGAAGCTACGAGAAACAACTCGTTTTAAATAATTCAAAGAATATATGTGCCAAGTTTTGTAAGGCTCCGTTCAGAAATAAATATACACAGCAAACTTCCCCCTTTTTGCTCTCATTTTTCTCCCAATTAAAATATCTCTCGACAAAAAAATTCAAATAAATTAATGAACATGTGTATCAAGTTTTGTAAGGATCCGTACATAAATGCGACCTCTAGCCAAAACACATTTTTTTCCGTAAAAGCAAAATTGGTCAGTCTCGAAATAGAGACTTCGCTTACACTCAGTCAAATTAGTCAGTCAAATAGGAGACCTAAGTTCAGGCTCTGACCGAAGTCAGCTATATCAAGTTATATGAAGCCCACTAATCAAATATTACCTACAGAATAACTCATACCATGTCTTTCCCAAGGGCAACATTCATATCGAGTGGGGTTACATGGTCAATTGACCCCGTACACCCTGGAGTGTTATTTTTGAATAGTGGGACTCACGCAAAAAGGCGAGTCGAATAATTTTCATTCCATAACGAAGGATTTTTGTTCTATGTGGTACGATTCCCATAAGAAATAATAGTGTCATTTCAAAAATAGGCCTCGTAGTGTCAGTGTTTTTTGCCTTTCAGCCTCTGACGTAGTAGTTACTTTAACGACCACCAAATGGCAGTCATAATTATAGTTAGTTAAGTTTGTAGTACTTATAGTATACCAAGTCCAAATCCTGGCGCCGAGTTACGAGGAGGCCCGACCCCAGATAAACTGGGAAGGTGGCAGGAGAAAGAAGAAGACTTATAGTGTACCATACTTAAAGCATTCTGTATTTTGTGATATTGCTTGTGGTACTAAAATGATTTATTAATAAATGTTTTTGAAGCGGAAATCTTTTTCCAGTTTCCTTACATATAATATTTCAGTAAATATATAAAAAATAAATTCGTGGAAGAATAAACTTAATATGTGAATGGTATTTCCTCGAATGTAAATTAATTAGTAAATCGATCTAAGGAGTCAAAATACAATTTTGCCCAACTACGACGACGCTAAAAGGATGGTTATTTCATTGTTACTGTTCCTTTTTTTACTTGGTAGATTTTCATTGCTTTGTCTAGGTGCTTTCACATACATGTGAAAGTTATTATACTATATAATAAATGAGATTGGATGACAAAAATATTTTTAAAAAAAACAGATTTTTGTGCGTCACAAATTTCGAAAGCTCACCTGAACTTCGTAGAAGCCAGCTAAAAACTTAATCATGAAAGCGCTGAGCATATGTATGTAATGTACTTATAATGTGCAGTCGAACACAGATAAACCTGACCCTTTATCCATTAGAGTAGGGCCACGTTTATCTGTGTTCGACTGTATAAGTTTAACCGGATGTTCTCCTATATTATTGAAAGTGCCTCAAGCTATATTCGTTTCAGGGACAAGGGAATTAGATACAAGAGTATGTTGTAAGGAAAGTCGAAATAATGACGATTCGGGTCCGATTATAATTAGAGCGATGTTATTAAAACATAACATTATTTGTATTACATCCCAGAAACAATCACGTGCATTATTTTTAAGAAGTGACTCATATATTAAACACTAGCTGTTTTCCGCAGCTCCGCCTGCGTCAAAAAGTAGCCTATGTTTGACTTAAATTTCATCAAAATCCGTTCAGCGGTTTGGCCGTGAAAGCGTAACAGACAGATAGACAGACTTTCGAATTTATAACATTAGTATGGACTCCTGGAAAAGATTGCATTTGCGACAAGATCGAATATAATGTTGTTTCCTTACCGGTCAACACGTTAGCTCTCTGAATTTCGCACCCTTGTCTATTCATAGCCTCAAAATATTTTAACTACCAATAATTAAAAATTTTATTCGATTTTTACTTTGTTTTTACACTGGAGATATAGTCCGTTGTCATGACAGACAACCGAACGGAGCTTACAAAATTCAAAATATATATAAGATCATAACAGTACTTTGTACAAATAAGTGGTAAATAAAATAAATATCTTTCTAGCTAGTCCGGAACTCTTAATACGTAATACCAACTCTCTCTTGACCGTTTTTTATTTTTAATTGCAGCGGCGTCTTTTCGCTACACTAATTGGATTGTTTAGTAAACAAAAGGCTTTGTTTCCCTTTGTTGCTATTGTTCTATTTTTTGGCAGATAGTTTCGCCCCAGATTCTCGATAGCCCGTGTGCAGAATAAAACGTGTACGGATCTGGCACTTTGATTATGTCATTATCCTTGACGTTATTACAGGAATATTTATGACCATTGATTGTACAAAGATGAATAAACACTTTATTGTACTATTTACATACATTTAAGAAAAGATACAGCATTGTAACCAATTAACATTAAGAGAAATGAGTACAAAGGTAGACTTATCCTTACCAATATTAAATTGAGTGCAAAAGTCTGTCTATCTGTCTGTCTGTTACGCTTTCCCGCAACGGATTTTGTCGAAATTTGGTATAAATAAATATAGATGAAGACCCGGGGTAAAACATAGGCTACTTTGAGCTGCGGGAAAAAGCAAGTATTTAATAATTATTTAAGGAACAAATAATAATTGACGTTTTATGACCAGCATTATTTTTTATGATGATTTCTTGATGTTGACCACCGATTTGAAACAGAAAGGTATGTTTCCGCAACCAACTAATAACCCTTCAATTTCGATTTTAAGATATATAGGTCTTCTGTAGCTTCAATATTTTGATCTAGTTTCAAACACGTGTGGGGATAGAGCCCTCATTTCAGTTAATTAATTGTATTGTTATATTAAGGGCGTTCTTTCGCTTCGTAACGGTGTGAAAGGTGTATTCAATGGAGCGATACGATTAGATAGGATATGCGAAACTAATCTCTATGTAACAGTGATAATGACTAAATTGCAGTGAATTTGGGTAGTTAGGAGTAAAATATGTTGTGCTTTATTAAATTTGTGTTCAGGTGTAATAGAAGAATACCTTTAAAAAATACGTATCTAATTTTTTTTTTTTATGCTGAATTTTTGAGAAGTGTGACATTATGCAACACCGGTAAATCTAATGATTTTCGTTCGATATCAAATGATTTTTATTCGATTTAATAAGTGAGTCGAACGATTTTGGATAAGTCATACTTTTACTTACAGGAATGATTTAATTTATATAGAGTGGGTTACATAGTCAATCGACCCTGTATACCCTGATGTCAGAGTTTTTCGGAACTTCCTTTTACGTCTGACGGCTTACGTGGTTGAAGACAACTAAGTAGTAGGCACGGAATTATCAATAATATAGACAATCAGGCGATCCAAGCCTGCAATGTTCTAACCAAAGTAAAACAACTGAACTAAGTTGCTGTAGCATTAAGTCCACCCATTGTATCATATAAGGTATTAAAGTTGGAAATAAATACAAATTATGCTTCCCGTGGAAATCCAACCCACGATCTCCGGGGTTTAAGACAAACGAGTTAGGAGGCGGTTGCTGGAGGGATGAAGACTTACGGCAATTAATAATGTTCTTAAAAAGGCCATATGTAAAGCAGGGTCTAGAATAGAGAGGAGTGGAGAAGTCTCTGATGCCAAGATCCACTTTGGATCACTAAGCTATCGTAGTAAGTATCAGGATGCTGCGCTAAAAGACACTATGTAGGTATACTAGACATGCACAAATTCACAGATGTGATTCAAAATCTTATCACACTTATCTGCAATTATAAGAAAACTTAACCATCAAAGTGTTCCTTATCAAATAAAAGGGCTAAAGAGGAAATTTATTCAATAGTTTTCCTCGCCGTGTGAGAGACCCGTCGCCGAGTCGTCTCCTATCTGTAATCTGGCAATAAAAAACTGTGCCCCGATCTTATTACAAAGTGAGCAATATGTGTAAACATGGCGAGTTTATCGGAAGAGTTGGAGAGCGAGTAGATAGGACAGTGGTTTGGCCACGTCACTAGATAATAGGAGAGAACAAGTAAGAGACAAACTCGTATACCTCTGGCGCAAATACAACTGGAGAGTCGAACCTAGGTGTACTGGAATAAGTTAAAGTGAGCAAAGTAGTCACCGACATAGCCCAGCGGATTCGTTCTTCAAAGTGGCAGTGGGCGGGCTACATAAGACGGAGCACCGATGACCGATTAGGCAGAAAGCAGAAAGGTTCTCAAATGGCGAAGACGAACCGGCAAGTGCAGCGTTGGACATCCACTGACTAGATGGTCAGATGACCTAATATATTCTTGGAAATCATTACAAGTTATTTTTTAAATTACTAGTTTATTTGCACTAAATGACAATACAGAACAGTGAGAATGTTCGCGTTGTCGCGGCGTTTGGCCGGAGTGTTCGTGTTGTCGCGAATCATTTTCGCATGCAAGGGTGCGGTGCGGGCCGATAAATAGTAAGTTGTTGTTTTTAAGATAAATAATTGTGTAATTATAGTTTAATAACATCATGTGTACCGTGAGTCCTCAGAAGGTGGTGGCTGAAAATCAGTGCTAGTCATGCTTGCTTGCTCTGTCACGCACTTTATTTATATTGTACTTTGCTTGTACGACCTTTCCTGTTAGTAATAGTTCTATCAATAAAGTTTATTCTATTCTATTTTATTCTAAGCCTATATCGAGTAGTGACTGCGGCTGAAATAATGATGATGATGAATCAACTGGCACAATGTAAAACTTATCCTATTACAAGTTGAGCGATACGTTCACTCGCCAGTTTCCGTCGATGCCGGCAAATACGGTTATCTGCCAACTCTTTCGCAAGATTTACCGAAATAATCGGATGTTATGACTGAGGGCGAAGGTGATTTGTGTTTCCTTGCTTTTGTAATGATAACGTCTATATTTCTCATCCTAGCATTATCTCTGTTGCCCTTTTTAGTGTTCCGAACGACAGGGTAAAACGGGGCCATATTATTGAGACTTCTCTGTCATTTTGTATTTTGTTTATTAAAGTGCATTAAAGGTTTATTCAATAAATAAATAGCTATAGTTATCCTTTGAACCAGCTACTACTCTGAGCGGCAGTCAAAATCACAATCTTGTAAGCTTATCATCACCATATCGTGTAGGTTACATTGTAAATCGACCATGTACATCCTATTGTCAGAGTTGTTCAGAACCGCCTCTCAGCCTTTGACGTGGTTCCTTTAACGTATACCATGTATAAGCAGGGATCAACGGCTTAACGTGCCTACCGATGTAATAGCAATGAATCATCTTTATTATTAGACAATCAGGTAATTCAAGCCTGCAAAGTCCTAAACAAACTGGAAACAACTAAACAAAGAATGCTTCCCGTGGGGATCGAACCCACGAACCCCGCGCGGGTCGAAGGCGAACTACTTTACCACTGGGAAACAGAGTCTGTTTTTTGTAAGTTTCTAGAATAAGAATTGCTTGATCGGCAAACTTCGTAGCGCCGTCAATAAAAGTTGCATGACAATCATCATTCTTCTATCACCGCAACCCTCGCCATCGATTTGGAAATTCATCTGACATTGCAGACGGTACGCTACGGTAACCGCTTACCATAAGAACGCCAAATACTAGTTTGCCTAATAAATAGTTGTTGTAAAAATAAAATTGTTTTCACTTTCTTTGTAATTCCAACACAGTACCTAACCTATGATAAAATCCTATGATACAGTTAAAAGTAACAATACTTTTATTTAGGAATGCTTGACATATAATTTTAATTATGTAAAATGTGCATGCTATGTATACTTGTATAGCATATACATATGTATGTATGGCTGTATAAGAGATCATTATTTTGTAATCCATCTTTATAAACCTTATGCAAACGTAAACAACGTTATTAAATTAGATTAAATTCTATACTATTCTGTTCTGTTCTTTTCTGTTCTGTACTATTCTATCGACGGGTATTCATCCTCATTTATGTATATACACTAATAATCATTGCGTACAGTAATGTGCTCCATAACACTGTTTTCCCGAGAGACTACAATATGGGGTTTTTCAAAAAGGTCGTGAAAGTATTTCTGACTGGTCAGCAATGCTCGCGGTAGCCTCCATGAGTGCGGTGACCGCTTACATTCAGATGGGCCGCTAGGTAGGTACTTTTTTTTTTTTTTGTTTTTCATTTTGGCTCTTACTTTCGTATTTAGCCAGTAACAAGTAAAATAATTTTTTTTTTTAAGTTGTATAATTAAACAAGTATAAAGTCAAGTCAGTGGTTGAGTCAAGTCAAGTCATAATCAAGTCGAGTCAGAAGAGTCAAGCTAAGTGAAGTGGTAGAAAAACTGCACTTAGCGATTTCCAGGAGCTTTTGACAACAAGCGAGGAAATCACATGAATCGAACACTGTATCACTTCCCAACACTCACGCTTGTTCTTGAATACATTGCGAATAATAATTTACCATTATTATGCACAAACACTCAAAAAAACACAAATTTTGGAAAATAAAATACAGCGCCGATACTGCTCTTTACAGCTTCCCGCCAAAAGTCCCTAGGTAGGTACTTGTATTTGTTTAAAAACTACTTAAAGACAATAAAAATATAAGGACGGCTTTGAAGGACTCTTATCCACGGCCGTAAAAAGTATAAAAATATCTAGTTAAAATTTTTATCGTTCCAAAAATAACGGACATTATGTGGTAATAACATTTAAAAATACACCAGAGGTAAGACCCTAATCATCTCTCATTAAAGTCGGTTAAAAATAAACAGACATTTTCTGAACGCAGAGTTATACTTGTCTATTATTTATGACTCGAAACATGAAAAAATTTACAAAGTTCGAGACTCGTATCCAGGGCCGTAAAACATATTTGATAAAAATATCCGGCCGCTCCTACAAAAAAAAATGCTCCCAAAATGACGGACTTTAAACTACCGTTTAACATTTGAAAAAAAAAAATACAGAAGAGTTACTTATTCTACTCTTTTTGAAAGTCGGGTAACATATCTTATTAATTTCCAGACGCAGTAGCATTTGAAAACCATAATTAAAAATATGAAAAACCATGTAGGTAGATATTACTTCCCTGAAGAAAAATAACAAAAACCTTGAAGAACTGAGGTCCGGGTCCGTAAAACTCGTGAAATAAATTTCTATGGTACATTCAGTTTGTATGGGAAAATAATATTGTTGTTTTTACTCATTTCCTTGAAATTTATTAATATTTTCTAATCACTCAAACCTTCTGTTAGCTTTTACAGATATTTCAACCCAAAATTAGCCAAATCTGTCTAGCCGTTCTCGAGTTTTAACGTGCCTCACAATTCAGTTTTATATAAATAGACTGTTTATCACAGCTCCGTCTACGTCAAAAAGTAGCCCATGTTTGAATCCGGGTCTACAATTATATTCAAACTAAATTTCATTAAAATCCGTTCAGCGGTTTGGCCTGAAAGCGTAACAGACAGACTGACAGACGGACAGACAGACTTTAGCAATAATATTGAAAGTATGGATTTTATTGTAATGTAATGTCCAAAAGTCTTATTGGATGCCATGATCTTTTGCAAATTTAGTCTTGTCGTATTTTTATTCAAAAAGGTAGGAATTAAAATCCTTTGCTCAAAAAGTAGTATAGAAAATGTATCTTTGTTTGTTTTTCTACTAGTAATACCCGTCGGCAACGAAGCGTAAACAGTGCACGTTTTTATGTTTATTTCTTAAAAAGATAAATTGTTTTGAATAAGATGATGATGTTATTTGTACTCATTTCTCTTAATGTTAATTGGTTTCTGTGCTGTATCTTTTCTTATATGTATGTAAATGGTGCAATAAAGTGTTCATTCATTCATTCATGTTTATTTTTATACAACTAAGTAGGCAAACAGGCATACGGCCCACCTGATGGTAAGTGGTTACCGTAGCCTATAAAAAAAATAGGCACAATGGTAAAAAAACACGTCAATAAAACTAAAACTAACTGAGATATGACGAAGTTAAACTCACGTGCATTTTGGACGATACCAAACGCTCCATACTAATGACGTCACGCCTAGGTAATTTACAAGGGTGAGACTATAATTTGTCCGACAACTAATATAAATATTGCGTTTAAGTAAATAGTTCCTAAATGTCAGTTCCCATCGATTTTTAAATTGTTATATAAAATCGCCTGTGCAAAATTTCAAATGGATAATTTCAACAATGAGCTTAAATACATGTATGCTATCATGCCATCACATTACTTTTTCAATTTTTTATTATTTTTATTTTACACTAACTGTTTTCCGCAGCTCCGCTTGCGTTAAAAAAGTAGTAGTATGTTTGACCCCGGGTCTTCAACTCTGTTCATACCAAATTTCATCAAAATCGGTTCAGCGGACAGACAGACAGACTTTCGCATTTATAATATTAGTATGGATTGCGATCATGAACGCTGTGATGTGGTTGAAACGTTAGGTGTAAATAAATAAGTAATAAACGCGATAAAAACCGTATTATAGTTTCATTTCAAAGATAATTCAGATTTCTTGAAATACATGAGTTTTACCTGATCTCTACTATGATGAAAATCCAAAGTGAACTCGGCCTTACGGTCAACACACACCTGCGCTTCTACGCACCTGGCGAAGTTTGTTCAAGATTTGTTAGGGTGACCCAAATCTCAAGTTTATTATGTATGCCTGTGTACTATGCAATTTCAATAAATTGTTTTAAATTATTATTAGTAAATGTTTCTTCAACTCATTTTTTTTACGATTTGAATACACGCTATAATTTTGGGACCAGTGTAGTTTTCTCTTATGGATGAAAATCTACACGATCTATTTTCCTAAATTATGTGGTATAATGTGTCCTTTTGCTCCCAGCTTGGACGACAACAAAAACTGTAGTGTAAAAAAATGCAGTCTATGTTTACAAAATGTCCTAAAATCAAAGTCACCTCATAGCGTATTATTTTGTGAAAAAAAGCCGCTATGTCGATCGTTTAGCATTCACAACGCGTACGGTTTTATGTGGCCGACGTGATTCGAAATGCCATGTTTTGATGTCACTGGATTTATTATTGGACATTCATATTTATAGTGTTTTTAAAAATGTCGACAATCGATAGAGAGTGACTTATTTCGATTTTGTGAATACAGCTGATGTCCATACGGATCTGTCGAGCATTTGTGCTCATCGTTAAGCATAAAACATCTTTTTTTTAATGCTAAAATGTCCAGTGTGATTGACCACGATTCCATCTGATGTTAAGTGTAGATGTGGTCTTTAATGAAGCTCGCTGGCTCATTAATAGCCTATTAACTACAGCATAAGTATGTCTCGTCTACTGTTTTCTTCCGCCACCTTATTTATTTATTTCGCTTACATTGACAATAATTACATTAGATGTCAGATTGTATTATATACTGTACATGTACCCTGTCAGGGTGTTGCGAACCTTCATATATTAGTTCATCTGGGGTCGGGCCTTCTCGTGACTCGGCGCCAGAATTGGTCTGTCCAGGATTGTCGCTAATCTTGTTGTTAGGTAGTCTTCATAATTATGTATTTCAAGTTGGTTTTATACATTATAGTTTGCCTGAGCTAAATATTTCTTCGAACTAAGATTACATACCTATTTTAAAATGTATCAATTTCGTAGTATTAGAAAATTAAAGCGAATCCTTACTATTTTAGCAGACCGTTGTTGTTACTCGTATAGTCCTTCCACATTGCCGACTAAAACATTTACTAACATTAATTATAATGTAAGTAAATGTTTCCTAACGTTAGTAAACATTTTGTAACAGCAATGTGGGAGCACCATAATTATGCTTTATAGACCTTTTTAACCTAATTTGATTTTATTGTAACCTTTTATAGTTTCTATTTTTCTTTCTTTCTAATATATATGTAGTATAGTAAAATATACAAAAATTCTCACAAATCTTACTGATTTCTTTTAAAACGAAGACTGTATAGCACAATAGGGAATATATGCATATTTTTTTTATTTTCCAAGTTTTATACCCCGTAACCTCTTCCAGAGCAAGTCGTAACGGAACCACACAAGTGGCGACAAAACAAATAAAAGATCCACTTTATGACGCGGGGAGATAAAAATTTAATTTGCGTTTTGTAGTGCTAGCTATCATAGACAAACTTCTAGATAGTCCTTGCATCTGAAAGCCAACGATCTTGACCATAGATTCTTAACACATTGATCACCGATAATCCGGCAAAACAAAAGAAAATTATGTGCCGAGTCATCGCCGTTCAAAGTGTTAACAGTTTATGTCTATGATAACTTGGACATTGACAAAAAAATAAGAACAAGCTGGAAGCGTTTAAAATGTGTGCTATTGTAGAGTAGATAAAATAAGCTAGACAGGACGTATCTCAAACGAAGAAGTATTAAATAGAGTAGAAGTGAAGAGCATTTTAATTTAACAGTGATTGTGAACAGAAGAGGAAACATGTTGGAACATTTGATACGACCCGATGACTTTATGAGGAACATCATTGAAGGAAAGATAATTATTAAAGAGGAAGTGTGTTAACCAGATTCAAGTAAATGAGCATGATCAATGACGTAAGTAAAAAAAAATGTTTGTACTTTTACAACAAAATTTAGCCATCTGAATTTTTTATCTATGACTCGTTCAGTATGTGGCACTGCAAGAACTTTATTTTATTATATTTTTAACGGTCCTGGTTTGAACTCTTTGAAGCAATTGTGCGGTGTCCATGAAACTATAAAACTATTCCTGTTTAGAGCTTTATCTTGCCAGTCGCTTTTACCTCTTGAAAAACTGTATTATTAAACATTTAAAAAATTCTTTGAGGGAGGAGAATCATATCACCTAGAGAATATTAACGTTGAAGGTTTATAAAACAAATAGAAAATCCTAAAAAATAGATGGCTGGATTGTGTCGGGGAGAATAGGAGGAAGCGTGTGTTCTTTCAGGGTGTTGAGAAGGCAATGGCTAGTGGAAATAACTGAGATACTGTGCCGATCACACATAAAAAAGTGGGATAAGATAAAGGAGAAGAAATAAAAGAGTATTTCGAGGATCCATACAAAATACATCTTAAGGTGTTTGTCATAAAAGACGACTAAGAGAAAAAGACAGGCATTTCTCAGATAAGAACACTCTGGCGCACACTTGTCAGAGGTCAAAATCTACCATCCAGGACCAACGGCTTCCGAAGGACGGAATCACTTTTATTATCAGACAATCGAGCGATTCACTCCTGCAATGTCCTAACCAAATTGGAATCCACTAAACAAAGTGTGATTACGCCTAACGCCATCACCACTCAATCACGGAGGACGTTCGAAATCTATTAGGAAAGCCTATAACCAGTACACAATAAACTTTATTCGGTTAAAATAATAATGACGACTAAGCTCATTACCAAACGGCGATTTTCAAATTCCTTGAGTCCTCTTTATAAGGCGTCAAAATCCTTGAAAAATCATAACGTCTCGTTAGCGCAAATCAAATTCTCAAAATCATGCAACCAGGCAGACGTCACTAGAACCGAAATTAAGCGTTTCTTTGACGGACAAGAAAGGGAAAAACTTAATTTTGTTAGAACAGCAAATATTGGGCCAAGAATTTCGGGCAAGGGTACATTTTTGGTGGAATTCCTGACCTTTCTCGAAAGACGAAATTATACTTTGTATTTTCGACTCATTGGTCTGTACGGGTAATGTTTGTTATTTCTTTTAATCAATTACTTTGTGGAATGGGCCCGTTAATATCTAAGAGTTTTGTCGGTTGTATCTGAAAATGCCAAAGTTACACTACGCCTGGGACGGAAACCTGCTAAGTATGAATTAAACGATTTATTTATCTGCTCATAATTTAAATCGATTTCGGTTTTGCTCTACAAATTTTTAAACCAAAAACGGACAAATTATGGTCTTAACCTGGTATTTATTATATTATTAAGACAGCTGGGTCTTAACCGGGTATATATTATTATTAAGACAGCACGTCAAAATATATATATTTATTACCCGAGTCTTGTATCTTCTTCTTTTCAGCCTTTTTCTTTAACACATTGTTGGTCTCCTTCAGACTCTGCCATATGTCTCTATCCTGGGCAGCGAGAATACAGTTGCTGTCCGCTTTTAATGACATCTTTCCATTGTTTTCAGGTCTTCCTCTTTAGCAAGCGCTTTTACCAGATTAAAGACCGTAATTTTTAGGTCTCTAAATGGTATCATCCATGCCCTACATAATCACGAATTTTTCTTTTTTTATTTGCAACCATGCATCACCTGATGGAAAGTGGTTGCCCTATTGGATAGGTTGATCATAGATAGATAAACAAAATTGTGAACTAAAATTTGTAAATGATTTTTAGTTATCTCGTCGAAAATTTTAGAATCATACAGCAGTTCTATTGAATCGGGTCGGGTAGCCTTATCGCCGCGTAAAGTTTCGAAGTTCAGTTTATTTGTTTGTTTGTTCGGATTATCTCTGTAACAGCCACTTAGATTAAACGGCGAATGACATATTGGTGTTTTCCCTTCAAATTTTGTGTTTGCTTACGTGATGAATTCCAATAAAGAGGGAGAGGAGTGGATATATTTCTGAATTAGATTTTTTTATTTTGATTTAATTTACTTATGTCATATAATTTCTTCCATCTTCCTCCCTCTGGTTGCCAATTGGATAGAAAGAGGGAAACCAAAGTTGCATTGTAGCGATGATTTGAAGAGATTTAACAATGGATTGGAGACAGTCGCTATAGGATGAGGCTTTAAGTTCGCCATTTTTATGTAATAAAGTTAAATAAATGAGATAAGTGGTAATGACCCTTGCCCGGCAGTACAATACAGGTTGTGGCAGAATAGTTGAACAGTTTTCAATATCGCCCAAAATTTGCGATATCACTAGATAGTTTAAATATTCGTTTCTTGCAGCGCGATCTATTCACAGATACGTAGAAAATAGGTAAGTATTTTTTTCGCCTATGGTTACGCTTTACAGGGCCACGAAGCAATTCGCCACGATGAAATTCGCCGCGATGCTACCGGCGACTAAAAGAAAAACATAAGAAATGCACTAAAACCCCACGGGAACTGGTGACTGGCTACATACAAATGCATTTATATGTATTTCTTTTAGTCGCGTGGCCAATTGTTTCGTGGCCAGGCTGTTAGTAAGTATAACGCAAAGAGCATCGAAACCGATAACCGTTCCTTTTACAATGGTATAAAGTATAAAATAAACCTTCTAAGATAAGACTTTAACTCAAACTGGCAGTGCCTTAAGAAGCTTAATCAGTATGCATTACATAGCCAACTTACTAGGAATGCTCGGTACGTCACACAAGTGACACAAGTCTATTTGCTTTGAACATGACGTCTCAAAAACGTGATTAATTTAAATTATTATTACCAAACGTTGGTATATAAGGACGTGTTCGTCACAGCGAAGCTAATATAATGGCTGGTTTATACGGGTCCAGTAAAGGCAATCCAGTAGCGAATTTCTCTATGCAAACGCGCTTATGTGTGTGGCAACACACAATTAATTTGGTGAAAGAACCATCCATGAACGCTACTGGATTGCCCGCACTGGATCCACCTAAACCGGCCCTAATGGATGGTTTTGATGGATCCAATGAGGGCAATCCAGTAACGAAATTGTCTTTGTAGGAACACACACGTGCACACGAAATTGTTTGTGTGTGTGAGTAAATTTCGTGTCCATGAAGCTACTGGATTTCCGGCACTGCCGATCCGTCTAAACCTGCCCAAGTAAACCTTTATGACCTGTTCAACTATTTCTGAGGCCAAACAGCAGTCTTTGTTGGGACAGAAGAGGCAAACTTGGAGTCCTATTTTCGAAAATTATGACAGACTCAAAATCGAATCCGAATGATTTTCTTTCGACATAACCGACGAGTTAAATGACATTCATTCGACTCACTGATTTTGAATGAGTCACACTTTAAAAAATAGTTTTCTTGGTTCTGTGGCTTGTTCTTCTTCTTCTTTGCGAGTCGACTCTGGCTGTTCATCATACTTCAGAGGACCAAAACTCCGCCACCGACAAGGCATTGTTGGTGGCTTTGTAGAGGTCCCTGAGCGTGCAGGTGGCAGGCAGGGGGCACGCAGGACAGGACAGGAGATGCGTCATGGTTTGGGGAGAGACATCGCACTGGCAGGCCACCTCCAAGTAGTACCTGTGGTTTGTTGGCAGTGCGCTTCGTGACACCCTCAACAAGCGTCAAATGGCTACGATGACCATGCGACCATTGTAATACAATACAATACAAAATATCTTTATTGCCCACATACAAAACAAGTAATTTAACATTTACAAAGACTTCAACATAATATGAGCATCAGTATAACCAGTGCCGCCAAATCTATTTATTTATTTCAAACTTTATTACCTTAAAATGGTGCAATGGGTGGACTTAATGCTACAGCATCATAATCTAAGACCTTGGCCTGCAGCGTACCCTAGACTCTGAAGCGTAAGCTCAGGACGCAACTGAGACAGCACGGCGAAGAATAAAGCACAGAATACTGTCTGTATGTGAGATGTTCCTTAGTTACCGTGAGAGTTCGTGCGTCACGTGCGAATTTAATTTGTGAATACATTAACCTGGTTACAAACGAACGTACTAGTTAGTTAATGATTGATACAAGAGTTAAAAATGTAGTTTAGACAAAGAAACAAAAATCAGCAATTACATTAATAAGTTCTTTTCCTCAAACAATTCAGAAAAAAATATGAGTATACTAGATAAATTACCTTTGAAAAAAATATAATTGAATACCACACTCGATGATTTTAGGAGAAAAAAAATTGAAGACATACTCTTTTGCTCAAAAAACCCGCCATTTTGATTTTAGCAATTTCGACCTACACTCAGTGATAATCGCGACAAAAAGACAAATCTAACATGAAAATTGGTTTAGCCGTTATTTGGCTATGAGCGAACAAAGGCACAGACTACAAACAAACATTCAATCAAACAAATAACCCTCTTTTTGAACTTCACCGCAACCGGACAAAACTGTTCCTGAAATTGTGTCCGAGGTCCTGAATACATTAAGGCGACATCAGGATCGAGTAAAGTCAACACTAGTTCTAATCGATAGAGGGCAGTGTTAAGGGGTAATGCATGACGGAAGTTAAACTAAACTTTGTTAGTTTGATGGACGAGTATAGTAGATGTGACTATGGCTAACTTTCTAGCTTCACTGCTGTTTATTTTAATACTATTAAGGGCTGATTTACCAACATCATTCCTATCCAAGAGTAACTAATCTAAGCATAAAAAATGGATGGCACGTCTTTTTATTCTAAAGACAAAGTCCTTACACCGGAATTATACGTGGATTAACCGTAAATTCTCGAGTTAACTGTGTGATGAAATGTGAACTTCATTAAACGAGAGTAAATTGCGTCATTATCCTTCGAATAAAACTTAACCGACTTTGGTGAAATCGGCCCTTAATAGACAACGAGGCGTACGGCTCACCTGATGGGAAGCTGGTACCGTAGCCTATGGACGTCTGTGCCTGAAACCTGTGGACCAGGACAGTCACGTGCTTGCAATGTTTTTATGTATAGGAATGTAGTATACGTAGTCAGGGGTGTTCATCTTCAGCCATCTTTCCGATGGCTTGAAATATGGCATATGGGTACGCGAGCCCGACTTACCCGAGCTGCTACTCACTCAACCCAAATCCATCCGGGTCAGTAGCATCCCAACACCTTTTTCCTATCCCCAAATCCAACAAAATCCTATCCTTCCCTTGCTTTAAATACTTTCGATGGGCAGCAGCGTCGAAAGTACGATAAGCCGCAAAAACTGCGCTCGCCAACCCGCCTGCCAAGCGTGGCGAGTATGGCATTAACCTCCAATGACAGTTCATTCTTTCATCATTGGTTCACCAAAAAACCAAACCTTGCGGTATGACCAAAAGCATTTCGAAGCAAGAATTCAAAAATAAACAACACTCAATATGTACCATAAATACAGAAAATATCAACTATTTAACGTCACAACCGCAAACAAATATATTCCGAAAATATTTTTGTTCCATACCTTATTTTTACATTATTTACAGACAGGGTTATACAAATTAAATGCAACAAATACGAGTACATTTACATAATTAAATTCGCACTTAACAGTCTGAGGCAACCGGATAGTGTTCTTTGAACAAAAATCTAATACAATTGATTGTATACTGTCCTGCAGAAGACACCATCTGCTACCATTGGTTCATCGTCGTGAACTGTCAGATTTGCATCGTATAATGAGCTCTCATGTGGATTATTCGGAACTACTTGGTTCTATAAATATTTATATGCTCCCCAAAGGTTCAGGCACATTAATGTATTCCCTATGCCTGTAGTGGTTACTGTGAAAGATGCAATAGGCTATCTCCTCGGATAGACGTTGACATACTTGGTGGCAAGGTTAGCTCTCAAAGAAAAGTTTAAACGATTTATCCTTTTTTCAACATGAATTAGTGCAGTCTTCTCTCAGCAATACACAACACATCGTGATACTTATACTGTCATGTACGTAGCTACAAGAATGTAGTCCTTAATTTGAGGTTATAATTTGGCCAAATTATCGGTTCAAAATTTAATTAAGATAATTCTAGCAGAAGAGACTTTTAAATGACTTTTTAAAACTAAATTGTAGCAACTTATATGTTCTTACAAGAGTTAAATAAAAAACACATATTCTATGCCCGGTCGGTACAATAATTGTATTTTCCCTGGGAGTCCAGCACACGAGTAGAAATACGAAACAGAGAAAAAGTTTCACGTAAAACGAGCTGCAGTAATAAGTGGAACTATATATTTCAAGGAAATTAGCTGGATAAAAACACTAGCGCCACACCCAGGGTTCTTTTTACTTGCCGCGACCTTTATTAGGTTTTTATTTATTATACAGATAAGTCCCGTAAAGTAAGCGAGTAAATAATGATTATATTTATCAATATAACGTTTGTGCTAGATTGCTGTCTTATAACTACTTACGTACGCTACGTATTGGTAGCTCACACACTTCAAGCAGAATTTTTGCCATAAAAGTGGGGTGGTGCACGTGGGGGTCTGAGTTAAAATATAAAACTCGAATGGATAAATGTATGTAAGCTGATAGGATTAGTAAACCAACATAAGCATTGGAAAATTGTGCTTGTTAGAATTAACCGGGCCAAAATTAACTAAATATACGCCAAAACCAATAAGCAGACTTAAGTGATTTAGGCTTTGTTCCATAAGTTTACCAAGAGGGTTATTCATTTAAATGTTACCGAAGTTCACTTATGATTAGCAGGCTAATCTTAAGTGTAGCCGTACTTCGGTCATTAGCCGTAACATATCTCTGGAGGCAACAACTCAAAGTTGTTCGGAACCACCACTTGGCCTTTTACATGGTTCCCTTAACGATCACCAGATGACAGCTCTTGTTTGTATTACAGGTTGTATGAAGCTCTCACTCTGGTAATTATATTTACACATGTGCTAAGGATATTTTTTCCAAAAGACTGACTCGGACCCTCGCCAGACGACGGCGTGTTTATTTGCAATATCACACTATTTTGTGTGGGACATATTCTCTGGAAATAACTTTGTATTTAGCTTTTAGAAAAAAATATCTGTTGATTTACACGTCTCTGTAAAAGGCCTAATAAAGATTTTCATTTCGACACATTTTGGAAATTAGAGGCAGACTGTATGTTAACATTTATTTTTCCATGCTACTTGTCACTAATAAAAATTAGTTTTTTCACTTTTCACCCATCTGAAAAAAACCAATAGAAAGTTCAACGTAAAAGAATCTTCATATTGTTAGATATCTCGACGACTAAATGCCAAAGCAAAAGTATCATTTTTATGACGGAATTAAAATGTTAAAATCCAAGGAATAAAGTATGCAATGTGAACTCTTCCATTTTTACCGTTTGGAATAAAAGTGAAGCATTTGATAATGGTTTTTTTGCCGACTGTACCGGTAAAGTCGGTAAAAAACGTGCTTTGAAAGTCGCGGTCGCTTCATAATACGCTGGAATATTTTTTTTGTAGTGAACTTTTATCTTTTGGTAGCGTATAATCGCTTTTAGTATAGACTGCCTCCGTGGTCCAGTGGTTAAGACCTTAGACTCGAAGGTCGTGGATTCGATTTCCAAGGCATTTAGCATACTTTATTTAATTGTTTTCAGTTTGATTAGGATATTGCAGCCTTGAATCACCTGATTGTCTGATAATATCGATGATTTCGTGCTTCGTAAGGCACGTTAAGACGTTGGTCCCGGCTGCCATTAGGTGGTTGCCAACACGTCAGAGGCCAAAAGGCGGATTCGAACTGACACCAGGTTGCACAGAGTCGATTGACCTTGTAACCTACTCGATATGAATAAAGTATAGACTACATTATTTTATTGAGTGATAGTTGATGAATATAAAGCCCAGTGAAGACTCAGAACTTCAAAGCTGAAGGTGCAACGGAAAGGCGGTAGGATGAAGAATATAATAGTAAATTGATTAAGGTACTACTTTGTAGAAGTCACAGTTGCATCCCAGCATCGGTGTTTCCCGACGAGATCGAATCAGAAATGAGGAGATCCGTAGGAGGACAAAAGTCACCGACATATCCCAGCGGATTGAAGCAACTATATGAAGTGGCAGTGGGCGAGGCACGCAGAGAACCGATACCCAACATCCAGCAACCAGATGGGCAGATGGCCTGAAAAATGTAGCAGGCAAGTGCTGGATGCAGGCCGCTTCTGACCGGTCATTTTTGAAATCATTAGGAGAGGTCAATGTATAGCAGTGGACTGACTGCGGCTGAAATGATGATGCCAGTAACCAATAGTTTGTACATTCAATCCTTGCGACAAGAAAATGCCTAGTAAAGAGGTGAAACACGTGTCGAGAATTATACATGTAGGTTATTAAAAACGGGCATGCCGCTTTTTCGCTTTAAAAAAATGATGAATATATTTAATTTTTTCTCAAAAACAGTGGTAATAAATGTGAAACCAACTGTCAGCATTTTAGGATTAAATTTTCTTCAACATCAATCAAATTCTATGGTATAACACAGCGAATTTACGCATAAACTCTTATCATAGTCATTGTATTGTCAATGACTTCTACTTATAGTTGATGCTGGACTGAGATTGAAAAAAAGTTAACTAAATTACCTGTATGCCCGATAATAAAGATGATTCCGTGCTACGGATGGCAAGTAATGCCGTTGGTCCCGGCAGCCGATAAAGGAACTAAGTCAAAGGCCGAATAGCGATTTCGAAAAACTATGACATTAGGGTGTACAAGGTCAATGGACCAAGTAACACACTTAAATTTTGCAACGTTGTCTTATCTGAGGACTGAGATTTTCAAGTGAATTGTAAACTGCTGGTTAAACGAGACTAAAAACAAAGCCTTTAGACCAATAACTCTACGGAATGTGTGCAAATGTGTCTATTTTAGCAATAACTGCCTCCGTGGTCCAGTGGATAAGACGTTCGCCTTTGGCCCGGGGGTCGTGAGTTCAATTCCAACGGAAATCATACTTTGTTTAGTTGTTTCCAGTTTGATAATAAAGATGATGATTCCGTGCCTCGGAAGGTACGTTAAGCCGTTAGTCCCGGCTGCCACTAGGTGGTCGTTAAAGGAACCAAGTCAGAGGCCGAGAAGCGGTTCCGCACAACTCTGACACCAGGGTGTTCATGGTCGATTGACAATGTAACCTACACGGAATGATGATGATGATGATGATATTTTAGCAATCAAATATTGATTTGGAAGTCTGCCATATCACTATATAAATAAGAGGGCATTTTAGTTTTCAGTGAAAGTAAAACTTTGAAATTGTATAAGAATCACAAAGTAAATCTTTGCAGATTGCTCTACCAATATAGCAAGTTCAAAGACTAATCTAGGAAATATTAAGTCATTGACCAGCCCACATTGATTGTGGTTTTCTTATTCGCCGATATCCGTTCCGAACTGGATTAATTCAAAACATACAGAAGTATCCTACTTAACATCCCTCTAACAAACCTTCATTTAAATTCAAAACTTATTTCAATAGCCGAAAGTCCTTATTCGATTTCTATTTACAAAATACCCTCTCAATTCAATGTTCGCTCGTTCTAATTTGAGACTTATTTGAATCATCTAAAGTTTAAAATGCATTATCGACGTGGCAGGTAAGTGCGATTCCGCTGGAATGGATTTTGTAAAGGGTGATTTTAAATAAATTCTTCTCCGCTTGCGTTAATATGGGAAATGGTCTGTTTTTTTTATAGCAGTTTCACTTGAATATTGACTGTTGTGGAAATGTAAGTCTCTCGTGTTTCGAGTGGCATTGGTGAGGTTTTATTGCAGGAAATTATTTTAATACTTCATGATTTTTCATACATTGAAATAATACCTAGTTAAATAAGTTTTTAAAAGTAGTTATGAAGGTGATTTTTAATTTGAATATTCTTATTTAATTCTATCCGATTTTCATAATGGATTATGTTCGCGATATTTTTATTCAGCGCAAAATAAATGTTGCATCTCGTATAGGATAAATCATAATATAATTTTTAAACTGTTTAGTTCGATGCATAACAACATCGAAGGTTACCGTAAATTATGAATTCTGATTCAGAACTGATGAAAATTTTATTCATTTAAAAGTAAAAACCATCCAAACTACTAATACATAAAATTAATACTAATGCAAAAATCGTCTTTGTAAGGCTAAACTACTGAACTTTGATTTGATTTTCATAATGGCTAGTATTAAAATAGTCGAAGACTTGAATTACAAAGGCTACTTTTTATGCACGAAATAAAAGAGATTCACGCGAGCGAAACCCCTAACAAAAACTAGTTTCAGATAAATACAGAAATTCTAGTAAAAACCGATTAAGTTAACACAGCTTATTCAAAAACGATTGAACCTCTTTTCGCCGAAAGCAATCAAACATTCAAAGTCCAACATTTCTCCGGAATTCCCGCCAAAACTTTCCCATCAAATAATGACTGAATGAATGCCGATTATAATTAAAATGGCGGATGGCTTTAGATAATTAATTTGAAGACTTCGAAATTTGTGGTCGGCTTGTATGTTTTGTTGGGAATTGTTTCTTTTGAAGTTCGATTTTTGAATTTAAAAACACTAACGATAGCTAGATACACTGCGACAGATGTTATGATAGATAACCCATTGTTCTGTTTGATGTTTTTTTTATTAATGCTTTTACTAGACGTATTCATCCAGTAGCAAGTAAAAGTTCAACAAATCGATTTAGAGTCCTAGTTAAGTCTAAAAGTCAAGTCGGTAATTAAATATAGTTGGTAGAAAAACTGTATTTAGTGTTTTTCTTAAAAGTCACACAATCAAATACCTTAGATCATATCTTAGATTAATAATTGGTCTCGCGCGCTCGACTAGATACCGTCGGAGTACTATAAAAATGCGGCAACTAAAACTACGCCGCATTCGGCATACTCGCGGTGTACCCGCGTCAGTCACGCCACAACCGATGAATGAGTTGGACGTCCAGATAAATTTAAAGTGAAGCAAAATGGCAGTTTGCGTAGTCAAACTGTGTAAGAATAATACTAAAATAAAAAAAATAAAGATACTAGTATTACATACCATAAGTAAGTATTGCATAATTTCGAAATCCATTCTAATATTATAAATGCGAAAGTCTGTCTGTCTTTCTCTCTGTCTGTCTGTTACGCTTTCACGGCCAAACCGCTGAACGGATTTTGATGAAATTTGGTATGAATATAGTTGAAGACCCGGGGTCAAACATAGGCTACTTTTTGACACAGGCGGAGCTGCGGAAAATAGCTAGTATGGATATAAACTACTCATGAAAATAATAAAACCCAAAAATATGGCGCGAAGTACCGCTCAGTGCACAATGTTGCCGTGTATTGAAAAAAAAAAACCAAATTCCCCTATTTAGTTCCCCTATTCGATATTTTGTTTTTCAACTCCCAACCTCAAAAGAGGGATGTTATAAGTTTGACTTTAATTTTGTCTGTCTGTGGCATCTTATTTATTCAATACTGGTCTGGGAGAAAAGTAAAAACGTGGAATGTACTAGCTGCTTCTCTTCCAGCGCAGACCATACAAGCCGGATGAGTGAGTGGGCGAAAATCGAAGAAACCATACCTAGTGATAGGTTGCTAGGCGATGCGACTAGCAACCTATCACTATTTTGATTCCATTTTCCACCTTTACGCCCACCAACATTATAAATTTGGCTTTTGGGTAGTTGGCACCTCGTAGAGTAGTGTTGCCGGATAATCGATTATCAATTTTTCATTTTTAATTAAATAATCTAGGGTCACGATAATATTGATATAATCGATTTTATCTTTTTTTGACAATTAATCGAATTTGTTGAATTGATTGATTAAATTAATTAATCGATGGTTGAAGTGGGTCGATATAATCGATTATACGATTGAACCCAACAAACATTATGGCTTCAAAAAGAGCTTACTCTGGAACCTAAAGTGTTATGAAGGTAGAGTAGTAGCTGCATTTATAGTTTTTGACGACAAAAGAGTGTTAGTAATAAAATATAACGCTTATAGTGACAAAGCAAGTTCATAAGAGCAATGTATGGAGGTTAAACGCGTAGAGTAGCTATTATTATATCTACAATACAGGCTAAAGCGTTTGTGTTATAGCTTTGAGCGAATCTTACGACTTTAAGATCCATATAAGAATTAACATTTACTATTAACTTCTAAAGTTCTAAGCAAGCTATCACGTACTCTTTCGGAGCGCTGATAGTTGCACAAAAGGAGCAATTAACGCTACTAGCTCTACAATGGTGTTTATTAAATAATTTACAACACCAAACTCCTAAAGGGATACAAAACTACCTTGTATAATTTAGGGCTAAATAGTAGTGATATTTCTCCCTATTAATAGACCTTATAGTGTCAAGTATAACCTCCATATTATTTAAGGTTGAATTATTGAGTTTGTTATCACTTTAGTAAGCCTAATTGATCACGTGTGTGGTCATTTGAGCATAAAATGGCGTTGCAACATAGCTCCTCTAAAAAGCGTTTTAAAACTTGGAAAGTTCAAAGTAGAACCGGTGGAAATAGACGGAAAATCCTGAAAGATTATCGTAATATTTTAAACTACAACGTTGAAGATGCAAACTTGTCACAAGATAACCTGAATGAGAATGGAAGCATCACTAGACGCGGTCAAGTGGGGGTCTTGCTTGAAGATGAGAGTTCCGTATGTAATGTAAGTGATATCGCAACTGCAAATTTTGATCTTTCCGAAGAGGACCGATGTTATCACTCATTGAGTAGTGATGATGAGGGTAATCTGAGTGAATATACTAGGAATCTTCATTTTAGTGAAAAATTGAGGGCATGGGCGATTGAGAAAAATATTCCACAAACTGCTATGAAAGATTTGCTGTCGATCTTAAATGAAAGATTTGGCATGATTCTACCAAAAGATCCTCGAACTCTTTTACAAACACCAAAAAATATTTTAATAAAAAAACTAGATGACAATGGCGAATATTGGCATAATAGAATTTCTGAACCTTTGAAATGTATTTTGAGGAAGTTAAGTAATTTACCTAATACTATTTAGGATGGCGTAATGGAAACTTTGGGATTTATAATACAAAATGGTGTGCAAGTGATATCACTAAAGTAAACGAGTTATTGATGAAATGTAGAATGCCTTCGGAAATACACCGGTCAATCCGCACACTTGATTGCCTCGCGCACTGGAAAGGATCAGAATTCAGGACTTTTTTACATTATCTGAGCATAATCGTACTGATTGATGTCCTTCGAGAAGATGTGTACCAACATTTTTTAATGTTTTTCTGTGCGACCACTATATGTTCAGTAAATAAATATAGCACGTATTTACCAATAGCTAGAGAGCTGTTTCATTTTTATGTGGATCAGTTTAAAAAAAATTATGGCATCGACTATGCGACCAGCAATGTTCATAATTTGATGCACGTAGTAGATGAAGTGGAAAAATTTGGGCCGCTGCTAACTTTTAACGCTTATCCATTCAAAAATAAATTATACACAATTAAAAATATGCTCAGGCAGGGAAATAAAACTTTGATACAGCTAGCGAAAAGAATCACCGAGAAAAGGCTGGTTGATTCTCCTAATTTACTCAAAAGATCTGAGCTTACTGAGCCTTTTGTATCTCAGAGTCAATATCGTACAACGCTTCATTTTAATACTTATGTATTATTACCTACACTTCAGGACAGATACTGCATGACGAATGACAGTGACATTGTGGAAATAAAAGAGATTAAGCAATTACATGAATCTAATGTTGTGCATATTCATAGCTATAGATTAAGGAATAAACTTGACATATTTTATCGTCCTATTAAATCATCATATTTGAATATGTTTGTAGTTGCAAAGGAGGCTGAAAATCGAGAAGAAATTGTGATATCATCAGATGTCCAGTTTAAGCTTGTGTGTATTGAGCTTGAAGTTTCTCTTTACTTCTTTTCTTTACTTCACACTGTGTTACATTTTGAATTAAAGACAATTAATGTATGTCAACAAATTTATTTCTCGTGCAAAATCAAGTTGTTATTCTAAAATTAACAATATTAATACGAAAATTAAAATCAGAAATTGTTAAAGTTATTAAATAACAATTACAATGATTAAATGCGAATCAGGTACTTTTTCTTACTGGAATAGTTACATGTTACATAAAGTATTTATTCGAGTAATTCGTTCTTGCAATAAAACATTTTCAGTATAATTACTTAAAGTACTTTTATCTTCTAATAACAAGAACGTTTAATGTATGATAGTCAGGTACTAAAATAATAGACTCATTGTTGTAATTAGCCTAAGAAGAAGAGTATTTGCATCATGATCAGGCACTAAAATCAACGTGAATTATTATTATATATAAAATAACATCCTTATTGATAATTTTACTTAACAATTGTAAAACAATTTTTTATCAAAAATAGATATTTTTATATGCTATAAATAGGAACATGTAAGTTATGTAGCACTTAAGGGGATACATGAATTTTTCGGGTCTAGTTATGCCCACATTTAAAATAAATTGTATAAAAGGAACGGAGATATCATTTAAAATTTTGGTCTGATCATGCACTAGATAACCACTTCAAACTATTTTATTAATATATCCAGTGGCTGTATTTTCCTTTTTCTAATGTCCTTACTATTTTGAATGGCATTCTGAAATTAAAATACATATATTTATCTAGTTAACAGAATTAAATTAGTAGCGTCTACGTCGCCTTGCACTTTTATATTTTATTTTAACAACCCTAAAACCAAATGTTTTTACGATATGAAATAATGCTAATATCTACCTATTAACACTTTTAAAATAGCGCAATCGAAGCTACTTACGTTAACAAAGATACCTATAGCAGTACTCAGTTTTCGCGCGGTACCCGACAACAGGCAACATACGGCACGTCGAACTTAGTGGAGAGCAGCGATTGAATGGTTGGTACTTATTTGCGCGCGGTCTCGGTTTCGCTGTGTGAGGTACCCACGAAACGCGATCGGTTGATCTGCCGAATCATATAGGTAATTAGTATCGCATACAAAGTAAATACACGTAAGGAGTTTATGCTGAAGCCAACCTTGCTTTCAAAAATAACTTTCCATTGATACAAATATTCAAAGGCTTTAACTGGCAAAATTTTACAGTACCTATTTAAATATGTAGAATTGCAGACAGATAGGGACGTGTATTCAAATTACAAATCTTTTCAATTTGGCTAATCAAATAATAAAAACAATTTAGCACTCGTTCAGCTAGGAGATACGTGTACTCGTCGCTAGGTAGTAGTTTTGGGAAATGACTACTGATCCCTAAATTCATATGCCCACCATTTTTAGATTATGAAGTTAATTAAAAACTGTAAAACGTACGAAATGAAAACTTAATACAATGAAGGTATTTATTTTTCTAGCGTTCTAATATAAGGGTCACGACACTTTTAAGTCAATAGACTAAGTTTTATTAGATATTTAGTAAAAGAAAGGTTTGCTCCATATGAAGCAAAACATTTTTTTACATAAATACACAACAAAGAGTGGGCCCTTCAATTATTTGCTAATAATATATACATATATTCACAGTTTACTTACCTTCGCAATGAAAATTCCGCTTCAGCTTCCACTAACAATGAGTTAAAATTTTAGCACTTCACCTCCGCCATTTATTTTCGTAGACACAATGTATGTTTTTTTGTCAAGGGAATAATATCATTCATTTCATAAATATAAATAATAAATAATCAAAAATTATATCCTTAGACGCAAAAAAATTCTATTGTAGATCTATACTGCTACTCAAGGTGTTACAATTTACCTTATTGCCACCCCCTAACCGCTCAAACAGTAAGTAACATACATCATATATCTACTATACCCCTTACGGAGTTTATATTCATACATTTACTTCCTTTATAGCGTTCAAAGTGTCAGTACGCAGCATGTAGATCTACCATACCGCTTGAGGAGTCACTAATCACTTAAATACTACTCTTACAGCGCTTTAGATCTCAGTTACCGCTACTGTACCTTCACAATTGCTCTGCTATATCTCTTAAATTCATTCTGTAACTCCACTACATCGCCATAGTGGAACCTAAGACTGTAAGAACTTGTGCCCATTCCAAGGGTATAGTAGAGTTATAGCTCGCTATAACTACCATGTGATAGCACTTATTGATGACCTTAGGATCTGTTAAGCTCTTTTATATATCTGTTCTAACTCTTAAATTAGCGCCTAATGTTAGTTGGGAATCGACATAGGTATACACGATTGATTTTTGTCAATTTATCGAAAATAATCGATTAATGGATCATCAATTGAAATACCAAGCATTTAAGGTACCGGTACTATGCAGATATACCGGAACTCTTACTCGGAACTTGTAAATGTAATATGTATATCATCTACATAACTGTATGTTTCCCAAATGTATATATTTATTTATTTCATGTTCACGCTGTAAATATACATTGGAAACTTAACATTAGGAAAACTGTGTACAAGGGTTCTACAAATAAATAAATATAAATAAATAAATAAACTCGCCTGCGGGAGTGTACAGCGGGCATTACACAAATCATCGTCATTCAACTCGAACAGAATAAATAATATACTTTTAGGAGAAATAGAAGTAAAATGAAAAACGCGATATTACTACAAATATTTTTAATGACACCTTAACCGACACGACAATACAAAATAAGAGCGCAACGAAGTACGTCCTACGAATCCCGAATGCCGACCCTAATTGCCGATACGTAGAGAAGCCAGTCGCCTCCCGCGCACCAGTCCCCGCAAGCAGGAACAATGGTTCTTTCTTCTTACTTCTAACAATACTTACAAAAATATATTATCGATAGTATCATCATGTATCATGTATCGATATTATCTAGATACATCATTAACGATACCTTAGATTATTTTTTCAAATATCAAAGAATCGATTATTAAGAAAAAAGGCCGTGATAATATGTATGTATGTTTATGTCTATTTATTTATTTGAATTTAAACCCGGGTCACAACTGAAAAGGGGTCAGTAATCAATTAGCTACAAGCTGAATAGAAATTAAAAGTAAACGTTTAACATACTGTACTGTGTAATAATAAATCAAATGGAAGTTCTTGTTGCAATTTTAGGATTCTATATTAGAATTATTAAATACAGTAGACAAAAATTAACCATTTCCCGTTAGCTCCGAAACTATCGATTTCGGAAACGCGAGCCGACTCAAACTTGGCCAGTTTTATTTTGATTTAATTTTAAAGGATTATCTGAGCTAAATTTTATTATCCGTGACAAGACTACAGCAGTTAATAATTTTCCCATTGATCGGGCACCAGGCAAGCTGGCAACACCATAACCGACGCTAGTATGCGTCTTTGCATATTGTTTTACACACACTGTCCTAATAAATTGCCGCATTCTGGAAACTGATTTTTGTTCACAGCGCGGTATCTAGTCGTAGCGCCGCGGAGACCAATCTAAGGTCCTAACCAAACTTGAAACAACTAAACAAAGTATGTTTCCCGTGGGAATCGAACCTCTGGGTCTTCAGGCAAACGCCAGGCAGTTAGCATTTTCCTTCTAAATGCCGCCTATTTATTTTGCTTCTAGATAAAAATCGTCAGACATCAAACATTTGCGTAGCCTTGTGTCTGAAGGGACTTATTTTGATGTAGAAATTTAAAGATATTGCCGTAGTCACGTAGAAACTATTCGACCGCCAATGGAATTCACTTCTGATCTCCGCCAAATGGTATTCCGGTTGAATTTGTTTGTGAATTAAATTCCTAACTTCTCCGATGTAACCGTAATCGTTTCGTGCGAATGGTCTGCTGATTTTTGTATCTATTAAAATAATCTTGCTGGCTTGTCGCCTAGACTGGGCCTAGTCAACCTTAGTTAATAAAAACTAGAAAAAACTTTTAGTTAATGAAAACTTCTCAATGTGTCTAGACTTCATGATTGGTAGTTATGCAGGTATATGTATGTAATTGTATATATCTACATATATATATAGGCATATAAAATTTTATTTATTTTTATGTAGGTTTATATTTTAAATGAAACAGTATTTAAGTATGTTTTATGTATGTTTACGTGGTTTTGATAAAATTTGCTCTATACGTAATATATTTCCCCCTTAACTTTTTTGCGCCACTATCATTCCGTTTCTCCCAATGGTTGACTGGTAGAGAATACTCTTAGCATTAAGTCCACTAATTGTTATAAGTATATGTGTACTTTGTGGAACAATAAAGTTTTAATAAATAAATAAATAAACCTTTATAATCTGTGTTGTTATATAAAACATATAATGTAGAAAGGAAACAAATTAATATTTCATTCAAATATACTTCTTTGGAATGTCTGGGCCACAGAAATCCTGACAGAGCAACTACACGTTAGAGGGATGATATCACCAGAGTGGCAGCTACCCCGGCCAACCCGCCAACTACGGATCTAGGTTGGCCGCTGCATATCAAATATGCTGAAGTAGTAGTAGGGAGTATTATAAAGATCTTTTATGCCACTGTAGATGATGTCGCATCTGTTGGAGTGCCCACTGCGTCTTGCTACGTGTAGTAGACGCGATCTTATGGGGACAAAAACAGATGCTACCTAGGTTGCAGCGTATTACTTACTGCGATGGCTCAGCAACCAGCAACCCAAACAGGATCTTGGCCTCTGACACAGTTTCAAAGACAAAAAATAATAGGTATTGAGATTTGTGCCCTCAATAATCACATTCTAAGTTGAAATAAATGCAAAAATCATGATCCCACCAAAAACATTTTCATGTAAAAATGTTTCCAAGACGAGTCTACATAGCTTACCTTGTGGAAAAATTATCAGATCTCGTATAAGAAGACTACACGCTCTAAACCTACAACCTCTACACTACACCTTAATCAAAATCTATGAAAAAGTGGTCAGATCTCATGTAGAGCCAAGATTCTTGATCTATGCTTTACCAGGCCTATCTTCACATACTCTACATTTTAGCTGTTGTGTGTTAATATCAAACACAGATTTTTTCACGGTTGCCTAAAGGCATCTGACACACCGTAACGACTGCCATCTATGGATAATAATCGGGACCAAAGGCTTCTTAACGTGCCTTCCGAAGCACGGAGGAGCTCAGAACATGACACTAATGGCGACCAATCCAATACGGGTCGCATTCTGCCGTTGCTTGAATGCGCGTAGCATTCGCTACAGATAAGCGCGCCGAGCTCAGCTATCGAAATTTTCCAGTCCAATCAATAATTATTATTGTATGCATTAGTAACTAAAAATTGCCAATGTTTCATAATTGTGATATCCGTTAGTTTAGTTTATTTGATTAATCTTGTTATGCACAAACGCAAATTTACATCTATTGGTCTTTAATACACGTGTAGCTTATGGGCTAGATATACTCAAAAAGCTTACAACGCTCTCCGAATCCAATATAACAATGCGTTCAGGATGCTTCTGCGGCTGCCCCGGTTCTGTAGTGCGTCAGGGATGTTTGCAGAAGCGCGAGTTGATTGTTTCTACGCAACAATGCGGAAACGGTGCGCGTCCCTGGTGCGCAGAGTGCGGGAGAGTGGCAATAGCATTCTGAAAATTATTGCAAACAGGCTAGACTGCCTGTACTTTAACCATTGTTGCACTATATCAGGGGGGATGGTGCAGGAATGGCCTTTGTAAATTATTTCTATAGTTTTTATACTAACATAGTTTATAAGCACTACTAACAAAATGTGAGTCCTAGTTACTTGAAATAAATAAATTCATTCATTCATTTAATTCAAATTAACAAATCTACATTTCATTTCAGATGTCAATTAGAGAAATAGTTTTGGGTTTGATTGCAAAATTGTGGCAAATTGAAGAGTTATGTAACGCTTTCAACCGTCAATCAAGGTTTGATTTAGGACCAGTTGTATCAAATTAGATCTGTCATGTTAAGTGATATAATTAATGAATTAAACTTTATCTGTGGTTACAAATAGAATGTTTATGTAACTAAGATGGCGTGACGACCCGAAGTGAGTCTTGGCCACCGATAATAAGGACTTTGATCAACTAACTTGATAGTACAGCAAGTACACCAGCGAAATGTCGTCATCAAAAAATCCCTACTTTCCGGAACCACCGACTCCTACCCTAAGATACGATACACAATTAAATATTTCTATATATAAAATATAAAATCAATAGTTCTAGAGAAAGAGCACGCGACATATTTCGCATGAATCACGTTTTCCCATTCGTTTGCGCGGTCGCCGACAAAATAATAACAATAGCGGAGAATCGAATTTGTCGCCTCACAAGGGGCTGGCATACGACCAAAGATGGTACAGATGGTTCCAGGCATGAGCGGTGAGCGATATAATAAATTTCTTGAAATTTTAATTTTACATACCAACTGATGCAAGACTGCAAGAAATGTCGTCATCTTATCTCAGAGACCAAGATCTTTTTGTCGCTACGCCGTCATAAAAAGTGAGTGAACATCTTCATACTACATTACGCAGACATGCCATCTGAAAATCTATGAAGCCGATCATGAGGTTATCAAATGGATTGCCTTTCTGTATGTGACTTTACTGCAATACACCGTTCGCAAATAATAATAACTAAGCAAACCCTAGGCTCCGAGACAAACGGCTGAGGATGCAACTGGAAAAGCGCAAGGATTAAGACGAATCAATAATCCATCTCTTTTTTAAATATTAAAAGAATAAGAGTAATTAAATAGAAGTTCATTGATATATTACTCTGTTAGACGTATCAAAGTCGCAGACAGAAGATAAAGTTCTGTGCCTTGCGTCTCTAGACAATGATGATATGGTTCCTCAACGCGTTTTCCCCGCTTCCTCTTACCCTTTACTCCACTAACAAAATAAAGGAATTTATTATGAAGTGTCCGCAGCCAGGCGGCGTCTTATTTACGTCAAACATGCCCTAACTGATACAGATAGCTACGAAAACAAGAGATAAACATGGGAGGAAAATAGCCGTGACGTCACAGCATTTTGTTGATGAGGCGGCATATTTGAGACATATGTGTGATTAATATACTCATTTGTATAAATTATTCTGACGTCTCAATGGAAACAAGTTTTGTTTTTTGGGAAGATAGGATACCAATTCGAAGGCTCTACTTACTAGAGATGCCCCTTAGTAAACTGACTGGAATATAAAAAAAAATTGCACTGCAGATCCGGTTGAGGTGGTAAGAATAACTCATCATTGGTTGACGATAAAGCTAACTCCTTTTCGATTGCGTATACCAGTATGGTATACAAGAAGAGAAGCCCAATGCTCAATAGTGGGCAAAAACATGGCTGTTATGATAAAGTATACTTAAATGTTATTTGGCTATTAATCAATTTAACATTTGATAATAATATCTCCTAGAAATACAGTGTGCATACATGCTGTATTTTTTATTTTCAGCATTTATTTGCAAATCTAGTTTTTAAGGTTGCTCTAGTCATCGTCGTCATATTAGGTTTTTTGACGATCCTTTTATCTCCATTAATAATTTTGCGCTTTGATATTATTCAACGTTTAGGTTCTAAACTAAAAATACTTTTTCATAAATAGGGGTATCATTTTCGTATAACATACTCGATGTCGTTTGCCTTTCAGGACTGTCGACGAATTCGCATCACTATTCCGAAGGAACACATACACGAAAGCAATCTTTGAGAGTACACAAACAATATCTAGATGATATTGAGCCTGTTATTCTAGCATTTATCTTGAGTCTGACAAAACTAATACTTGGATGTAAGTATGTGATGCCATTGAGCGTTAAAAACTTTTGTTACTTTCTTTTTTGTATGTGGGAACTGTGAAAATTTGACATAACTTCATCCCAATAAACTTGATGAAATGGTTAGATAATTGTCGAAATTCCTTATTGATCTATAATCGTGTCTACTACTTATTGTTTCAAATGTTGTATTTCACAAAACATCATGTCAAATTATTGAAGGAGCATGAACTTAGTTGTATTTAGGAAACCCTTGTAAGAAGTCTCGCCGTTTGTTTTCTATCTTCTTCTGGGGGTGTCTCTCCAACTAGTGAAGGTTAGCAATTAGCTTGCTAAAGTCTTTTTTGTTTTTCGCTCTACGGAACAACTCACCTGCGCTTGCTATCCCGGTCCACTCCCGGATGTTCCACAGGCATTTTTCTTGTTACCACTTTTTTCTTTCCATCATCTTTACCCATAAAAATGAGTCGTAAGAGCTCGTATAGTTGGTGTTGATTTCTATGTAAATATTTATGTTGAAGTGTCAGATTTTCTCCATTACTTACCTGAAACAAAATTACAATTTTATGTCAAACAATGTTAAATAAAGGACATTGTACCAATTGTATGGAAGCTTGGCCCAGCGCGAACAGGCTGAAGTACTTCCGAAAGTATTTTTACCTGATAGATTACTGTTAGAATAATACGATATGACATATTTTTTGTATCAATTAATTCTGATAAATAGTTATACGCGCTGAAAACAGTTGTTTTTGAGGTTAGGTTCACTTTATTTATTATTCAAAATGTATGCAAATTACGTGAAAATAGACTTATAGAATAATATAAACATGCCTAATCTCATCTCATCTTATCAACAACATACGAGTATCTGTAATATGTCTGATTTGTATTTTCAACACAAGTAACAAGTGTCAATGTCAAAAATGCACGCCACTGACTGACAGCCGGATTGAAGTTGTAAAATGTTGCCATTACCGAAATTAACATTATCATCTGTAACTGTATTTCACATCTCATCATTCAATCAAATAACATGTAAGCATTTATTATAATTAAAATATATATATTGTGTAAAATCATAAAAGTTCGAATGTTACCTATAGATAACGGAGCTATATATTATTATATTCTGTATTAGAATAATTAAAAAACTCCTTCCAAAAATAAAAAAATAAACTTACATGTTAATATAATTTAATCAAATAGCAACACTGGTTGACCGTATAAAGGATACGTAAATAACAAGAGTAATTAATTGGTACTTTTTAATTAGGTATGCATATTTACATTCTAATAAATGGTCAGAAAAATTTATAGAAATAATTAGAAATAATGGTAATCTTATTATTTTCTGAAAGTTCTATTCGCGCCGAGCCGATTCTGTACAATGTCTTTTAGCATTACATTACCAGTTATTTCTTATTAGCGAGTCTATCCAAACGTTCTATTCAAATTAAGATTATATGTGACAGCAAATGCTGGACTAATTGTCCAGCATTTGCTGTCACATATAATCAGATATTCCAGCATATAGTTCTAAGGGCATTTTAGTAGATGTGCCACTTTCTTATAAAAATCAAAAATCGCTAAAATCGCGCATTTTTTTAATTTTTTAATTTAGATACTATCAGTCAACCCTAAGGTGGACTTTTTGTATCAGTTCGATTCAATTAATTATTGACCGTGTTTGTAAATGGTGCAATATAGTGTTCATTCATTACACACACTACACTAGCAAGTACACTATTGCTTGTTAAACTCCATTTGAACAGGTTTTATTTTAATTTTTTTTTGGTTTACTTGCTCTATTAGAGATTGCAAAAACCTTGAAATCAACAAGTATCATTCTTGACACGGTCTAACTGTACCTACCTACATTCCGTGATATCAAAGAGCCTCGAAACCGAACACGGACGTAAAACATTATTTTTTCAACGCGTGATTTATATAAGAGGTCTAATAATAGTTTTGAGATCTACCTCTTTGCCACTTAAATCCAAGTACAAATAACAAAAGTGTCAATCTGACCGTCTTTCTCTTCAATCAATAAGAAACTCCGTCCCGAATCAAACAAAATCTAAAATTAAACAGTATTATAGAAAATTTTGTATGCCATTTTATCTAATTTGAAATATTCAAAGCAGATAGCGTATATGTCTACTACGATGAAATCGCAAACAGCAGTTCAAACTCTAATACACCGCGCGAAGAGTAATTTAATTTAACAGTTATTACGAGTTCAGTTTTATTGTTGTTCGTTACTTGTTTAATGTATTCCAATTAGATATCAATGCTTAGAATGTTTTAGCGTATGATGATGAGGAATGTAGATAAGACAATAAAATTATCTATACTAATTAAAAGGTGACAACTGGCGAGCCATCGCGCAGATTAGATCACTCTGGTGCTCTCTCGTTTCGTAGGTCAAGATACAGACATATTAATAATAGTAGTAACGTACAGAACGGACACTTTTAGAGTGCTGGACAAAGCGCATCCAGGATGAGCAGAAAATGCATTGTGCCGAGATGAGAATGCTCAGTCGGCCGAGGGTGTGTCTTTGCGTGATAAAGTTAGGAACAAAAAAAAAAGAACACTATAAGAACGGACATGAAGACGATGGGAATAGCCCTTGAAATGGTACACAATAGGGAAGATTGGCACAAGAAGATACGGAGAGCCGACCCCAATAGGCTACTTGACTCAATATTTTTTATATTATTCATATTTAAAGTTTCAATTTCCGAATTCGGAAACTGAAAGTCTTTTTTGAATCCGTTCAAAATTACATAAGTTATAAGCCTCTGAAATCCTGTGGAAGGGGAAACTGTCAATAAACATTCTGTCAACTTCAACAATCTTCTCCACTTGCGCTTTGGAAGTGGTGGTAAACTTAATATAAGTAAATTGACGTCAATAAGTGATAATTATATCCTATATTGAAAATAAACAATTTCATTTCATTTCATTTCACAAGAAAAGAACGCACTATATGGTGGAGTGACATGACTGCCACTTGATTTCGTGCGTACAAAAGAGATAGCAAGACGTCCCCACCACGCCCACTTTTCTTTCTTCATTAGAAAACTTTAAATGCTAATTACTCCTTTAATTAATTTCCAATTTTGTTCATTAAATTAAACTATTTTAATACGGTTTTATCGCCAACCACTATATGCGTTTTGATAATCCTCAAGTCCTTGCAAAGGAAAACAGATTCATTCCAAGGATGTTACGTAAAGCTATTGAAATTAAAAAACATCCTAATTTCAATAGAGAGGATGGATGGCAGGTACCGCCAGCTTGGGACCCAGTCATTAACTTAATAAAATCGCAAACTCGGAAGCAGACTGCAAGACCCTTAGATACTGTGAGCCAATACTGCGTGAATCGGAATAGTTCCCAATAAAAATTTCAGGCGGTAGTTTTGTAATCTTATGACATCAAAGACAAATGTTAACTTAGTCTGCCTGCGACCATGAACGCTGTAAAGTGTTTGAAACGTCAGGTGTAAATAAATAAGTAATAAACGCGATAAAACCGTATTAAAATAGTTTAATTTAATGAATAACAATCGCGAAAACATAAGAAAACATTCCAATTTTGTTGTTGTTTTCGGCATCGGTTACTTTTTAGTGTATGTATTGTTTCGCATAAAAATATTGTCAAAATGTGAACACATTCAAATATCCTATTGAAATAAGAAAAGGCTAGGATTGATGATAGATGATGTACAGAACGGACACTCACACCCTCCCACCCAAAACCGATACCTCATCGCGCAGATTTAGGGTAAAATTCAAGAACAAAATAATGCAAGGTTGACGATTCGGCCGCCCGGCTGCTGCGACGACTATGCCGCAGATACGGTAATAACCAACCCTACACACATATTGACGCGTGTGGTGTGTACGCGGCCGAATCGTCGTAGTTGTAATCAAGCTAGCCGCTGTTGTATGGAGTGTCCGTCCAGGGTGAGGCCAAGATCAACTTCGGGTCGCTGAGCTAGCGGAGTACTCGTAAGTATGAAGATATAATATATTGGATAGGATATAATGGAATTGATAAACGCAATTGTCAAGTACTTACTACAATTTATTTCGTTAGCCGTCGGATTTATATATCTGCTTTCAATATCGCATGGGATTTAAAATAAATAACAATGAATGATTGTAATACCTTCGTTATTGGAAAAACGATACATTGAAGGATTAACATAGTGGAAGAACATTTAATTGCTTTCGAGAATGGAAATATTTGCAGACATGTTTTTTTATTTGTTAGTACCTGTTTTCCGCAGCTCCGTCTGCGTCAAAAAGTAGCCGATGTTTGACCCCGGGTCTTCATACATATTTATACCAAATTTCATCAAAATCCGTTCAGCGGTTTGGCCGTGAAAGCGTAACAGACAGACAGACAGAAAGACAGACAGACAGACTTTCGCATTTATAATATTATAGTATAAAGTACTATTGTATGGATAGATGAAAATTCAGAATATCATTATTTTTTTTAATTTTGTCGGCGCGATTGGGCTTGTCATGAAATGTGTTTTTGACGTTAGAAAGAAAAAATGAAATAAATAGTTTATTTGCGTTGGTCGTAAAATATTCCGAAATTTGTTAATTTCGTTTAAAATACCTTTTACAAGTATTGGAAAACTTTCGAAATACCAACTAAAAGTTTCGTAGTTCAGACAGAAACAAAACCCCGGGAAATATCTAGTTTATTATTTTTTTATATAAATACAAAATATCAATCGCTAATCGATGACTGCTAGAAAAAGCCTTCGGCTTCAAGTCCGCTTTGATTAGGTATTATAATAAAGTAAAATATGTAAACAGAGAAGGGATGCTTTTGCTCAGCAGTGAGCTATTTAAAAAAATAAATTAATAAATCATGTTTACGTGAGTAATTGAATTTCATAAACAGCAATTGGTTATGTAAAACGACACGCCCCGAAGCAAGTTATGATTTATATACGACTGTACTTAACTAGTTGGCGAAGGCATAAATAAAGAAAATTCCAAAAAGATGTATTGTAGCTTATTTGCATATGCCAGTTAAGGCTATGTCAGACATGCTTTTGCATATTACCCGTTACTATTCTTAAAAACTTTTTTTTTTTCTATTTTTTACTCTAGACTACCTACAGTGCTCTCGATAATTTACTCAAATATGTATTTAAGTCCCTGTTTGGTCACTCCTTAACATGAATAAATGAATGGCTTTAGTGATCTGGTCTTTAAACTATCTAGGGCGATAAAGTTGGGACAAAGTCATGATTTTTAAAGACTTTTTGACTATCACAAATCTTTTTGAGCAACTAGTTCATAAATATTTGTATACAAAATTATTGATCTACATTACTAGTTGTTAAAGTCTTTCATGGTCCAACGGCTGACTGAACGTAATGGGTTTAATAAATTTAATAGACGTGTACAAAGTAAAACTTGTTTACAATCTTCTTACTTTGGCAAGGTCAACGTTTTGTAATGCTTTTCTATAAGGAAAATAATATCATTGACATAATTGCAAAATTTGACATACAATACGGTAGTTGTGTCGTTCTGTGTGTTTGTTTACTTCGCAAACAGAGAGATCATAGAATCAATAGTTCTCTCTAACCAGATTGCAAACGATCGATAACCCTATAAGGTCAATGTCGTGCCTTTGGGAGTAGTTTAAAATGTGATTCACAATTTATTTTTATTTTTATCAGGTACATGGGTACATTTATTTATTAAAACTTTATTGAACCACAAGTAAACATACTTATACAATGGGCGGACTTAATGCTAAAAGCATTCTTTACCAGTCAACCTTAAGAAGAAACAGAAAATTTGTGCGGAGCAAAAAGTTTACTGACATGAAAATAACAACAAATAATACATTCATGGGTGTCAGTGTTCAGTTAGGTAAGTACAGTGAGCCATGCTGCGTCTGCTACAGCACTAACCCGGCGGCTGTCATCCGATTCTCGGTTACGAGTAATGCATTACCATACATTTACATATGTTTTATTTACGCCGAGTTTCAGCCAAAATATGGCTCTCATTTCATATTTTTTATATGTAGCATATTATTTTATGAAATCATATACGTTGTGAAGCGGATTAAGATTTTTAATTTAGTTTGATGATACTTTTAAATGTGATAATGAATAAATGAAAATTGAATTGTAAGAATAATATGCGACACATATTAATAAAACTAGTATGCATGCCTGAAAGCTGATTGCATTAAAAAAAAATGTTGAAATTTGTACGAAATAAATTAATTTATTTCTTGATTTCCCGATAAAACGATTTACAAATTAGACGGCAGACGTTCCATTGCACCCAGTACCGCCAGATCAATGAATCAGTTTCATATATTAACACGACTTTAGTGGAAGCATTTTATACAAAATTCCTTTAAACATTTGTTATATTTTGGTGAGATTAAAATTTAAAAATTTTGCAATATTTTCTCTGTCAGAATTCTTAAGAACAAAAGTGTCGTTTTTTTATTAAAATTAAACTCTGCTGAATTACAACAACTGAATTGTCACTATGGGCGAATTGAAAACCAACGAAAATTGGATTTGTATTCGATAAAAAAGATATGCCAATCACACATTTTTGTGTCGTTTTTTTTAATTATTAACCCGTGTCGAAAAAAATGAGGTGTTATAAGTTTGCATTTCTGTGTGTCTGTTTGTGGTATCGTTCAGTCTAAACAGATGACGATATTGATGCAGTTTATTTAGTTTGAAAACTAATTTGACAAGGATTGTTATTAACAATCCAATTGTTAGCATTGAATTTACCTATTCCTTGGTTCTTAGAAAAAAATTAGAGAGTGGTTTAGCTATTTGAGATAATCAGCTCAATTTGATACTTATCTACAATTTTTCCAATTTTTAGGCAATTTTTCTTATGTAGTAATTTTGGTAGTATATTCAGACTGACACTGCATTAGCTAGTAAAAGTCTTTGGGATAGTATCTACTTGGAAACTTACAGCAAGTGTTCAGCAGATAATACCACTTGTCACATAGTTCGGTATATACTAATGTATGTGTGTAATTTTCAATTTATATTCGTTCAATTACAAACAAAGATTGTTCCGGGCTTCAGTAAATAACTAAACCCGTTGTTTACTGCGTTAAAGGAACCAAGTGGCAGAGAGGTGGTTTCTTAAAAACCCTATGACACTAGGAGTATAGAACATGCAACTTACTCGATATTAATTAACTCATAAAAATATCGGTTTTAAAAGTCCAAAATGAAAATGACAGGAGTTTAGATTATCCAGCCGTAACTGGTGATAGCCAATACGAGACATGGATAAAGGCAATTAACATCCTGTTCAATGAAACGGTTAGGCGACGAGGGTAACCGATGACAAGTGACAGATAAAATTGTAATATATTGCCTGGTTTTAGGGTTCCGCATGCCGTCAATTGAATTGTCAGACTTAAAATAGGGATAACTTAAAATAATACATTTTTACATTGCATAGCAAGGTTAAGCTCTCTTACCCGCGGAAAACTATACACCACAGTCATACGTCTCGGCGTCCTACCGTGATACGCACGCTTCTTTTTTCAATTTTATTGCCGGCTGGTGCTCACCTGCTATTTTTAATCCTAGCACGCTCGTCACTATGCGTTTGAACACGCTATTTATTTCTTATTAAAAACGCATATTCTCGTTGCCTCTACCATATTTTTTGTATGGTCTGTCCTTTAAGAAGCCATCAAAATGACGAATGAGGTTGATTGGATCCTATAATTATACCCCCAGAATTGGCTTCCTTTTTCGGGTGCCTTGTTCACTAATGCCACAGAATTTTTAATAATACTACTAATGATATTGCTATGTCCGTCTGTCTAGGCATCTACCCGTTTAGCTTATACAGCTATACTTTATAAATGGTAGAAAACAATGGCATAAAAAATAATTTTTCGGTGATCCAGTTCACTCTTGACCAGAGTTATTTAATCACAGAGGTTTGGGTGAAATTGGGTTTCGGATAAAAACGATCGAAGCGCCGACGGGTTTAAAATTAAACGGCTGTCTAGTGATTTGTTTTACAAAAAGCTATATGTTGTCAATATGGGCCTTTTGTCATGAGAGACTTTTGGGCATGCGTGTTCATGACGATTGGCTTGGCATTGGCTCTTGAATTGGCACTAGAAGCTCTTCTGTGCTTTGGAGGTCACGTTACTTGCCCATAATAATGATTTCTTCGTCCGTTTTTCCCAACGACTAGGAAGTTCAGCAGTACCAGAATATCCTAAAAGACAAGGACAGATCTCAAATTAAATTTATTTCCAAAGTCAAATTCAATGGAAATGCATTATTCTTTAAATAATTACGAGAAACAAAAACCTTCAATACTTCGAATTATTAAAAAATGTTTAAAATTTAAAGAACAGAATGCAGAAAAAAGATAGAGTGAAAAATCCTGAAATTCCTAGATTACAGCGAGAGCTCGTTACATTTTGTCTTTGTACAACAACTGACACCATCAAACAAATTTAAACTCTATTTCTATGCTAAATGATGACATTTTTACACAATTCATACATAAAACTAAAACATTACGCAAAATTGGACCTTAAAAGTGCAGTTTTAAAAATCGAATTCCATCGCATCGTTCATTTTAACAGCAAATTCAGCTTTAAGTGGTGAATATTACGATTCAAATTTGCATGTAACAATGTAAACCGTTCAGCACTGGGTTATTTGTCGTCGTATAAATCAGTTGGGAAGTGTGACACTTATTACGTCACCCGGCGTTGCCTACACTTTGTTCCTCTCTGTTCAGACAATACAAGGGAGTTATGGCGTGTTTAGAATGCATTTTATATGTTGGTTTGATGTTGTGAATGGCTTTGTGGAAGCCATTGTTCTAAACGTTAGCGTGAGTTGTTTTGACTTTGTATTAAGGGTTAATAGTACATGTTTTTTTTTATTGCCTTAGTGGCTATTATTATTTGTGGGGAGGAGTTCCATAGCCAAGTGGAGTTCTAGAAACACTTAGGCCCTGTTTTCACCAAAGCGGAGAGGAGATGTCCTGCGAAGCTGGCAGGTTATTTCCACCAAAGTGAAGAGCATAGAATTCTATAGAAAAACTAGATTTTTCTCCTATCATGTGGATCTACTTCCATCGAAGCTATGAGGAGAGATGTGAAAATAATAAAATCTGATTTCGTAATAAATGAGCCCTTTTCATGGCTATATTATATTTCCTTATGTAAAAGATTGCGAAGATTATAAGGCAGTTGCTTCATGATGATAAAAAGTACTGCTACATTCTTTTGAGCATTAAAGATACAGTTGGAAAATATGTTTGGATAAAAAAAAGAGATAGTGAATAAAGAGCACTAGGAAACACTCTTAGTTATTTTTTTTTAGTTGAAAAACTAAAAGAAAAGGGTGTATTTATTGATTCCTATCAAGTGGGTCACATAGTCAATCGATCGTTATATTCTGACTTATATCGGACACATATTTGGCCCTTAGTTAAATTTCTTTGACGGCCACCGCAGCAGAGACCAACAGGTTAACGTGGCCTTTTGTGATCATCTTTACTACCACACAATCTAATGATTAAAGCCTGCAATGTCCTTACCAAACGGAAAGCTTCCCATGAACCCACGACCACCGGGTTAACACAAGACTAAAGTCAAGTGTAAGATATGAATGCACGATAATGAATCACAAAAACAATGAGAACACAATCCTCAGTTACAATATAATACAATACAATACAATATCAGTACTACATCAGTGTCAAGATAACTCTTGACCGGACACCGGACGGCACCGGCACAGCATTGTCTGGTGCCGGATCGTAGGTGAGAATGTATCTGATTATAACATTACTCATTGTTCTATTAACACTTGATACAGCAATCGTTGTTTTACCATTTTATTACGACCTATTCTCATACGTTCCAAAGACACATCAAAATTGATAAAAACCAGTGGAACCGCATTGGAGGGTTTCCAATTGCAAAATATTAAATTTGGTTCCTAAAAATGTATACATTTCTCCAATTTTATACAGTCGTATTTAGAATAATTTATCCGACCGCTATAAAGAAGTTTAAAGGCTGTGCTGAAGAAATCGTATTAAAAATCGCAAGATAAGTCGTCTACAATAAGAATGTTATAAGACAATTTTGACATACGTCAAATAAGCTTGAGACAAACCATTAATAAACCTACGATAAGCAAGATTCATATCAAACAACGCAATTTAAGGCTTTGTTATCGACTTGATAGGATAAAATTAAAGATAAAATTATCAAGGGTTCAGACCCTTGTGAATTTAACGGGCCTAAAGTTTAAAATGAGCCTAATAATGATATTTGCGTCTTTATGACTCGGATCAAGCTTTTAACAGATACAAATACATTAATTTACATTCAGTAATAATTACCCTACGGTGACTAAATGAAATAAATATTGTCTACTCTAACCAAACTATAAAGAATCATGTCGGTTACATTTCTACTACGCTTTTTCGTATTTTTTAGAGCGTGGTTGATCACAAGATAAAAATAAAATAGAGACCTGGCTACCAATCCAAGTCAGACCATACTCGATGTCACTTGACGTTCATAATCGTTTATTTAATTATTTATTTAAACTTTGTACCATACTAACACCTACGCTACCTATGTTTGACAAAATAAATGATTATGATTATTATGATTATGATTTATTGTACATAATACAGTTGTATAGCATAATAGGCGAACTTAATGCTTAAAGCATTATCTAACAGTCAACCTTTGGGTTAAACAGATATCGTCATGTGGGTATTAAAAATATATAGCTATAAATACAAAAAGTTGGAATGATAATAAACTTACTTATGGTACTTACATAATATACTTACATATATACGATGAAATAATAATCAAAATACAGTTAAGTTTAAGAGTTATATCAACGAAATAATAGCAGCAACTCAAAATTTACTCGTGTTTAACTGCCTAAATTTGCTCCCGTAACCGCGGGTAACCGCGGAAGTAGGAGATCGTAGACAAGCCTTTTAAAGTTGGCACGCCTGGAGACTGTTCTAATGGACTCGGGAAGATTATTCCAGAGTCTAACAGCCGTCACAGCGAAGGAATTGGAGAAAAATCCGGTATGGTGAGAAGGAGTAGCGAGGGTCATGTTGTTGGAGGAACGCAGGATTCTTTCATGAGTGGAACTCAATAGTTTGAAATCAGTTTTGAGGTAATCAGGGGACAGTGGATTGTAAAGAATATTATGAAGTTTATTATCGTTTGTTACGAATACGCATGCTCGTTCAAATCATTCAAACTAAGACCAAAATGACAATTGACTATTGATTTAAACGAAGGACGTGTCCACCGGAACATAAATTTTTTTTGTATACTGCATGGTTCATATTATTCTTCTAATACTGTCCTAAGATATTTTTTTTTCTTTCAATATGGCTCGTACCTTCGTACTTAGCCAGTAATAAGTAAATTTTTTTAGTAAAGTTATTAAGTTATTTAGTCAAGTAAGTCTAAAGTCAGGTCGGTAGTTAAGTCAAGTCAATTCGAGCCAGAAGAGACAGGTTATGTGAAGTGGTAGAAAAACTGCACTTAGCGATTTCGAGGAGCTTTTGGCAATAAGCAAGAAAATCACATATATCGACCACTGTATCACTTCCCAACACTCACGCTTATTCTCGAATACTTTACGAATAATAATCCACCATTAATATGCACAAAAATTAAAAAAAAAAACACAAATTTTGGAAAATAAAATACCGCGCCGATACTGCTCTTCACAGCTTCCCGCCAAAACCTCCTCTTAAGATATTATATTGCTGTAAGATTTCGAAGATTAATAATAATAGATAAACTATGTAGGTTTATGTTCTTCACACATAACATATCATGGATGTTGTACTTTTTTCAACATTAGTATCATAATTTTTAGTTCTTCATCGTCATGGTATTTGAGGACGCGAAAAATTTTAAATTATTTAATCAACCTTTTACGCGGCATGTAATCTTGGCCCTAATACCAAAATTTCAGGACAAATATACCTGGTGCTACTTAGTAGCACTGCTGTCTTACGGTGGTAATACATAGGTATGTCAATGCAATCACACGAGACTGCCGTATTTTTATTATTTTGTTGTTTATGTTATTATATCCTTGCGCTAGCTTACAAGGCTTCATCACGCGTTTCATAATACACTTTCTTAACAAACGTCAAACAGCGTTAACAAGTACGATAGCTCTTATGAATTTAAACCTTTTAATAGCGGTTTTTCTTAATACCACTGGAATTTTAGGGCATTTTTAATGGATTTGCAATATTTTCCCCTTTATGACTGGGTCTTTGAGAAAAGAACTTTTTGCTCTGTAGGGTGTTCTGTTTCAATAAGACCAATGTCATTCAATTTATTTATTTTCACGAAGTGCCCTTGTGAACAATTCACCTTCAGATGGAGGTCTAAAATTAATATTTTTGTTTTGTTACCTGGATGATCATCACCTTGTAAATCAAGAAGGAATGATGACGATCAAGTATGGAAGACAAACAACCTTTTTTTAATAGAAAAATGGTGGACAGTTTCGTGCTAAAGCAGCATTTAGAAACAACATTAATTCGTCCTTGAACCGAGCACCTACAGACCAGGTAATCCATTCTATGTGTTGTATTATTCAGGAGATAAACAATTAATTATACAGGAGCGGTTCACACAACTTGGGCGTAACTAAGACTCTGTGATGAGAGAAGCGTTTTAGGAATTGGAACTTATCATCGCGTCATAAAAATAGTTGCAAATTTTAGTCACATCGTAAGAAATACACTGTATCAGCTTTTACACACCATCATGAAAGATGAATTTGCCGCAAAGCGCTGATTGGAAGGACGCAAATTGTCATGATTGAGGGGCATCCGCCAGTGGACTGGCTTTAAAACAGCTGTTTAGACTCGCTTAAGAATACATCCGACGGGCAGCAGCGTCGGAAGTACGATAAGCCGCTGAAACTGCGCTCGCCAACCTGTCTGCCAAGCGTGGCGAGTATGGCAACTACCCTCAATTAATGGGGAGGCCCAAGTCCAACAGTGGACTGATTGCGGCTGAAACGAGACTCGCTATAGCCAAGTCGAGATTTCATGAGCTGATAGCCAATCTTCAGTAATGAAATGGTAAAAGAAGAAGAATAATAAGCACAACAGGAATTTCTGAGTTGATCTGTATTCCCTGTAAACAAATTGATGGAGGTCAGGAAGCAGTCGCTTAATCAGTTTACCTAGTATCCAAGTTCAGGATCATTATTTTATCAAAAAGTTATTATGGTTTAGACCCTATCTTATTGTATTAAACGAATCCCTATTTCGCGGTTTTTCCGAAGAAATGTCGGTACTTAAACAACCTGTCGTTAAATACTGGCTAAAAAGCCTGGACCGATTGTTTGATCCGCGCAGGATAATCAAAACAGAAATCTTGGGATCAAAAAATATACCCAATTAGGATATTTTTTATTATTTGGGTTTCCGCTCCGCTCACCACCAATTCCATTATTCCACTACTCTTAATTACCGTATGTTTGTTGGTAAATTGACATCTCATTAATGTGACACAGCAATAAGGATAGAATGCCGTCTGAACTCCCATTACTATTTCTGTTGTGTACACACCTAAATATAAAGGCAAAACAATTATTGCTTTCATGCGTTTACAGAGGTACAAAGGGTGTTATACTTTTATTTAGTGTTGTTGCAATAGAGAGCTATAGTTTTAATAAAGACCTGTAAAAATAGTCAATAGCACGTAAGACAATAATCCTGAATTTAATTGATTCTATCGATAGTATCGAGTTCACTGCCTCTATAGTAACAGTGGTTAAAGCATTTGCCTACAAACCCGGAGGTCATAAGTTTGATTCCCATGGGAAGCATACTTTGTTTAGTTAGGATATTGCAGGCTAGAATCAATTTGTCTGATAATAGAGATGATTTCTCCGTGCTTCGGAAGTCTCGTTTAGCTGTTGGCCCTGACCGTCATCTAGTGGTTGTTAAAGGAACCACATAGAGGTCTATAAGCGAGTTTCGGAAAATTTTGATACCAGGGTACACCCACTACATATGAATGAATGAATAGAGTTATCGAGTTACGATACTATCAGTATGGATACTGTTCTATAACACTTTAGAGTAGGTACATAACAGTGAATTCATTAAAACATTAGACGGAAATACTTCAATTCGTCTTTGTGGTCCCATTGGTCTGGTTTCCCTATAAAAAAAGGTAACAGAATTTACAGGGGGTTCCGCACAACTCTTTACAAGGTGTACATGATAGATTGACAATGTATCCAGGTCGATTGAAATGATGACCAGAAGTGCCTTTTTTGGACCATGATAACAGCTCACCCTGGGCTTAGAAATACTAACTGAATATGCAACTGAGAAAGCTCGACCGAAAAATAAGACGTATATTCGACTTATCTGATACTAATGTTAAAAGCACCCAGCCGCCGAGTCATTCAGTATTAAGAGGTTAAAGTGAATAGTCATTTTAGAAATTGTCCTGTCACTTCAATGGGCCCACGTCGCAGCATTTAGGGACTGGTCAGTTGACATGGCAGCTACATGCGTCACGTCCCGAGGGAGACGTGACGTCACACTGACCGGAATATTTTAAGGGGTTATTGTGTCAGTGATGCAAAAATGTAGAGTTAAATGTTAAAAAAAGTTGATGCTTTATGACTATTTTTAATCGATTTTCAAAATACAATAAGGAAGTGTTTTTTTTAAATGTTTGTTACCGCACAACTCCTTCATTTCTTAATCGATTATAAAAAAAATATTTTGTTTGAAAGGATTTAGTTTCAATTAGGTCCCACAGAAATTTTATTTAAATCAGTACTGTCGTTCAGTTAAAACCGAAATGACTGGAAAAATGAGAGTGGACTATAATGTCGTCCTGTTTGGACACCAAACAATTTAAAATTTGTAATCTTTTAGTATTTCGTATCTTATAGGATGTAAACAGAAATCGATTATGTTTCAAAAAGTTGATGTTTATAAACAAATAAATAATATAATGAAAACATGTAAAGAATCAAACCCCCTCCCTTTTTTATATTTTCATGCAATAGCAATTTTCCCTGACAGTGTAATCGTCTAGATAAACAAGCAAACATGTTTTTAATTTATATTAGATTGCTTTTATAATAACTCGAGTCTGGAATTTCATCCGACGTCAAATTAACCGTAACCGCATTCAAGGAAACCGTTTAATGAGGTATTACAGAGTATTTCCTCATCGGGATGATAATTAATAAATATTTTCGAAGGCTATCAAGTTCCTGTGGCAGAATCCAGAATAATATCAGTACCGTAAAAACTATGATATAATACATACCATTCATACATATTGATAATATCATCTTCTGTGAACAGTTGACCTCGACAAATTTTATTAACGTAGACGTTAGCGACTGCGTTAACAATTTCGTATATAAAATCAAATCAAATTTTATATTTGCGGTAAAAGTTATTACAAAAATCAAATAAATCAAGAATAATGTGCGCCACGTTTCGTAAGGATTTCTTTAGAAATAACGCTGTAGCAAACTTTCCCACCTTGTGCCTACATTTATACTCCAATTAAAAATTACTCTTGACAAAAAAATTCAAATAAATTGAGGTACTTGTGTGCCTTGTTTCGAAAGAATGCTACAGTACAGTTCCCCTTTTTTCTTCTCATTTTAAGAAACAAAGACAAATAAAAAGTATTATCATTAGAGATGAGAGAGCTACGGGAGAAAAAAGGCCTGACATACGTAAATGCCAAATTTTAAAACATGATAACTCTCCGTTTTTCGCTTTGCCGCTAGACCGTTTCGCAGGCAGTCACATACATTTTGGGACAATAGTTATTTAACTATAACAGACACAGCCTAATACAATAGACGTAATTCTGTTATATCGCCCCCGAGATATTCTGATCTCCAAAGGCTTGCGAAATGATCAAACTTAACTTTGGTAATAATATCTTTAATGATATTGAAGAGTCCAAAATTGCGTCAAACTTTAATTGTGCAGATTAGGTATCAAGCACTTACCAAATTATTTCGCGTGCTTCCGCCACCAGTTAGTTCATGCAAACTATTGCCGGCCGGCACCCATCCACTACTATTAGTCCCAACATGCCCGCCACCATTAGTTTGTACATGCGACACGTGTTTCGCCTCTACACGAGGCATCCTCAGGTACTAGACCATGCTGTTAATATTTCGACGTATGCGTAAAATAAATTGGTAAGTGCTTGTAACTTTAACTTCCGCAAAGTAACGCCTGAATCAATTAAATATTAGATTAAGTAAGATAAGGAATCGAAATATAGAAATCAAGGGAAAGTTTTTAAAAGTAACAAAAGATAAAAGTAGAAAAGAACTCAGAGATTTACCATACGTGAGGTAAGGATTACGCACAACATGCTTTAAGGGTTTTTTTTCTTTCTAAAATTATAAAACCGTTTTATACCTCTAGTAGTTCCATTAGTGGTTCCTCTAGCGGATCAACTAAACCTTTTTGTCTCAGTATTTCTTTCAAGTAGTCTAAAAAACTAGCATAGGCGTAAGTTCCTTTGTCGAGTGACGGAAGTGATTTTGCGTTGCATTTTCTATAAATGTTGTTGTTTTTTGTTCTCAGTTATGTATGTATGTATGTAAAAATCTTTATTGTACACAAAGGACATAGTATCAGAATACAGGTTACAACAAAAGGCGGACTTATCCCAAATAGGGATCTCTTCCAGTCAACCAAACTAACATAGGACATAGACATATGGGCACAGAAGAGGGCACAACACGCAAAGAAATCTTAGGTGCATAGACTTACATCTAACATACAAATTCAATTACACATAAAAACAGTAAGCTCAGCTCAAGTCCGAACGTTCGTAGTATTTCCTAACCCGAGATTTGAAAGAGTGAGAAGACAGCTCTTTTATATCCAAAGGAAGCTTGTTCCAGAGATTTGCAACGAGAATTAAGAAGGAGTTGGCGTAACACTGTGAGGAGTATACAGGTATGTTCAACTTTAGATGGTGAGATGCTCGCAGACGGGGATCAAGATCCCGGAAGGAGAAATTTGATCTGAGATATTCAGGGGAAGAAGGATTAAACAAGACATTATAAAGAAAAGAGACAATATGTAGTTTACGACGTATCCGTATTGGCGACCAGTTCAGACGCTTGCGAAACTCGGAGATATGGTCATATTTCCTTAGCCAAAATACGTAACGAATGCACGAGTTCTGTAGTCGCTCTAGTTAAGCAGTGAGTTCGTCTGTAAGGTCCAGGAACGCGACATCAGCATAATCCAGAACAGGTATAAGGAGCGAGCGAGCCAGTAGTGCTTTAGTATCAGTGGGCAGAAAATTTTGCACACGTCTTAAGGAGTGCAAAGATACAAAGATTCTTCGGCTCAGCTCATTGATATGAGGAGACCATGATAGAGTTTCGTCCACAACAATACCCAAATTGTTGACTTTAGATGAGAAAGGAATTATGTTATTGTTTAGGACTACAGAAGGAAAGGGCGTGGATTTAAATTTTGAAATAAAATAGGGACTTCCAATAACGATTGCTTGTGAATTAGCAGCATTGACCCTCAGTCCAAAGCTATGAGACCAACGAGCGATGGATTCAAGATCAGAGTTGATGACGTTTATGGCATGGTTGAAGTTTTCGAAAGTAGCGGCTGAATAGATCTGGAGGTCATCGGCGTAGAGATGGAAGTTAGTTCTTTGTTTGTAGTAACGCTGTTTTAAATATATTAAAGCAACTATGTTCCGAACGTACTATGACCGTGTGGACTTCAAACTTTAATTGTGAGTCCCCTGGAGGCCGGGTTATTACCGGATTATATAGGGTTAGAGAGTTAACTCAATCCTCACGGAACACCAAATTGTCAGTTCCACGTTCCAACTCAAATATAATTTTCATATGACCGCAATTTATTTGTTTTATCTATTCGTGTGGATTAATTTCAATTTTAACATTTATAATATTATATGGCTGGGTTCTACGCGATATGTGTCACTATGTATATCTGTGAAAGGGGCAGGCAAGCGCTGCATGCTGGCGCTTCCAACCGGTAATTTTGGAAATGTTTGGGAGCGGCCTATATACAGCAATGGAATGACTGTGGCTAAAAAGATGAATATCATTGACTGTGGCTGAAAAGATGAATATCACATTCTACTTTTAAAAGACTTTTGAGTTACCATGATATCTTAGGAATAAAAGTTTTAGATGCATTGAACTCCATATCATTTTTGAGTCTTTCCATTTGAGCAATTCGGCTAACCAAGTGCTGTGTACCCATTATTCTTCTACTACTTTGGGCACAGAAATTATCCCATGGAATACTACTAAGATACGGTCTTGTGACCTGTTAAATCCAATACCATACAGGTCACTAACACACTTTGGGTTATGTTTCTGTTGGTCCGGTTTCCGTGAAAAAAGGACTATATGACGTGCACAGATATTTTGTACAGGGTAGACAACATACATGTTTCACAAAGTAAACTAAAAACTCGGTAAACAGGATGTTATTTTTGCCAAAAGACCTATTGGAAATGAACTAGTTCTGTGCACAGAACTAGTGGGAATAAGGGATCATTATGTGTCTAATTTCTTTTGGTTTAAAAATATAAATATTAAAATAATCAAGAGGCGTTACAAAGAAATGTTTTTGGAACCCCATAATAATTAGCAGAATGAGAATAAGGTAAAGATAATCTCGACAATCATCTGCATTCATTAGAATACAAAGGATCGCGTACGGTGCGCTTTAATATAATTTTTTCCCCGCGTACGCTGAGACTGTCGAATGAGCTCCCCAACATGGTGGGGTCTTTCAAAAAGGGCGTTAAAGGATTTCTCAAGGATCGGAAATGCGCACGTGATGCCCTTCACGCGCCCTGCACGTGATGATGGCTACGGTGACCACAGTCCATCAGGTTGGCCGTATTCCTTTTTGCCTACTTACTTGTATAAACAAAAAATAGTCTTAAACTCTTTACAACTCAAGCGAATCAAAAAGTGTAATATTACAGAAATACATAACAACAAAATGATATTAAAATTATATTCCATAACTGCACTGTACCAAGTGTAGTTTAGCGGAAGATATTAAGATACTTTATGATGCCCCGAGGAGGTTTTAGATACTAAACTATGATAGTTTACATAATATTGTAATGACGAGAGAACGGTCAGTTATAATTGTCTCCAGATACCCCGTTTTATGAGTTATTGGCGACCCATCCCCGCCCCCTGTTTCGATTAACCATTGTGTCACGTCACTATTGTAAGTTATCAAGAATGATTAAAATGAATATTAGAAATGTAGTTTGAATGTAATCATTTTTACCGTAGAAGTCGAGAAATGTGATGTACCAACTAGGTAGAATTTTATAATTTCTTCGATTTTTAATCGTCAAAAGTTCAAAATTCTTCATCCAAACACTTTTAACTGTAGTGTGGGCTTGGCTTATATTTCAGTGAGAACGCAGTTTATACATTTAAATAATTATGTAATTATGGTCATAGTTTTTTAGTACTTTGTTGAACATTAGACCGACTGAAGTCGTGACCTATGGTAGTGTCCAAAAACTATTCTTGACCATGGACGACTTGGTGGAGGCAAACCGGAAAGCTAAAGAATATAGTCCTCTCTTCGGGCTTGTGTAATTTTATAGCCATTGACACTGAAATGAATAGGTATTTACAGAAACATAATTTCAGCCGCAGTCAGTCCACCACCAGACGTAGACTTCTCCTAATGATTCCACCAGTCGAAATCGGTCTGTATCAGCATCTGCCTGCGACTTTTTCAACCCATCTGACCATTTGGTCGGTGGATGTCCAACGCTGCGCTTGCCGGTTCGCAGTTACCATTCCAGAACCGTTCCCCCCCATGGTCCACAGGTTTTCTGCACTATGTGTCCCGCCCTCTGCCACTTCAAACAACTAATCTGATGGGCTACGAATATGTCGGTGACTTCTGTTCTTTTACGGATCTCCTCATTTCCGATTCGATGTCGTAGGGAAATACCGAGCGTCGCCATCACTAGCTCTCTGGGTGACCTTGAGCTTTCTTATGAGGCCCATAGTCAGTCAAGGACCACGTTTCGTATCCGTATGCCATGACTGGTAACACACACTGGAATGTTATACAATTAGTACACCCCTCTCACTAGTGAAAAACAAGAAGGCACCTACCTGTACAAGCTGTCAAAGTATTTGTTTTCCATCGCGGGCAGATGTTTGCCCAGCGTGTTTGCCCAGCCCTGATTATTGTTCGGCAATCTGATTTGTCGAGAGGACGGTCAATATTTGTACAGGGTGCTCCCATATTTCTTAAATTGGGATCTGTTTGGTAATTTGTTAATGTAGCTTTGTTTTTGGGCCGGTGTTTTGGATTGTTTGATTTATCTTTTATTGTTTTGTTTGGATTGACATTGTTTTGTTTTTAATAAATATTTGCTATAGCTGAGTTTGTACAAGTCTTCAAGAGAGTTTTGTTTTTGAGATAAACTCATTTCTATGCTATCCTTAACCTAAAGCGAAAGAGTTCGTACATTTATTTGTTGTTTTCCTTATCTTTTGAACCAATCTTTATGACTGTACGCAAATGAAATTTCATATTCATATAGTTAGACGTACTGAAAAGGACGTAGGGTAAATTTTATCTCGGAAAAAGTATTATTCCCAAAAAGGCTTTATTAATACTGCTTCCGTGGTCCGGTGGTTAAGGAGATTACCTTAAAACTGAAGATCGTGCTTTCGATTCCCACGAGAAACATATTTTTGTTTAGATGTTTTCAATTTGGTTAGGACATTGCAAGCTTGAATCACCTGTTTGTCTGATAAATAATATGATTCCGTACTTTGGAAGGCACTTTGCCGTTGATTAGGATGTCATCTAGTAATCGTTAAAGAGGAAACACGTCAGAAGCTAAAAGGCAGTTGATCATGTAATACACTCGTTAAATACTGAGCCAATCTTTTTGAAATCTTATACACATACAGTTACAGAACCTACTGAAAACGTCTGGCATTCAAGCATGAGTGCGAAGTTGCGTCCAAAAACTATAATGTGTATTTAATAACACAATACAGCACTTCAACTACAAGTGTTTGTAACTCGACGAGTTTAATTCAATGTTTGTCTGTTTGGAGTGTTTTAACGCCCGAAACAAAAGGTTCTTAAAACGTTTTTACTCGTCACAACACTCACAATCCACTTGTTTTGGAAAAGGGTGAATATTGTATGAAGCTGGTTGCTATTGCTTTGTATAATTTAATTTGTATAGTAAGTGATCATTTTTTTTTAATGTCGTGTTGATCATTTTCTTGTTTGGTCACCGAGTCACGTTTCTATAGTTCTAGTTTTTCTGGAAAAAAGTAGAGAAGACAGACGGTATTGCGCATTGTAATAAATGTATTGATAAATTAAGTCAAGACACAGAATATACTTATAATAGTACTAACGGCCATGATTGTAGTGTATTGGGTTTAGGAATGCTATTTTTAAAAAGGGTGACTCGTTGAATAATTTTTGTTCGATATCGAATCATTTTCGTTCGACATAAATGTTATACATTTAGATTTTGAAGCTGTTGCTTTCTACATTTAATATTTTATTACAAAGCCTTATCACCACCTAGGGATAACACCCTGGACCATCGGACTTTCATACCTTCCGAAGCACGGACTAGTAGGTACAATCGTAACGTGCACGCGTGCCCCTCTAATGTATCAAGCTCTCACTATAGTAAACATAATTCTATCAAAATTTCTCCACAAGCAAAATATATCGCCTCCAAAACCTTTTGTGAAGCAAGTTTATAATAACACGCGTTTCGTGACCTCTAATCTGATAGCAGCAAGGTTCACAATATTGTTGAGTATGTACATATTTGTAGACGTGCCTTCTGGTGAATTTTGCGTCGTTATCTATTGATGACACTCATAATCTAGGTAATACATGCGTAGGTCTGGGCTTTGGAAGGTATGTACAAAATTCTGATTTTATTTTATCTGCCGGCAAGATACATGTATATGAATTTCAACTTTCCAAAAATTTTCTTTTTCGTCCAAACGCGTACCTTAGTAGCGTCCTCAGCTTAGGATGTTAATTATGTTCTAAATTTAGGATACTTACTGGTTATTACAATGGACCGTTCATTCATTCACATCGAGTGGGTTACATGGTCAATTGATCCTGTACACCTTGATGCCAGAGTTTTTCGGAACCGCCTTTCGGACTCTGACGTGGTTCTTTTGATAACCATCTAATGCAGGCGGGCCCAATTGCTTAAGCCGTAAAATTAAATAACACACTTCTACTTTAGATTAGTATTTATTATTCGAAATAGTATTAGTAAGTACTTGTTTACAGACGGCAGTCGCTCCGTTGTTATAACCAGAGCCGTCAAATTAGGAATCATGACTTACAGCTTACAGCGTACCCTAGGCTCTGAAGAGCAAGCTGACGAAAAAAAAACGAAACCAATTTTTTTTAATGAAAAAACTCTTGGGAATACGCGCTTGGATGAAGAAGAGGAAGCACTTGTTTTTAAGCATAATTCCACAAAACAACGACGAGAATGCTTCTTCCGCGAAAAGACTAAAATACAGAAATTATACAATGGAAATAAACTCAGTCCTTACACAAAGCCTAATAAAGACTCCATTATGTCTCCAGCGGCCATAATTAAATAATAACGGTGACATCTCGCCTGTTCTGGAGGTAGTCATTGTAATTTGTCAAGCGCGATTTAAAGGGGGCATTGTGGTATCATTAGAGATTAGCGGATTCGTTTAGCTGTGTAAGTTTCGGATTAAGAATATATCACTTTATCTTCATGAGGTTGAAGATTATATAATTTGTTACAGAATGTATTCTGATAGAAATGTAAATTCTGTCAACAATAGTATTTTTCATAAATGGCGCCTGACAGTGGGTAATGTTTTGTTACGCAGTTTATTTGTTATTTTATTGTAAGACATAAAAAAATCACATGAAAAAATAGCTTCGTACAATGTTAGACTTATCCCAAGCTAGGTTCTTTTTCAGTCAATCAACAAATGTTAGAGGAGGGTTTTATTATCTTTTTTTGTTTGTTTTTCCTTTGGAAAAGGCCTTCGCCTACCACCCAACCATGAACGGAAAGCTGAGTGGTTATGTGGGACTTGAACCCACTAAAAACCAACGGTGTCAACACCTACCGCGTGTTGCCGAGACCATGTGCTTACTCGTGCTCCAAAGTCCCAGCGCGGCGGCCGCTACCACGGCGGCCTCGGCTCGGCCGCTCTCTATCGAAGCGGCTTGCAGGTTTGGCCCACGGTCTTCTTGTCCGCTATGACACGCTTGACACGGGCGCGCCTTTCAACCCAAAGGGGTTTTTTATCTAATTTAACTTCTAAAACATCACCCTTTTGCTTTTGAAAAATTTATTATATTTAATTTTAGTAAATTATTTAAAAAAATTAAATTTTTGAATTTTAAGTTTGCTTTTCCCTTTATTTGCTGTATGTAAATGTGCCTTGGTCTACCTGGACCCCTTTTTCATTTTTTCTTTCCTTCTATTATGTTCCAACATGTTTCCTCTTCTCTTTTCGATAGATCTTAAAATGCTCTTCTCTTCTCCTACTCTAATTATTACTTCTTCGTTAAAATTAAAGAACCGGCAAGGGATAGGACAGAATAAAAAAAACTCCACCGACAAGAGCCCAGCTCTAAAATTTATACATACACTGGCTTTTTCCCGCAGCTCCGTCTGCGTCAAAAGTAGCCGATGTTTGACCCCGGATCTTCAACTATATTCATACCAAATTTCATCAAAATTCGTTCAGCGGTTTGACAGAGTTTCGCATTTATAAAATTAATTAAAGTATGAATAGATACATTTTAAAATTACCATTTCAATAACACTAACAACAGACTCCCCTGAACTCCCCAAAGCCTACCTGAAAAGAGATTAATAACTAACATTATAACGACCATGCTTTTATTATGTTAATTGCTTTTGTGTTATCGTAACCGTTTCGCCTATCTTGAAAGGGTTAATTTATTAATGCACTCTCCTTTCAATGGGTTCGACCCTGCAGTTTTAATTGCCAAATTGTTTTAGACTTATTTGAAGATAATTGTTTTAAATGATTTCATTGTTTTTCGGGTGGTTTGGTAGAAAGTAATGTAAGTGTACACGTATGTTCATGTCATAGATTTAGAATTTTTTTGACTACGTCAAGTTCATGTGGTGTAGGACTTAAATTATTTTATTATTCTATTTTTAGCATTTTGACAATTTAATTTAGGTATATAACAATATAATTATATTATTATTATTTTAAGTTTAATTAAACTTAAACTAAACTAACCTAAAATTAATAAATTAAAAAAAAAACTTAAATAAAAAAAAAATGTGATATCTTCCTAAAAGCCTTACATTGTTATCAATATAAACTGTTCAATAAATATAAAATACTTTCCTAAGCTTTTAAAGTTTAAAATTATTTATAAGCGTTGATATTTAAAACCTTATAAATAAAGAGCTTTCCAAAGATAAACAAACAATGACTAATGATACAATCATTAGTCATTGTTTGTTTAATGATAATCGTCACGTCGTAGGAGTTAATATTTAGCCATTTGAAATCCATTAAAATTAAAATGGCTGATACATAATTAATATTTATAATACACATTAATATTTATTGTACGAAGTGAACATGGAAACTTATAATTATAACACGAGGTAACAATGTTACTTCTGCTTCTCTGCTAGTTGCGTTCTCAGCTTACGCTTCAGTGCGTGGTATGATATGCTCGACCGCCGCAAAAGGAATTTCTTCCCGCCAGGCGAGGTGGTATGCCTGGGAAACCGCGGCTCCGACGATGTACTATCGGAGGTTGTATATATGTTCCAATTCCTTAGAAACTTCAATTGCGCGATTTAGTCCGCCATACTATTTTTTGCGTCTTGTATGGGAATTGCTGTTTTTCTCTTTAGCGCCATCTGTTTGCGTTGTGGTGTAATTATTTGTTGTGCGATTGTATCGCCACAGGACTACCTCCTAAGACTAAAGGTCTGATAAATCTTGATGTACAGTCTGTGCTTTAGTTGTAGCTTGCAAGTGCCAGTTGATCGGGAGTGTAGTTGCTACTGCTCGATGTTCCCAGTGAGTCGGGTGTGAGCGATTGTGTAGCGTGCTCGTAGTCTGCGGTGAGTCGAGACTGTAGTGAGCGATGCGGACTTGTTGGTGCCGGAAGATGTCCTGCAGAATTGCCACGCTGGAATGCGTTGGTCGGCCGTAAGTATCAGGCGTGGGCTGCGGTGGATGCGTTCGCTGAAGTCCTTGAGTTGTGAGGGTGGTTGCAGGACCAGGAAGCTCTGTGAGTCGGCTGCGATGAACCTGGAGATACCCTTGTTGTTGGCTTGCAGTAAGACTGCTTGCGGTTGACTAAATGATGAAGCTTGAGAGGATGAGAGATGTTGAAGTTTGAAGAATGTTGATGATGAAGAAGAAGGCTACTTTCAATCACGTCGGGGTAACCAATTTGGAGTACGGCGGGAGCGAGAGTGTTATGCTCGACCGCCGCAAAGGGAAGATCTTCCTGCCAGGCGTGGTGTTATGCATAGGGAACCGCGGCTCCAACGATGTTCTGTCGGAGGTTGTTTATATGCTCCAATTCTTTAGAAACTTCAATTGCGCGATTTAGTCCGCCATACTATTTTTTGCGTCTTGTATGGGAATTGCTGTTTTTCTCTTTAGCGCCATCTGTTTGCGTTGTGGTGTAATTATTTGCTGTGCGATTATATCGCCACAAAATACTAATGATGATGAATAGGTTTCAAGAGACAACCATACACGCAAAGTTTCCAGCAAACGTACATGAACTCTTGATGGATGGGCTTAAGAGTATGCTGTTAATCAGGTCCTAGATTTGGCGGTACTGGTTATTACATAGAAGCGACAGTCGTCTGACCTCTGTAACCCTTTTTACAGGATAACCAGACCAATAGAAACATGACCCGAGGTGTGTTAGTGGCCAACACTGTTAGAATTTTTAGGCTGCCTTAAAGGCATCTGTTCAAATTGTCAATGGAAATTGACGGAACAATATTATCTTTCGGTTAAATTAAACATGCACAAAAGGAGATTTTAATAGATACTGCTCAAGTGAACTACTAAACACAGTTTCTTTACCAGTCTATTTTATTTATTCTCTACCAGTCAACCATAGGGCCAAGCATAATTTTGTTTATTTTATTTTGTTAAAGTCCGTAATCTTCTTAACCCTTAATCAAAATCTTTAAAATCTATCTTTAATCTTTCTTAGTTAGTTAACGCATTAAATAAATTTTCCAAAATGTACAACTGTTTAAGCCTATCGTCTCCAAACTTTCTAGGATTACTTTTACAACTTTCACAAAGTTATTTAAGGTAAGTAAAAAACAGTATTATTTTGGGGTAGGTATTTTTTTGGAAAAATAAAAATGTCACACACAAATAACTTGGCGTTCATTCATTCATAAATTTAAGAGAAAGTCTCTTGTCGGTGAAGTTTTTTTCTATTGCCTATCACTTGCCAGCTCTTCAATCTATATTGAACGTACATTCTGGGCTCCCAATGAAGATAAACGTTAGGCAGGCGGCCAGTCGTAAAACAGGCTAAAATAATAATAGGAATGGAAACACCCAGGAGTGCTATTTTTGAAAGTGTGACTCACGCAAACACGGCGAGTCGGTTAATTTTTGTACGATATCGAATGATTTTCATTCGAAATATTATCACACAATTCTAAAATTTGGACTCCAGAGGCAAAGCGTCCTGGAAGCAGGAGCTGAGGACGTTCCTAAGGGTTGACGTAATGCAGGCGGCCAGTCGTAAAAACATGCTAAGATAATAATAGGAATGGAAGCAACCAAAAGGGACCGTCATGGAAACGGGAGTTGATGACGAAACTAAGGGAGTATTAAAAATGTTTGTAGTAATTACGTGTTTTTCCCGTGGATGTTTTAAAAAGGAACGTTCTGATTCTGTCAGCTGGGTAGATAGATGTTAAAGAGAGCGTACACGGGACGACGAAGTGGTAAGCGACCAGTCCCAGATGGAGAGACAAAGTCGTGAAATAAAAAAAAATATTACATTTGATTCCCCTGTATAATCGATCTTGACTGTTCTATGGGCAACATCGGTAGACATCAAACATTTAACCGTTTTGATAGTTTGACTTTGAAATAAATACTTTCTCTTTGGAATAAATACTTCCGGTGGCAGGATTCACCACCATATCACGAGGTAAAGACGTATCGGTTAATAGGATTACTTGACTCGGCCTTAGGGAGATCTATGTAGCCGGTTTTGAAAGAAATGCTAAATGAAGAGATTAGCTTCAACCTACTTCATAATTTGTATAACCCGGACGAAGTCTGGACGGGCTGCTAGTTTTTTTGATACCACTCGACGTTTACTTTATCCTTAACATTTTAAATCTAGATAAAGATGAAGCAAATAAAGATTTTTTTTTCTTCATTATGATAATAAAACTTTATTATTTGTATGACTGTCAAGCAGCCTGATGTCAATGTCATCTTGTTGTAAGATCGAGGTAGACTTCGAAGCAACCCACTGAGGACGCCATCGGGAAAGCGTTAAGATGAGACAAAGAGCAAAATGTGTGAAAGAGACATGATTTCTCAATTTATCATTCATTCGAGGGGTTAATACATGGTCAATTGATCCTGAACAATTCAGTAATAAGTTGTTTTTTATCGGAACCGCCTTACTGTTTCTGATGTGGTTTCTTATATGTATATATACCTTTCGAAGCACGAAACCAAATTACTTATCAGACGATCAGATGATCCAAGTCTACAAAATATGCATTCTATGGGAATTGAACCACTGAACCAAACAGAGGAAGTGAGCTTAATTTGTTACTCTTTTTTTCCTTGTTAGTGGATGCTGTAATTTTATTTCTAAAGGACCTACTTCTATTTACTTCATAAACCTTCAAGTACTGATGGCAAACCGTATCTTCAAGAGTCAACAATGAGCCACTTCAGCCTTTATGTCCAACAGAATACAGGTGAAAATAGCTTGTCAATCACAACCGACAGTCAAGAGCCTTGAAGGGCCCTCGCGTTTGTGCCTCAAGAGCGGAATTTATTTACGAAAACAGATTCGTCGTTGCTGGTATGGAATAAAAGTAGTGCGGAAGAGTAACGCTTGGTAACAGCTTCTCTGTTTAGTTATAGAGCTAGACTGATTCTTGTAACACAAACCAAGCTCATAAATATCTTTGTCAAAATAACAAAACCTTAAACATATTATTTTAGTCGTTTTGACTCGTCTTTTTAGCTCTAAAAAATGACTTGCTCCTTGCTCTGCAGGCTGGTTCTTAGCTGTACAGAACGACCTGTATGCTTTTTTACTCGTAAAAATAATTACCAGAGCCTTAACTAGAGCACTCAATTTTGTGTAGAATGGTGAATCCTAGCTTCGAAAGGCTCTTTTAATCGTTCGTAGTGATTACAAAAACCTCTTAACAGACGGAGAAAAAAACTGACACCAATAGGTTCTATTGATTCTGCACAGTCCATTGTTCAATTTCTTCTTTTCCGACATAATAATACACAGGACGTGAGTAAATGCAAGTGCCACTTCTGCCCTCGCCATTTTTTAGACTACGGTCCTTTTCTCAAGGGCGATTGTTTTTGTTAATTGCGTGTTGAGGACTGTTTTAATGTCGGAATTTAAACTGATTATTTGTTTGCTAAGATATTCAAATGGATGTTATCAAATTACGACGATTCAGCCGTACGGATAAGATTCAACACGAATTCTATTTGTCATTATAAACTGTCTCTTTTGAACGCTAGCTTCTTATTTAAATTAATGAAAAATAAAACTGGAGTTTTTTTAGTGATATATAACACTATCCGTGCCCGCGACTTCGTCCGCGTAATTTTCGATTACATACCTATTTTCCTTACTTATTATCCATCATTGCAGAGTTGTACACAAAATCTTTGATGTAATTAATATTTAAAATGTTAAATGAGGTCGCTATGTAAAATATTGCAACGAAAAAATGTTTGGCATAAAAGAAAAAGTCAATCATTCGTGATTTGTATATGAACATTATCCACCCATTAACTCTTTCCAGACCTATAAATTCATGATTCTGGTGTGAAAGTTTCATTGACAACCACCAGTTGGTAGCAAGCAGGAATGCTAATCTTGAAATATACCTATTTTTGAGTGTTTATTTGACTCAATTCACTGGACTTCGACTACCATATATGGTGAGTCATACTTCTCAAAAATAGGTATATTTCAAGGCGTGTCCGAAAAACTCTGACAGCATGATATGCAGGGTTGATTGACCATGTAACCCACATAATGATGACTAAAAAGTAATAATGAAGAACCCACGGCAGAGGCCGGAAGGCGTCTCCGAAAAAACTCTGACACCAGGGAGTGCAGGGTCAATTCATCATCATCAGCATTTCAGCCGCAGTCAGTCCACGGTTGACAGCAGTCTGCGTCCAGTTCTCTAATGGCGACCACGACATACACCGACCAGATGGTCAGATGACCTGAAAAAGTCGCAGGGTCTATTGACCATGTGTAATCCACTCGATATCAATGACTGAATAGTCATCCCACGTCAGAGGCTGAAAGGCGTCTCAGATAAAACTTTGACGACATGGTGTGGAGGGTAGATTGACCATGTAACCCCACTCTATAAGAAAGACTGAAAAGTCATTATATAGAACCCACGTCAGACGCCAGGTTTTGGTTACGTTAACGTCTTTCCAATTAGCGCGATTGCACTCCAGTATTTTATGGTTAAATTCTACAACACGTGCTATGATTATTCCGTGCTTCGGAAACCACGATAAGTCGTTGGTCCCGCCCGGCTGCCATCGTTCGATAAAGGAACCTTGACAGAGGCCTTAAGGTAATTCCGAAAAAACTTTATCACCTGGATGTGTATGGTGGATTGGCCATGTAACCTACTCGATGTGCATGAATGAAAAAAAAGACATACATTTAATAATAACTCACATTACGAACATTACCATCAATTACTGTAATTACAGAGCAATAGCAAAAATAAATTCTGTCGAAAAGGAAAGAAAATCAGTTTTTTTCCTAAAAATTGAATCGGTCGGTGTTGTTTGACTTCTCATATAGCATGACACCATACATTTTAGGAGTCAAGTTGTTCAATGTCCTTCGAAGTTTTGAGGATAAATTAATGAATATCTGTTGCCGAGGTCTATTAACTATTCAATAAAAAAGTTTCCGTCTAGTAGTTTTTGCGTGAAGTCGAAATGAATGACAGGCAGACAAAAATTCCGAAAATCACGTTTTTGGCTTCTGTTAAGATCTCACGGAGCAAAGAGGAGATAGCGTTTCAAATGGCGCAGTGTTCCGATGTGTATATTATATAATATTTTTTCATTTTATATTAAATGAACAGAATTGACCTTTCTACAATTTTATTACATGTAGATTATAGAATACTAGCTGTTTCCCGTAGCTCCGCCTGCGTCAAAAAGTAGCCTATGTTTGACCCCGGGTCTTCAACTATACCTTATTCATACCCAATTTCATTTTAATCCGTTCAGCGGTTTGACCGTGAAAGCGTAACAGACAAACAGTCAGACAGACTTTCGCGATTATAATAACAGTATAGATTGACAGTGAGACAATGCTGAAACAGTGATACCAAGGTATACAGTTTCGATTGACCCTTTGGCACCAGAATGAGCAGCATATAGGCCATGAATTGAATGAACCAAGAGAAACTGACATTAATTGCACCTTGAAGGGAAGGAATTTTAAACAATAACACCAGGGCTTGCAGGGTTGATTGACTAATTTTAATTTATTTGGAAAACAAACAGTCTTAATTTTCTATTTTTACAACTAATAAGAAACAAATGACCATTTACATGTTTTCGCTTGTGAATATCTAAAGAACTTGTCTGATAGAACATTATAAATACATTTATGTTCAAGAGAGAGAGAGAGAAAAAATTATAACAATAAAAATAAATGACCAGAGATACAAAAAAGAAATACCAGTTATCTCGCAAATGCTGTGCTAATAATTATGATGCGAATTATGATGTCAAAACAGATGGAGAACAATCAAACCACGTCTTGATAATTGTGTTTCTAAATTTAATTGCGCTAGAATTGAACAAATCAAGCTCGGGTGAGGCAACCAGCTTATTCAGCTCCTTAGCAGTTCTGATAAAAAATTAATTCTGCCTATAGTTAGTTGTACACTGAGAAACATGCAGAATTGATGGCAACCGCACAGATCGACCTGGTATCTTAATATTAATATTACCTAACAAATATGGTGAATCGAATGAATTTTGAGCTATTTTGACCAAAAACATAATGTCGGCGATTTGTCTTCTTATACTCAAAGGAAGAATGTGATGCCTTGAGCACATTGCGTCATAAGATGAATCGAATGATCTAGACTTGTATTGCAAAAATTTTAAAAATTTACGTTGTTTATTTTCTAATCTATCTATATAAATATTGTACTGTGGATTCCACACTTGGGAGCAATACTCTAGAGAACTACGCACCAGGGCACAATACAGGATTTTAATAATCTTTAAATTTCTAAATTGTGAGCATGATCTCTTTAAAAATCCAAGAGCTTTGGACGCTTTCTTAAAAATATAATCAATATGCTTTTCATAGGTTAATTTGGAATCATGAATAATACCTAAATCGCGAATCTCCTCTACTTGTTGTAACTCATGATCGTTCAGGAAATATTTATGAAGCGTCGGTTTTGTCTTTCTTGTGAATGATATAAAATAACATTTATTAACATTTAAATCTAAATTATTCCTACGACAGTATTCATCAAGATTATTAAGATCTTCTTGGAGAAGCTGACAATCCGACACATCACCAATACTCCTAAATATTTTCATGTCATCAGCGTAGAGAAGGACGTTTGAATTTTTGAAACAGAACACTACATCATTAATAAAAATATTAAAGAGCAAAGGTCCTAAAAGTGAACCTTGAGGCACACCAGATGGCACCTCATTCCATGAAGATAAAAAACCATTAATGGCTACAGCTTGAGAGCGATTTTCAATATACGATACAAACCACCGAAATAAGTTGCCATGGATTCCTGCCAAATAAAGTTTATGGAGCAGTATATTGTGATCAATTCGATCGAACGCTTTGCTATAATCCGTAAAAATAGCATCGACTTGTCCACCAGCATCCATATTAAAAGAAAGAAAATCAGTAAAAGTCAAAAGATTTGTGGCTGTTGAACGCTTTTTTAGAAAACCATGTTGTTCCTCAGTAAATGAAGAAGCCACTGTCTCATACACCTGAGTATGTATAATTTTCTCTAAAATTTTAATAAAGATACATAATTTTGATATAGGTCTAAAATTTTTTATATTATTTTTACTCCCGTTCTTAAGTACTGGCGTAATGAAAGCTCGTTTCCAAATCTTGGGCACAACGCCTTCATCGATTGACCTCCTAAAGAGGATCGACAGAGGACGAACTAAACCAGCAGCACATTCGACAATAAATTTGGCTTCTATTAAATCGGGACCAGCACCCTTTGTTAAATCAAGAGATATCAACATCTTAAAAATTAGATCAGGATTAATTTCAATATCAGAGATAGTGTTTGAGACGGAAGTTTCTATATCAGACGGGCAGGGATCCGAATTTGCACTGCTAGAAGAGGCGCCAAGAAAGTTTGATTGAAAGTATGCGGCAAAAAGATTAGAAATATCTTCGCCAGTATTTGCTGATTGATCTTTATAGTACAATGTTTATGTATGTACTAAGACAACTTCTTCATGATCTAGCAAACAACTCAAAAGAAAATGCTGATATTATGTGACCGCGACGACTTACCTACTTACTCCGCTTATTACTTTGCTATGAAATTTCTATTAGGGGAAATTGAAAAATCTTTAAATGATGATAACTTTTTCCCAATCAGTTTATGAAAATTACATTCAAAACTATCTAGTAGTTCCTGAGATTAGCATGTTCAGACAGACAGACAGACAAGATTGATATAAAATATTTTTTTGTAATCTATTATTCATCTTTAGTCGTTCCCTCTCATTATCTACCCAAATTAATAAATGTACGGACACGTCGATCCTACTCTTTTATTATAGTATAGATTATAACACATACTTATATTATAAGTTGTAACAAACGATTCAGAATGAAAACTCTATTGCATCGTTCGCCTATGAAGAATTAAAACTAATTTTACATTTTATTGTTTCACAGTGTGATAATCCATAGGTCTTCCATGCACCATCAGGGACTCGGAGTTTCGGTCCTCTGAAGTTTGATAATAGCCAGAGTCGACTCGCTAAGAAGAAGAATATCATAAATGCGAAAGATTGTCTGTCTGTTTCGCCTAAACTGATTGTGATGTTGTTAGGCATATTGTTGAATACCAATTATTTGTTATGAATAAAGGTCAAACATAGGCTACTACTTTATTATTTAAAAACCAACCCTCAACGGATTGTAATAGGATGAAAATTTATGCAGAATACGCGGCTCCTTGCTAGTTTTATATCATTGCTTTACTTTAATTTAATTACGTCATAAAATTGTACGCTGTTTCCATATAAGGAAAACCAAATAGGATATAAAAAATAATAACATTCTACTAAATTAAAGGAAGCTCTTGAACATCGTAAAATGCAAATGGCGACTTCTTGCAGATCATAATAAAACATGAATTCATCATCCTAAGCCATATTTAGTGGCAATAGTCCGGATTGAAATAAAGAGGGTTTATGTGATATTGAAAAAATATTAAGAAAAGGACATCGGTCCCTAGTTGCCGTAAAAGGGCGATAGGTTATGGAACCAGTCAAAGCAAATAAAATATAAGTGAATTATTTGACTAGCTGTGCATCGCGGTTTCACCTTTTTCACTTGATTTTGGTACTTAAACTATGATAAGCAAAAATAACTATGTACATAAATCTATACATAAATCCACTTGCTTAATTTGTAGATTAATAATTAAAAAATAAAACACTTTTTTGAGAATATCGTGAAAGACGTGAAATGAATTACTAGTTCGCAAATAGGCCTACTTACAGAGTCATTTTTAGATCCTTATCATCATCATTTCATCCGCAGTTAGTCCACTGCTTCACATAGATCTCTACTAATGATTTTGCTTACCGGTTCTTGGTCGCCATTAGAGAACCCGTCTGGCCCATTGGCCATCGGTTCTCGCGCTATGTGCTCTGCTAATACAGCTACTATAATGAGCTAATCCGCTAGTCTATGTCGGCTACTTTTGTTCTCCTACGAATTTGAAAGAGAAAGTAAGCTAACCGTATCAAAAATGATCCAGCTACTACAAAAAGGCCTTATCCTAAACCATCCCCTATATCTTGAAATCTGGAGAGCCTTTAACTTGTCCCAACAGGCCCGGCCAGACCGCTCACATACATTGACATACTATAAATAGAATTTAATATTCAGAGGAAACGTTCTGAAGATTTACTATTTAAATATCTGATTTTGTAGAGCTTTGGCTTGGAAATATAATATTTCTTTCAATGTAGATTTTATCTATTCTCATATTGAAAAATAGGTAATCTGGTAAGATTTTCAGCTTAGGAAAAGACTAGGTGCGTAGTCTTAGAAGCGACTAGAGATTTAATTAATTTATGTCTAAGGTTAAAACAGATTGTATTTGCGATAAGAATGCCCATTTGTATACATTTTTAAAATTATTATCTGTTTTTCTGAGGTTGAAATAAAAAGAGGTTTTACTAACTTCTGTTTCTTTCCGTTCCAAAAAACGAAGCCTTACAATAAATTTAATAATTTGTGTAGAATACTTAAAGAGCATGGAATCTTTAAAAAAAATAGTAGTTTCAAATCTAACACCTAAAATGCATTTCCTCTGGGCCTGATTCGGCTAAACCACAAAATTCATCCAGTTATTCTCAAAATATGAAATGCTAGCTGTTACCCGTAGCTCCGCCTACGTCAAAAAGCCTATGTTTGACCCCGGGCCTACAACTATATTTACACCAAAATTGGACAAAATCCGTTCAGCGGTTTGGTCGTGAAAGCGTAACAGACAAACAAACAGACATTTTTGATATTAAGTATGGATGTATATCCATACATCCGGCGATTTTTAACCGGCTGAATGTTCAAAAACAGGATATTACAAAACATAAAGTTCAGAGGAATTCAAAATATCCCAAAAACACAACACCCATCGAATCAAGCAAGTTTTTCACTGAAGCCAATTTGGACGTCGTCAAACAACATCACGACATCACGCCGAGGGCAAACGGGATTTCGAGATCAGTTGCGTTTGGCCTAATACGCAAAATGCCAAAGTTAAAACTGGACCCTAAGAAAGTAGCAAAACGTCTAACAAAGGGAAACATAATAAGCAATCTGACTAGTTACCTAATCGCAAGTTAAGTTAAAGGTATTTCTTACTACGTCTACATGGTGGTGGACTGAACTTGTCGGACGAACAGGGTTCCCAAAATACAGGCTAAGCCTAGTTTGGGTTCTGTGTTGACAGTTGGCAAGTGTTTTTTTTTTTCTACAACTTATATTATTATTATGTAAACTTTAGAATAAGATATATAAGTTGTACCTTATCAATAAAAAAACTTTTATTTTATTTTTTATTAAGTACCAAAACATCTAACTATCAAGAGAGAGTGGCAAATTCTTATGTCAGTCAGTCAGTCTAAGTATCAATGATATTTTTAATATGTGTGAATATGTTAGTAGTAGTCCTAGTGGCTGGTATTTTTTTTAATTTGTAAGTACAATTCTTTTACATACGCATAGAAATAAAAGGACTGACGGACTGGAATATAATCGGTTGTGTTATATTTGTGTGTAACTGTAATCAGAAGAAGTGTCTCCTAATCGTAACACTTATACTGTAGCATGTACGTAGCTACAAGAATGTAGTCTATAATTTGAGGTTATCATTTTGCCAAATTGTCGGTTCAAAATTGGATTAAGATAATTTTATCAGTGGAGACTTTTAAATGACTTTTTAGAACTATATTGTAGCAACCATGTATGTAAATAGTCGATAGTCTTCCTTTTAAAAGTGAAAATAAAATAAAATAATAACTTCCCTTCATCTACTTTAGAAAGGGGCTTTTCATGTTTAGTTTTCTGTCTTTACTTCATCACGATATAAAACTTCAGTCGAATCTACTGACACTATGAGCCTTAATATGTGATGAAAATATTTTTCTCTTTCCTATTTTAGTTATTTTGCTAATTTTTATATAAGCAGTACCCTTGTACTAATGTTATGTTCTATGTTGTATCCAGTTCGGTTAACTGTACATGAATTTGGTAAATATAAATAAGCTAACTATTGCAATCATTCTGAAAATTTTCAATATTGACGATTGACCCAATTCTTTTTCAGTAGCCATTCCGCGAATTAGGCCAAATGCGTCATAACCGGCACGGATGTCGGCATCACTTTGCATGCCATTGTGACCCTTTGACCCTCGGCCGTGATGAGCCGGCAGAAAGAAGTGATTTGCATAAAGGGTCCGAATTAGAAATGCTAAAGTATGCGTGTGTTGAGTGGCATTATGGAAGGTGGAGTTACTTATGAGAGCCGCGAGGACGTTTCTTGTCTTTTTGTGATGGTAGATATTTTTTTTTTTACTAAATAAAACATCCGATTCAAGTGTAAGGTTCCCGCGGGAAGCATACTATGTTTAGCTGTTTCCAGTTTGGTTAGGATATTGCAGGCTTGAATCACCTGATTTTCTGATAATAATGATGACTCCGTGCTTCGGAAGGCACGTTAAGTCGTTGCTCCCGGTTGCCGTTTGGTAGCAGTTAAAGAAACCAAGACAGAGTCTGAAGAACGGCTTCGAAAAACTCGGACACCAGGGTGAACAGGTTCGATTGACCATGAATCCAACTCGATAATATGAAAGAATGTCTTAGGGCATTAAGTTGACCCTTTATGTTTTTCCAAATTTAAATATAGTTTACTAAAGGGCTCTCTAGGTGTTTGATATAAACTGAAGATGCAACTTGGAATCACGCACGAATGATAAGAAAATATCAGCCTCCTCCTTTTTGGATTTGGAAGTCGGTCAAAAAGGTCAAATCAATTCCGATAGATCCGATGACGTGAGATTTAATTTCTAATAGTCCGTTAAGGGGCTCTTAACTAGGAGGACCATTTTTTTTAATTATTCAGTAAATTACAAAATGTACACATACAACAGTTACCAAATCGCGGAAACCTCGAAGGGTTTATCTGTTTATAGAGAATACTTGCTCGTATTGCTCAGTAGCATTGAGAAAGGAACGTTAATTTGTTTCGATACTCTCTACTCAGTAGATTATTACGATGACAGATAAAGCTATATTATATAATATATCTGTCTTTATATCAAACATCAAAACAGCACTACAAAATCCCTTACATATTTCAATATTCAAATTCCAAAACAATGGGATTGCTCACAGACAGCAATATTTCTCACAGAACCATGTCCATATTTATTAAGTACTCAATCCTTAAGGCCATTTTTCATTGTCAAGTAGATTATTGTTGAGATGAAAAGGTCTTGTCTGTCGATCCTACGAAATTAATTATGTTGAAAATAAATTGTGAATTTGGGACAAAAACATTAATTAAACAGAGATAGGACAAAGGAGAAAGTCAATGATGCGTTTTTGTGAGTTATGATGTTTTAATTTTTTGAGTTTCATTTGTTTTGGAATGTAAATCTTTATTTTTGGGAGTCTGACCGCTTTTTTAAAAGGCAGTCTTATGAAATTCATCAAATAACAAATTTGTGTTAATTGTCTAAGAGTACGACCTGTCGATTCCCAGAAAGCCGGGGTTTCTGAGTTTTAATTGTCGTGTTTCGACAAATTCCTATCCTAAATCTCCAGTAAAAATCTTATTCTCGATACTGCCACAGAAAAATGTCGTAGACTACGCTAATTACCAGTATAATAAAGTAGTATTTTTACGATATTTTTCTCTCTCTAGTAAGAAATACTCTTACTGCTTTATTTTGTATGGAATATCATTCAAAATCTTAACGCAGTCGCTATTATTTGCGACAATTAAATTTCGTGGTATAGAAGTGGCCACAAGTGGTCACAAGTAGGAAACACAGAGAGAGACCTGTGTGTGCGTTTATTGAAGGCTCTCAGCCTATCCAGGCATTTCCAAGTCGACCATGAGGTAACTTTAAAAAGTAATGTCCGTTTAGAAACTTACTAAACGCACTTTTTTGTGAATGTGCACAAGAAATGCCTTTTCTTAGTACTGATAACTATACGAAATATTTTTTATTTTATAGATGCGCGATAACTAGACGCACATATTTTTAGCAATTAAACATTACAATTTTTCAATCCCTGATAACTTAACGCACATTATTCTAAGCAGTATTGTTAAAAAAAATGTGCGTTTAGTTATCGCACTTACAAAATATTCAATATAAAATTTCTTACAAAATATTCAAATGTATCTAAAAGTAAAACGTCCATAGCTGTAAAATATGCCTCCGATCAGATTCTACTTCCCATCCGACGTCTTATTAACGCTGATAACAAATTGACGCCAATAAAAAACGGAGGAAAACGTCAATTGCTCCTTAAATTAGACGATAAAATGGCAAAACTGGCCAATTAGGAGAGGCAAATGTTTTATTTTCCTCAGTCAAAGTGTAAAATGAAGTAGTATTTAATTGGAATTAATTTGTTTATTGGAATTTTCTGAGATCTCCGTTTCTGTGGTGAAAAATATTCTGTCTATCGAGACTGTACCGGAGTATTTCAACTTCATTCAATTAGCTCTGGGAAACATGGCCAATCGACCCTGTACACCCTGTGGAGTGTATTTTAAATCACCTCTTGGCCTCTGACGTGGTCACTTCAATGAGCACAATAGAGTAACCTAGGGGGATCAATTTTTGCAATAATTATGGCGAAAAATAAATTGTGCATTTTTGTACCCATTTTTATTGTCTCCTAACTAAACTAATATTTAATACAAAAACAAATTTAAAAATATGATAAATGATAAATCTCTACGTCTTCACCATTCATCTTTGCATTGCGGGTTTGGTCCAAAACAAAATATTGTAAATCTATTTATTTATTATTTATTTAACACTTCTTTGCACACAGTGTAATACAAATTAAATGTTACATAAAATGTAAACACAGTATGTATACAAAAGGCGGCCTTATCGCTCAAGCAATCTCTTCCAGGCAACCTTAGGGTAGTTTGAAATATAAAGAAAGGAGAGATACGGATATGGTGCATAAAGAACAGAACAGCGCTAGGCAGAATAACAGAAGTACACGATACATAAACTACTTAAAATAAATACTAATATACGTAAATAAAAAATAAATAATTATATGTATATATATTTATATATAATAAATAAACTATAAAAAAAGAGAAAAAAAACACGAGAAGTGGAGACTGAAACAAGATGTACTGAAAAGGAACGAAGCTACAGTGAGGAAAGAAAGTGGGACTTTACTTGCGACTTAAAACTGGTCAGAGTTTGAGCCGTTCGAATAGGCAGTGGAAGGGAATTCCACAGTCGCGTTGCCTTGGCCGTAAAAGAATCCGAGTAGAAGGTAGTGAAGTGAGCAGGAGTTCTTAGGCGTAGATTTTCGGCACTACGTAATTTACGTTCTTGTTGAATCTCACTGAAGAATTCGAAGCGCTCTCTTAAGTAAGCAGGGGATAAAGGATTGAAGAGAATTGAGTATAATAAAGATAGGATATGCCAGTCACGGCGAAGTCTGATAGGCAGCCATTCAAGACAGTAAACAATTATTCTAGTAGACATCAAACAATTATTATTTTATGATCCTATAACATACGTGAAAAGCTCTTTTGCATAGTCCCCGCACGACAATCCAATTTACTATTCCGACATGTTTTTCTAATATTCGAGATTGGGTTTTGCATCAAAAAGCAATCTTGCATGCATCGAGCTCCGAAAACCGCGGCAATACCAAAATACCCGTGAATATTATTCGACGTGTAACAAGAATACATTGATAATCTTACAGATAGAGAGGTAGGACATTTTGTAAGGAGTAGTCCGTCTGGGGAAGTACCTCCATCCTACAGAAGACCGCAGCCAAATAACACTGTGATGCAGTGTTGTGTTCCTGCTGGTTAGTAGGGTCGCCAGGCTCCAGAGGGGTCGCTGTGCTGATAGCGGACAGGTCGGCAACGCGCTCGTGATATCTCCGGTGTTGCATGCGTTCATAGGCTACGGTAACCACTTACCATCAGGTGAGCCGTACGCCTGTTTGCCTCCTTAGTTCTATAAAAAAAAAGATAGCCTCTAAAGAGCTCAAAAAAGCTTACCGGCGACAAGAGAAAGAAACCACGCTCATTTAATTTCATATGCCCACGAAAATTTCACGGTGGTCATCGCTTGCCTTGGATTGTTTGAAAGTCTCTCAATAGGTTGCGAACACAAGCTGAGTTTTTAACAGTCGTTGTAGAGACAGCCTTTGCAAGTGAGGAATTACTGACAGCACTCAAAACCAATGCGAGTGTGGTTTTTCCCTCAAACTATTGGGTATCTGTTGTCTAGGTACCCAAACACTTGTACCATGAATGTCTTTTGATCTCTGGCGGAGCTGTTCAGGTGGATTGTTACAACACACCGACACGCAAAGAAGAAAAAAGGTAAGTACGGTTCCTGCTTGGAAACTAGTCTTAAAGTCAATACCACGAGATTCACTTACTTCGCTCTTAGACGCGGCTTAGCTAAATTTTATTGGAGGTTGTATATTTGTGTATGTAATACTCTATTCGTATGATTGTCATACATATTTTGAAAATGGTTAGTTACGGATTGTTTTATAGTAACCGTGTATAATATTAAGCTGATAGCTTGTAAAATAAATTGTTCACCACCAAGTTAATTGTGTTTAGCCTATTAGTATTTACCTGTGGACACTCTGCTGCATATTTTTTCATTAAATTTTTCGTTTATTTAAAAACTAGTATGAACCTCTACATTATGCTATACATTATTATGAACAAAATTTCTGTTCTATTTTACTAAAAGTGTAAAACGGTAGAGTTGCGCGGTTTATTATTGTTGTTGATCAAAAAAAACTTCAGTTTTACTATTACTTACACGGCATATTTTGTGTGTATCAGTATATTATCCCTAACAGTGGACCATGTAAGAACATATGTTTTGCGGTACATAGGGCGCACTGTAAGTTTCCGGAACTGGCCACTTACATAAACAATATTTAAAAATTTATTGCAACATTTGAAAATAGAACTCTTTGGCTGTAGAATGCAGTTTGTTTCATCTGACTGTCTTTTGTTTTTACCTTGTGACGCCATTTAAAAAATTGTGTGTCTGCATCAACATGGATTTAACTCGGGGAAATTTTCGTAGTATGATTTTCTACGATTTTAAGTGTAATTTGACAGCTCAACAGAGCATCGCTCGGCTTGAAACAGCCTTTGGCAATGAAGCACCATGCAAGACAACTGTTTATAGCTGGTTTGCAGAATTCAAGCGTGGTCGTGTCAATCTCAGTGACGAATCTCGCGATGGTCGGCCGTCCACCGCTGTGACCAACAAAAACATCAATGCTGTGCGCCGTATGATTGAAACAGACAGGCATGTGACCTACCATGAAATTCGCGCATCCTTAGAAATAGGCATGAGTCAAATACAATTAATCCTACACAAACATTTGGGTGTGAGAAAGCTGTGCTCGCGGTGGATCCCACACAACTCGACCGAGGCTCAAAAAACGGACCGCGTCATTTGGTGCAGTGCCATGCTTACCAGATTCAACGAAGGTGCGTCAAATTTGGTGTGGGACATAGTAACAGGTGACGAAACATGGATTTATTGCTACGATCCCAAAACAAAGCAGCAATCGAGCGTATGGGTGTTTCAAGATGAGCCGAAACCAACCAAAGTGGCGCGCGTGAAAAGTGCATCTAAGCGGATGATTGCTTCTTTTTTTAATAAAACTGGACACGTGGCTACTGTTGCTTTAGAGAATCGTCGTACAGTGAATAGTGACTGGTACACGACCATTTGTTTGCCGGAAGTTATTGGCGAACTCCGTAAAAATAACCGTAAACGCCGTATCATCCTGCACCACGACAATGCTAGTTCTCACACGGCCAGACAGACAAACGACTTTTTGAAGGCGAAAAATGTAGAACTCACGAGTTATCCTGCATACAGTCCCGACCTGGCACCTTGTGTTTTTTTTCTGTTCCCAAAAATTAAGAACCAATTACGCGGTCAACGATTTTCATCACCAGAAGAGGCTGTCGAGGAGTATGAAAAACACGTTTCAGAGGTCACCACAGAGGAGTGGCACAAAAGTTTTCAAAACTGGTTTCATCGAATGAAAAAGTGCATAGATGCCAAGGGAGATTATTTTGAAAAACAATAAATTAATTTTGTACCTTTAATAGTATTTTTTCATATTCATTCCGGAAACTTATAGTGCGCCCCACGTATATGCGGCGCGCGGAAACATTCCATGTTCGGCGGTTGGTATTTACTGTTAACATAATTAAGTTGCATGTTTTAATTAAATAATTTATTTATTTATTTCAAACTTTAATACCTAATATGGTACAATGGGTGGACTTAATACTAAAGCATTCTCTACCAGTCAACCTTTAGGAACACGTGTATGACGAGAGTGACGAGCGTAGAAAAAGCGAGGGAATACTGTAAGGATCGTAGCAAATGGGAATCCTGGAAATAGATGTGTCCGAACGCTATATATACAATTTTTTATCCTTCCAGACTTTTATGTCGAGATCTCAAGTCACCGTCTACACATTAAAGTGTAGTCAATTCTAACATGGAAAATTCGCTACCTAATAACCCTGGTTCTCACAATCAATCAATATTTAAAATACTTACATAGTATTTTCACGAGATTGACTGGAAAAGATTGCATTAGTGATAAGTCCGCCTTTGTATTTTTAATGTTAATTGGATTCAGTGCTGTATTCTTTTTATATTAAATGGTACAATAAAGTGTTCGTTAATTCATTCTAGTTCTCGTATTATGGTGGACATGAGCACTCCCACGAGATCCTGAGTTTAAACACAGCAAAATATCTGAATTCGTAATAAGACGCGCCCCTCGAGAGGAGCTCAGTTTGCCGGTTTGTTTGCCATCTGACGCATTTGTGACATTTTTCATGCCTGTCCCTTGAGGGTTTGAAGACAATATCCTTATTTTTAAGGGATTCCAGTTTGGTTAGGATATTGCAGCCTTGAATCACCTGATTGTCTGATAACAAAGATGATTCCGTGCTTCGTATAAGGCACGTTAAGCCGTTGGTCTTGACTGCTATCTAGTTGTCGTTAAATGAACCACGTCAGAGGTTGAGAAGTGGTTCGGAGCAACTCTGTTCAACTCATGTTCTTGCATCTTGTATCTCTGACATTAGGCTGTACATGGTCGATTGACAATGTAATCTACACGAAATGACATTGGCCTTAAAATTGCGGGTCTTTTGTAGATTTGATTCCTCAAACATGTTATTCGTGTAAAAAAAATAATTGTCTATTTATTTTATAACCCTAAAGAGCAGCTATCCTAGCTTAAACGTACTAGGAAAACCTGGCTCTTAATGAAGACGTTAGATATAAGCTCATAAGCATCATAAGATCAAGCAAACTTAAAATACGAAACCGAATAATAAATGATTTTTTTAATTGTGTTTTATATTAAATTAAAAATATTTTTAAATATCTTATTTAGTAATCATTTAGGTATGATTCATTTATAATTATTTCTTTTTATTTGAATTAAATATATAAATGAATGAACCTTATTGCACAATTTTCAACGAAAAGAAACACGAAGTTAAATCGAATAAAACAAAATGCGTACAAAGGCGGACTTATCGCGAATTCTTCCAGTCTGCCGAAAGAAGCTGCGGAAAAAAACCGCGTGAGCGGTGTAGAAAGCTAAAATAAAATAAAGAAATATAAAAATAAATAATGAAATAAATGATTGATTGATAGACTGAAAAATGTACATACCTACATTAACACATATAATATACTTACATATCTAAATATAAAGATTAAACTTCATACAACATACATAAATAAATACTTTCAATTAGTGTAAGAAGATAGTGAAAGCCTAATAATACACGTATATCACTATAGCTATATGTTGTAGAAAATAAGCGCCCTGTTTTGTCGGAGCTACACAGTAAATCTTGGTCTTATGTCGTCTAGCAATTTGTTAGAACAACATGCCACCTTAATATTGACCTTTATTTTATCTCTTGTTTAGGTACACTCACTCGGAAAATGCTGTATACATGCCATGAAATGATTTATGAATTGCCTATGTGGTCCAGTGGTTAAGGTGCTCCCTTTGACCCGGAGGTCTTGGGTTCGATTTCCATGAGAAAAATACTTTGCTTAGTTGTTTCCAGTCTACTCTGGACAATGCAGGCTTGAATTACCTGTCTGATAATAATTAAGATTCCGTGCTTTGAAAGGCATGTTAAGCCGTTGGTCTCAACTGGCATCTGGGTCGATTGACCATGTAATTGTTTATAAAAAAAATCCACAGGAAGGATTTTTTTTTCGTGTCTTTTTATTACACCTATTAGCTTCATGCAGCAATTGTTCGTGTCAAACAATTGCTGCATGAAACAGCTAATAGGGAATTGTTAGTATACGACTACAAGTTCTAGAAAATTTATAAAATACATAGTCGAAAGTAGAACCTCCTCCTTTTATGAAGTCGATTAAAAATCGGTAACGTCATTTCCGAGAATTTCGCATACACTGTAACACGAGATTTTTACAGGATTATTTTTAACCAGTGGCTAAATTTTACAGTGTGTATATAGACCGTGAAATTAAAATACTTTTAATAAAAAAATAAGTAAAAATTAAAGATAAAACGTCCTCCTATACAAAATACTTTTAGTTGAACACAACATTTGTATTGAAGGCCGAATTTTTTTCAGCTAGTTTTTGTATCAGTTGTTGCCTGTATTATTAAATTTACTTTAAATTTCGAACTAAAGATGCTCAACTTGAAATTAATTTGTAAGTTGAAGATGATCATGTTTTGTGACAATCTTTTGTGTTAATGTTCTTTAAAATTTATCAAGTTGTTGTAAAATGCGTATAACAGTTGCAGTATGTTTATCAACCGTGCGAAGCCAGGTGAAGAGGAAGTTAAATAGTATTACTTTTTATCAATATAATTCGTCCGTGAATTGCATTCAAAAAATCCAATTGAAAACTCCAATAATTGGAAACAATACCGATTTACGCCCACTGAAAACGTGTTAATTAATTAAATTCATTTACATAAGTTATTTCATTATATTATTTTAAAATATTATATTTCTTTATAAATCTTTATTGTACCACAAGTAAAAAAAAAACTGTAAAACCTGGATGTAGATAAAAAGAAACAGTTTTGTTTATAAGTGAAATATGTAAATGTCTAAGTCAACATTTTATATACTTAACGCTTTCGCGAAGAAGGAAAACGAACTTCCTTGAAACAACATTGAACCGAGTATTCCATTTGGGAATGTCTTCCAATTTATATGTATATGGTAGTCGTTTTCGAATAAAAATATTTTCATCTCTGTTTGGAAATTGGTTTCTGATGTAAATTTGCTATAAATAACGCTCTGAAGCCATTTGATATATTTTTTTCAAATAGAAAGAAAAACATTTGACTTGATCCAAGCCCAATTAGATCAAATTGTAGACATAGTAAATACTTTTCCTTTTATTTACCTTTTTGTAACAATCGCCTTGTCAATTAGTATGGAAAATCAAAATTTTATTATATTTTACATCAAATTTTAATTACAAGACAGAACTATAAAACACGGATAATATGGAGACGAAATATTCTAATACTCATCCCTAAACTCTTTGATATCATTTCTTAAATATACACAAATTATTCAACTCACTTACGACACAAAGTACAAAGGTTAATTAAATAAAAAAACTCACCGTCAAGCAAAAACAGTAGCCTGAAGATGAGATGACAAATCCTTTTCATCTTGAACATCGCACTAAGTCATAACACGACTATTTACAAATACAATATCCACTACAATACACAAAAACAAATTTACAACTACAATAATTATGCACGAGATTCGTAGCCGATAAAAAGGTCGTAGCCCCGTCGTAGACGTGCGCGTAGCCCGCGCGTTCTGTCGCTACTGCCGTCGACTACGAGATGTCTACGAGAGTACAGTTGGTGCCATAATTATTTTGTGCGTTGCAATTGAGCCGCGTACAGCGTCTCTGAACCGATTGTTGTATTTTCAGGATTTTATTTAATTTAAGTATTGTAGGAAAGATAATGTCGTAGTTTTTAGTTTATTAATAAGTACAAAACTGTTAATAATAAGATATCCTTGCTGCATGAAATGAAATGAAATGAAATAAAATACATTTATTTGCAAGCAAACACGGTCATAGTCATAGATTTATAATTTTTTTGACTACGTAAATAGATTGGCTGATTAGCAAAAGAAACGAGACCAATTTGAAAACTATTTGTGTGTGTGCGTCATACATGTGTGCCCTGTCAAATAGTGCTGAGCCGAGCAATGTCGACATCACTATGATCGATTTACTTATCGTGAGAACATTGCCAAATTAGTAAAGTTAGTTAGGTATTTTTTGGGATAAATTAGAATAAAATTACATAATAAACATGCTACTTTAGTATTTTTATTTTTAACGAGCACTCTGACTCGACTTCGAATAGGTCGACATTAATTAACTTTATTATAATCTTGAGACGAGTCGATTCTCGCTCTACTGAAAACTGTATTGGAAGTGTTTTATTTTCGGTTACTGTATTGGACGTGTGTTATATATTGTAGGTATTTAATAGAAATTGTAATATTACAATTACGACAGATTAATGAGAATACGAACACGGGGTTTTCAGTAGAAATCCGCCATGTTTTTTCGAAAAATCTCGAATTTGACTTATCTCAGAGACGCGAGAATCACTTACCCGCGTTCGTAGCGGATTTTTTTTCATAAACCGTGTCGAAAATGCTGAATTTTAAATACATAGGCACGTTTGATATCAGTAGCTAGGTATTTATTCCTCCCTAGCGTTTGGGTGCAATACTATCGATATGATGTTAGACAGCATCGATGTCAATCCCTAAACTTCAAGAATAAGGTTAAAAATTGTGACAATTCACGTATTTATTTTTATCCAAATTTGAATTCTTATGCATCTTACACAATCATGCGATATAACTACATGATATTTCTCATATATTAGTGCGGAAAAACTATCGAAACAATTATGAAATCATGGATTTATACAGTGATAAACTTTGGTGGTACTTAAGTGTAAAATGTGAAATTATGTGGGTTTTATTTGTTACTTGAGTTACATTTAGGCACTGCACATGAAACCATAATTATGCGCGTCTACTAGATACTTTGTTTATAATTTAAATATTGGTTTTTGACAAGAAATCCGTAAGGCTGCTATGAGACATTATTGTGTATATGAAATGGTCTCGCTCTCTATCTCATTCTAACATACGCATATCCTATATATTTCTCTTTCGCATTTCCCTTCTATTGGATTGGATCCATAGTCTAAGGAACATGTAGGTTTACATTTTTTTTTAAATTCTATTGTGCAAGCGTGTGTGCCGAGAACTTCAGCTGCATTCCCGCGCTGGGTAGTAGTTGCTAATCTCTGCGCGAGAAATGAGCCGGCTCTCTTTTTCATCTTATAGATCAATTATAATAATATATATTATAAAATTGAATAGGCAAACAGGCGTACGGTCCACCTGATGGTAAATGGCCGTAGCCTATAAACGCCTGCAACACCGGAGGTATCTCGAGCGCGTTGCCGACCCTGAAGGAATTATTTCACGCCCTGATATAGTGACTAGGGAAAACCTTGGCAGGGAGTTCATTCCATAATCGCAGTGTACGAAGGAGAAAACTCCGTTTGAAGCGTACTGTACGCGATAGCATGGGATTCAAGGTATTTCAATATTTGTTTTATTTTTCATATCTGACAATGTTTTATGTTTTATACATAATGCCAATAATAAAGCATTTTTATTTCAGAACTTAAATAATTACATTAAACAAAAAAATTAAACTAAACTACAAACTAAAAAGAAATTAAAACTAAATACTTAAAAATTCAAAAACTGATGTCCCTGTGGCATGGTTTATTTTATTTTTATTTTTTCATTTCGTATTTTATATCCATACTCCTTACTTATCTACACTAATATTTTAAAGAGGAAAGATTTGTATTTTTGTGTGTATGTTTGTAATGAATAAACTCAAAACTACTGTGCCGATTTCAAAAATTCTTTCACCATTGGAAAGCTACATTCACCCTGAGTAACATAGACTATATACCGCAAGCGGAGCTGCGGGAAACAGCTAGTAATATAGTAATATTATAAGTGCGTAAGTCTGTCAGTCAATTATGTTTTCACGACCAAATTGCTGAAAGGATATTAATGAAATTTGGCAGGAATATAGTCGAAGACCCGGAGTCAAACATAGGCTACTTTTTGACGCAGGTGGAGCTGCGTCGAAATAGCTATATCCCGCAGGTATTTATTTATTTCGCGCAATGATATGAATTTAATTTAAAAGTACGTCACGACAGCAGCGCGACATCAATTTTTGTTCCAAGTGTGCCACGGAACCACGCCAGCGAAATTGCTCATTACCTCGTAGGCTTCACGTTATTCTCTTTAATAAAGTCCACTATGCAGATGCGTTTACATAATGTTATGGAATTTCAGAGCTCACATGTGTAAACTTAAACATATGCAATGGAAGTTTGTTTTTAAGGGATTTTGAACTATAATGAACAGACGTAGAGTTCATTTTTATCTCAGTATGTTTTAAGGATTATGTTATAGATATCAATTGATATAGATGACATAAATTAATTTCTTTATGATTATATTTTTAAACATATCAAATTAATTTGTCTGAAACGATGATCCCTGATCGAATATATGAAATAAAATTTTGTTATCTTTCTTTACTATACTAACGGGAAATTATTTCAGTTGCGATCGAGTAAGATGTAATGAGAATGTAAATGGTAGGTACATTTACATTTAATTTTACACTAGCTGTGTCTTGTGGTATAAAACCCTTGTTAATATAATTTAACATAAGTAAAATCTATAAGGCCCGACGTCATTTTCAAGAGTTGAAGACATTTTTATTGTTCGGCAATACTGTGTTAGTAACTTATTTAGTAGTTTGTTCGACGCAAATACACACATGCATGCTAAATGACGCCATGCACTCTGAACACCTGACGAAGTGGAGACATAAGAAAGCAGACCCTGGGGTTCGAAGTAACCGGCTGATGATGCTATCGGGGAAAAAGAAGAATTAATTTGGTTGACTCCTCTGTTCCCTGTTCAGCGCAACCTCCTGCCAGTCGGCTCTTTTGAGGGTCTCCAGTTCCTTCACGATTTTGTCTTTCACACAACAGAACAACAGAAACACAACAGTAAAAAGGTAATAAAGGAGATCTCTTGTCTCGGAGGTCAATATCCTCTTTGAGTAACTGAGCAACAAGTGATTTGTTTTTTTTTTTAAAAGGGACGCAAATTTTAATAAATCAACCAAAATTCCATTCGTAACAACTTAGTGGCTATGCGTTCTCTACTTAAATAGTATATCATTGCGTTTTGTTCTAAGCGGCATTGGATAATTCCTTCTTTATAAGTGTTTATGCTGAGCTAAGCTACCTGCCGAGCTCCTAAACACGCCGTATGCTTATGAATAACTTTGTAAGCCGAATCGCGAGAATACTAAGCAAACATTGATGTGAATAAAAATTACACTGAAGCAACGTGAGAGCTGAATTATTAACTACTAAGCCATTGTTAAAACGCACGATACAATTACAACCGTTTAAGTATTAGAGGACAAAATCGACCTTTTTTTTTAATATTAAATTAGAAAGAAATTATTTTCGAGAAAAACTTGACACACAAAAGAAAAAAGGGTTTGAAAATTAGGTGCACAGTATTTTGAAAAAGAATCAACTATCTTTGCTGATTTTTTGAGCCAAGTGTAGTCCAGCCTTCTGGGCACTATGATTGACGCTTGATTTTGTGGGGTTTTGTTTTTTTATAGTTAAATAAGTATATTCTAGTTCATCATCATCCTAGCGTGTATTCCTAGTTGCGTCGTCAGCTTACGCTTTGGAGCCTAGGGTATGCTGTAAGTCATGGTCCTAGATTTGGCGGGACTGGTAATTACAATGGAGCGAATGCCGTCTGACCTCCGTAAATGTATCAATCTAAACTTAGTTCATAAAATCTCAAGGTCCATTAGCTAGCATGATACATTGCCTGTTTGGCACAAACATACTAACTACCCATTACGAGGGCCCTTTGATTCATTATGACCCTCATTACAAGTTTATCCACAATTTTTGGGAAACTTTTTGGGGTGAAATGTATTTTTTTAATTTTATTTTTTCAATTTGATTTAAGACCTACTGGCTGCAGAAAGTTTAGTAAACTGAACCACTTCCAATAAAAAAAATAGGTGACAACCGAGAACAATTTTTGGACCCCCTAACCCCTATACAAATGTAATAATCAGTAGACAGAAAATATAACGTCATTACTTATTTTCCCCCTTATTCATAAAAATTAACGAACGTTTGTTAAGCCTACATTAACTAAAATCTGCTTAGACCCTTTCCTCCTTATCCTTTCTGTCGTTCCTTTATTTCAATGATTAAGGGGGTTTATCTATAAAAGTGGATTAATTCTACTGAACACAGTGTACAAATTTGCCCTTTTGATCACTTGGTCTGATAGTTTAAGTAAGTAAAAACATTATTGCATCATAGATAATTACATACAAAGATATGTTGTTTCCTGGAGGAAAATGACCTAAGGTATGTTAGTGGCCAACACTGTCAGAATTTTTCAGGCTGCCCTAAGGCATCTGACACAGCTTCACGACTGATATCTATCGATAACAATCGGGACCAACGGCTTAACGTGCCTTCCGAAGCACGGAGGAGCTCAAGATAAAAATGCCACTAAAATGGCGACCAATCCAATAGTGGTAGCGTCACATCGTCGCTTGACACGCGCATAGATACGGATACGCGGGTCACGCTCTACTAACAAGCTCTTTGTTTTTATTTTAAGATTTAAAAGAAGTCTTTATATTTCTCGGAAGCGTATCCTGAGATTTGAAAGAGAATCTGACAAAACTCACCTTCCTGAAAACAGAGAGTCATAGCTATCACACCCTTTAGCAACTTTTATATCTATCTCTGAGGCTGAAAAGCTGTTTCAATAAACTCTGATACCAGGATGCACAGGGTCAATTGACCATGAAACCCACTCGATGTGAATAAATGAACTATATCATGGGATCCTATTTATATAATATAACATATCTATAGAAATGCAAACATATCTGTAACATACAAGATCATAGCAATATATTGCCTACTCACGAACCGTATACTTTTTGCTTATTTTAATATTTATGAATATAGAAAATCGATTGCATTATGTAACGGGAGTTTTTGAGGTTCCGCATGTCCAGGATGAGAAAGGTAGCATATAGCTAAGCCATAAGGATCCGTGCAAAAACTATAATTCCATGAACTGTAATAGTTGCAGAAATTTTTGATTGAGTTTAGATACGTGTATCAAAGATCAGGCGAAGTGGAGGAGAAAAGAGCAGGAATAGGAAAAAAAGATGAAATCTTTCAGATATGAAATGAGATTGTATCAATTAAGTTTGTATGGATGAAATAAAAATGAATGCATCGCTACAAGTTTAATATTCTGTGCAAATCGGATTCTGATCTAATTTACATTTCTTCCTCACAGGATTGATGACCTTGGGGTGGTTTCTTTGACCGAGGACTTTGGACACCCATAAAAAAATACGCGGCAACAAAATTCACTGCTCTATGATTGGCTACTTTTCAATTAGTAACCTACAAGAGACTAAGTACAATACAGTACAAGTATAAATAAATTCAAGTAAAAACAACACATAAAGTCATTATCTAATGTCAAACTTGATATTGAATGATTGCGATCTTTTAAGAATGAATTTGAACAAAAACGTTTGAGAGTAAATATTCTAAGCATCAAGATACGGGACCCATACATGCAAAACCACTCGGCCTTGACTGGTTTTATCCTTAAATCACATCTGAACACAAGGTCATATTCTAGTTTCTCATCGATATTATTCTCCCGAAGGAGCTGCCGATAGAATATTTAACGATTTGTTGACTTGGCCAAACAATATTGAGATCTCATTGATGTATAACAAAATAGAGGAACAATGTGGTTCAAAAAGCACTTCCCAAAAATTTTACTATAATATAGGAAACACTGTTTTTTAAACGGTTTGTAGTACCAGAGTAAATGGCATTCAAACTATTTAATTAGTACTCACTCATAGAGTCTAGTGAGTTCGATTTCTCCAGAGTGCATACTATGTTTAGTTGTTACCAGTTTGGTTAGTACATTGCCGGCTTAAATCAATTGCTGAAAATTGTTCAACTCATTGATCAAATGGAAAGCTGGCGAAATCAAATGGAAATCCTATAGATTAACGGTTTTGTGTAAATCTAACGTGGCTTAATTTTGGCAATAACTTCGAAATTAGAGCGATTAGCCTCCTGAGTGTCTGATAAAAAAGATGATTTTTTGCCTCAGAAGGCACGCTGAGCCTGACTGCAATGTGCAATGCCTGTGGTTTGAGTTCAGAACTACGCCAGAACCGAAAGACGGTTCTGAAAAACTCTGACAACATTTTGTGTGTCAGAGTTTTTCAGAACTATCTAGAATCTATAATTTATAAAGAATTGAAACAGTTAAAAAAAAGTTGTCATAATATGCACATCTCTAAGGTGAAATCTGTTCAGATAAGTTATCTATAGAATAAACAGAAACAAATGACCATCCGATTGCTTGTAAGTCGAGCAATGTCAAATTGATGACCACGATTTGTTATAAATAATGGCAAGCGGTTACTTACACCACCGACTGATGAATAATCAATCCGTCAAAAATGGGAAAAGTGATTATATAATTTGTTAAGTTGTGTAAAAATTGAATTTCTTTCTGGCTTAAGAGTTTTTTTTCTTCATCAGACAATCGCTCCATTGTAATAATCTGTACCTCGCTGGAGCCCTATTTTAAAAAGTATGATTCACGCAAAACGGTGAGTCGAATAAAAATCGTTAGATCTTCTCCTTCTCATTTACCTTGTACCACTTTGTTATGTAGGGTCGGCGCAGTTTGTCAGTTTCTTTCACTTTCCTCTTTCTCTAGCCATTTCCTTCTCAACGCCCTTCCTCAGGTTCTCTCCTATACAATCCAGCCATCTCTTTTTTGGTCTTCCCCTACTCGTATTTCGTGCCCCGCAAGCTTCAAATTCAGAATTATCTGGGTAATTTGATTCTGCTCCTACCCGAAAATGTAAAATCGTTGTGAAAAAATTATAAACTTTTTTGCAGGAATTAGAATAATTTGTATATTTTAACAAATTTATAGTATTATGCTATCGGTAACAAAAAAACAACTCAATATTCTACCGATACACAATCCGTGTTCCACGCAACTGTAGTTTCCTGTATTCGTTATTCTTCAGTCATTTTTATATTAATTTTATAGGAATTCCTCATATTGGATTGCAGTTCATGTACAATTTATTTATTAAATCCTCTGTATTAATCATAATTATGATATTTTTGCTGCCGCTATAACAACAAATACAAAAAATCAGATTTTGTAAGGAGTAGTCCGTCTGGGGAAGTAATCTCCACCCTACAGAAGACCGCAGCCAAAAAACACTGTGATGCAGTGTTATGTTCCTGCTGGTGAGTAGGGTCGCCAGGCTCCAGAGGCGTCGCTGTGCTGGCTGGCAGCGGACAGGTCCGGTGTTGCATGCGTTCATAGGCTATCTGTTTGCCTACTGTAGTCCGCATGCGACAAAAATGCGATCTATGCGATCAAAATCCGTTCAGCGGTTTGGCCGTGAAAGTGTAAAAGACAGACCTTCGCACTTCGGATAGTACGGAACCCTTCGAACGCGAGTCCGACTTGCACTAGACCGGTTTTTATTTTATTTCGTTCAAGTAAGAATTAAAATAGGGACAAAGGAGATGCATTTAATTCTGGAGAACAACCGAAAATTTAGGGCGAATTTCAATTTTAATCTACCGACCCTGAATTTTCTACACCCATATTATACGGATAGCGCTTCAAACATATTGGACAAACAGAAAAACACTTTGCTTTCATTTGTTTATAATACATTATACGGGATTCGTCCAAAAACATCGGATTTTTACATCGCAGCCGTGCCCACACATAATCCGAGCTTCATTTTATATCTTTTACCACCGAAATCGTATACACGAAAACAGCGTCAAATAGATATATCTCATTTTTTTGGAATACATCGCTGCGTCATTATGAAACTTTGAAGATAAATTTTAGATAATCAGCAATAGTTACATAATTCGTAAAGATATTTTGTATTAACGGCTCATTGCTACGAGCATTTCGTGATAATAAAATGTGCAAATATGAAGGACAGCGAGTCATAAAATTCATTTTTATACCTTTGAAAAGGTGTGAAGATTATTTCTATTTTTAAGTATCAATTATCCAAAACCCTTTAAACCAAAGTCGTATGCCATGTATGTATCGTGTAACTAAAGTTGTATGGATATCACCTTGTTCTTCGAGCGTTATACAACCACGGGGCCCGGAGTTTATTTTAAAAAATTCTGTCAAAACTTTTAAGAACATAGGATCATTTCAGTAAATTCGTAAGGTTTTGAACAGTTTGTGTGTAGTGGTAATCCACTAGGTGTTTTCATCTAGGTCACGTGGCCCTGCTAGATCAAAACGCATCCTAAATTATCGGGCTCCCAACAATACTTGCATTTTTATATACCGCTTTGATTATTTATTTATTTAACTTTATTACATGACATGTAAATGGCGGACTTGCAGTAGATAAGCTTTTTCTACCAGTCAACCAATCGGTGGTGCAGAAAAAGTGATTAATAAAATTAACCGCTTTGATTGATAGGTTAAACCGCTCCAGTACACTAAAGTCCGCGAAAGTCTGTCTGTTGTTCGCTTTCGCTAAACGGATAGTTGAAGACCCGCTTTCTAGGCATTCATTTTTCTTTCCCCTTCCTTTTACGATATGAAAAATAATCATACGCAGCGAATTTCTTATCTAACACACACAGCTAAGCCACTGGCATGTGGACTTCGGTAGCATAGATAAGATAATCGCTCTTATTTTGACATAATATTATGAATATATTGGATTTTGTTCACAATATATTGGAGAAAAATATAAAAGCGTGATGTCCTAGTCCAGCTTTCCTAAAGTGCTATTAGATCATGGTTTCGCACCTAATCCTCTAATAAGCTGTATTTTGTTTACAAAATTGTATATTACTTTCCTTTTGTTGTTGTGCTTAATGTTGCTGTCGCTTGTTGTTGTTGTCTTAAAGCGTAAATCTAGAAACCCTAAAAGTTTTCAAAAAGAGTGCATCTGTTGTTAGATGCTAAGAGAACAGGGTTAGATGAGATTTTTGGGTTTTTAAAACGCGACGTACTGAATATGAAATATGGAATCTAGTTTTAATTATTATTACAACCATTCATTCGTATCTAGTAGGTTACGAGGTCAATCATCCCTGTTAACCCTAATGCCGGAGTTTTTCGGAACCGTCTTTCTGCCTCTGACGAGGTTCCCGTAACGACTACCAAATAGCAGCCGAGACTAACGGCTTAACGTGCCTTCTAAAGCACGGGATCATCTTTATATGCGTTTCTGTCATCAGAACAAGGCGCTGCATATGATGTATTTGTTGACAGTCTTGAGGAGTTTGCGAGAAAGTTTTATTTTGTGAAAGTGGTGGATGAAATTGTGCCCTAGTTTTTAAGTTGTGCAACGTTTTGGTTTATCTGTAATGTTGTACCTTTTGTATTCAAATAAATAAATAAATAACAAACAATAAACTGGAAACAACTAAATAAAGTATGTTTTCCTGTGAGAATCGCATCCCACGACCTCCATCAAAGGCAAACGCCCAAACCACTGGACCACGGAGGCAGGTTTTACAACAGTAAAGCGCTAGTAGTTAAGTAACATTGAAAGACGAGTGGGTGCGGTAATGACCCGGCAATCGTAAATCATTCCGGCCGCCGCGCCGCCGGTCCGGCCGTTGTTTGCCGTCTTAAATTGTATTTCGAATGCCAGACTAGATTTATGTCCCGTCGATGGAGTATTGATTTGTAGTTATTTGAATTGAATTGTTTATTTCAAAAATGTCTTATTATGAGATGAGATTAGAGAATAGAATAAAGACTAGAAGATAAAAAGACACTTCGAAAGGCACGTTAAACCGCTGGTCCCTGTTGTTATCAATTCATCAATTGGCAGTCGTTAGGCTGTCAGAAGCCTTTATGCAGCCTGAAGAATCTGACAGTGTTGGCCACCAACACGTTTTAGAACATGTTTCTGTAAAAAAGACTCACGGATGTCAGATGGTAGTCGCTTATTTGTAATAACTAGAGTACTGTCTAATTATGACCATAATTAACAGCGAACGCTTAGGACGCAACTACGAAACACTTGGACAAAAGAGCTTACACTTCTCAAAATTATCAACAAAGGCATACTTACAATAGAGTTAATAAAGTATACTTTAAATCAGCCAATGAAATAATATCTCTATTTGGGATCGGCTTACAAACATCTTAAGGTTACAGAGCTTGTCACAAATAGAAATGTCATTGTTGAAATAATGTCTTTAGCGGGAACAAAGCTCTACTGAGAACATCTTTAGCAGGCGAACAACTGTCTTCGGACTTGAGACGCTCCAGAAACACAGAGTTATGCAAAAATAGATATAACTGTTGAATGAAAAATTACTTAGCAACAGGAGTAGAATGGTGGACAATATCATTTCAGAATTGAGATTATTTATTTATTAATGATTTGATAATAATACAACATTCAACTAAAAAATTAATACTAAAAATTAAAATTATAAACTTAGAAATTATAAATTATTTAGAATTGAGATGATTTTTGGAAGAGCGGTGTAAGATACAAAAAGACGATTCCTGTTAAAAAAAAAAAGCAAATTGACAAAAGCCTCTTGTTGTGTTCTATTTTGTTGTAACAATGTTCTTTCTGTACAATAAAGTTTTTGCTCGATACGTTTCATTAATTGAATTTTGATCTCAGGATTGTAAATTAATGTTTGATAAATGTCTGTGTTATATTCATATCGAGTGGGTTACATGATCAATCGACCCCGTACTGTCTTGCAAAGCAGGGCTTCAGTTGTTAAGTGACATTTACATAAAGCCCTCGACGGATAACGGTGGTTTGTTTCCACCTGAAGTATAACTTGTCCCAGCTGCCATCTGATTTCATCAAAAAGATCAGAGATGGTGTACAGAGTCTACTGGCCATGTTACTCACTCGATAAAATAAATTGTTTTTTTTTTTTTCATTTTTTGGAATCTTATCTAGTACTCACATACATCTATGACAACACGGTAAAGTGGAAAAAGTCGGACAGTGGTGCGACGGAGCAGAAAGTTAATAAGTGGCGGGCGCGGCAACGCGACGCGGCGCGATGCGATGAGACGCGTCCTTATCTCCGAGAGCTCGGTCCAGTGGGTTCTAATAAACGAATGTGACAACTATTTCGGCGATTCTGTTAGAAGATTGTTTTTGTTGCGTTGCGTTTTTGTCAGTTTTCGGTGATTGCGATTTTCTTTTTTGAGTTCGCTTGTTAAGGTTAGTTTTGGGCGGAATTTATCTTAAATTTAGAATGTATTTCAGTTATTCCGCTTACGGATGCTCCAAGATTTGGCGGTCTACTGGTTAAACGCATTTGCATGCTGTTCAAAATGGCTAAATAGGATTGCTACTTATATTTATGTACCACATATGCATTGTAAACTTACCCTATTTTATGCTAATAAGTGATTTGATTTAAAAAAAAAAAGATACAGCGGTTGCTGTCATAAGACAAGACAAGTAGGAAGATAACTTCTTACTCCTTTTTACAGGAAACCCAATAGGAGTGGAGAGTTTTAATTATCTATTTTTTATTTTTATAATTAAATTATATGTGACGCAGCTCAACGACTGCCCTCTAAGGAATTCTTCATATAAATGCCATCAGGTCACTTCTAGTCAGACCGCGCCCCTAATCCCTTGACATGCACAACTCATGTTCGTAAATTTTATGCATGTTAATGCCTTTAACTCCTATATCCTGAGTTAGATGATGTCAAAAGAATATTATTTGTTGTTGAAAGCTACAGACGGAGTAATGTAATGGTATAGAAACAGAGACGTAGTCTGAGAGCTCTATTCTAGATTCGGACGATGCATTTCAAAATTCAAACGTGGGAATACATTTTTGAAAGATTACCATTTTTTTTGTATTTTTGGTTTGTTTGCATCCCTGTGGTATATCAACTTCTTTGATAGGATTTCGTATCAATTTTTGTTAGTATCATAAGTCTAGAAATCACAAATCTATGGCTAGAATTAGCATAGACATGATGAAGATCGAATAATTATTGTTCGATATCGAATGATTTTCGTTCGATAGGAAACGAGTGTATGAATGCATTTCAAAAATAGGGCTCTTAATACTTTCATTTTCTCATTAATTTTCGTTTTAAATAATCATTTTTAAGTGCTATTAATTAGAATATGAAATAAAAAAATGTGAATCCATACTTCCATATCCATCCATACTAATATTATAAATGCGAAAGTCTGTCTGTCTGTTACGTTTTTACGGCCAAACCGCTGAACGGATTTTGATGAAATTTGGTATGAATATAGTTGAAGACCCGGGGTCAAACATAGGCTACTTTTTGACGCAGGCGGAGCTGCGGGAAAAAGCAAGTATCTCATAAAATATAACTTGTGGAGTTAATGAATGTTCATTGCAGTCCTTATGTTCAGAAGGGACAGTTCCCTTCCGAGAACAGTGAAAAGTGAATGCTTTTATCTGCATCCGACTGGACAGTAACACAACCTTACACCTGTGTTGGTATACTTTTCTATGTGGACTAACTGTATACTGTACATTGTACAGTGTACAAGGGATGTTGATCTGAAATCTCGTCTTGAAATTGGATTCTCGAATTGCCATAGCGATAAGTCCAGCCCGCCTTTGTACACATTGTTTAAATTAGTATCAAGATGTATAATTTTTGTGAATGGTACAATAAAGAGTATATCTATCTATCTCATCTGTCGCCGCCCTGTCTGAGACAGAAATAAATAAACCTGACGTATCGATCTGTTATCTGTACTATCTTGGCGTGAACGATATCGACATGTCGTCTAATTGTACTAAGAAAGATCAGTGCTTTGGAAAACTCGTTAAACAGTTAGGCAAAGGAATAATAAAATAGGGAAAATCATACAGATTGAGCTAGTACCAAAGTTAATTCGTTCTATCTCTATCTGTGTTATGAGATACTAACTCAAAGACATATTTTATAACATAAACATATATTGATAAACACCTAAGATCCAGCACAAAAAAGGTCATTTTCCATCCTGACCTGACCAAGGACCTTCATATTTCAAGCATCTACCTGTTGCCATTATCAATATCAAGCAAAAACGTGCACCCACTGGTGGATCATAGGGGTGGATCTAAGTGGAATGAGGGTAAAAAATCACGTATAGAAGATAGAAGCCCCTATTAGTTTTGTTCTGTTTTTAGTATATTTTGTTATAGCAGTAACATAAATACATCCTCTGTAAAAATTTCCACTATCTAGCTATCTCAGTTCATGAACGGACGGACAGCATAGAGTCCTTTTTTACCCTTATGAGTGTGGAACTCTACAAATAATGGTAGATCTTATTCCATAGTAAGCATAGAAGAATTCCTCTTTTACCATGATTAACAAGGTGTCTATGGAAATATCGGAGATCTCAATTCACTTGTACTGATAACAGAATATACTGAACATCTAGGAATCTTAAATTAAACTTTTTTAAAAAGGTTGTTTTAATGTGTAACAATCGCGAAACCATGATGAATCATTAGTAGGAATCTCCTACAACATCAATTTAGCAAACGGTCATAAAATGGAGGTATAGCAAAGCGGTTTTTCTAAATATTGCTAATTTATTTAAACTTTATTGTACATAATACAGTTGTATAGCACAATAGGCGAACTTAATGCTAAAAGCATTATCTAACAGTCAACCTTTGGGCTAAACAGATATCGTCATGTGGGTATTAAAAATGTTAAGCTATATATAAATACAAAAAGTTACGTTTAGTAAAAACCGAAAGCTTATAGAAGGTTTTCACATGATTTTCACAGTTGTTTTTTTTAACGAGAAGAAGATGGAAAGAAACTCAAAGAACTAGAGGTTGGCGTACAACGATACATAAATTGTCTTTTTATCGTTTCAGATCCTCCAGGCTTGTTTGTTAAAAAATATGAGTGTACGGGGCGTGACACCGCTCGCCGCGGGACGCCGGTACATGAGGATTCGGCTGTAAAAAAATTAAGACTGAGTGCCGTCTTCGTTATTTACCGAACTGTTAGTAACCATCCGAGCCTTAATCGTTTCAGGACTAGAACGTTCGTACTATCTGGACTTTGTTTTAATGCTGGATATTTCAAGACTTTGACATAAAACTCTGGAGACTCTTGACCCAACAATTCTTCTTCATAACACTCAGCAGTCAGCAGGGCGTCATATGGGATACTTCTACAGGTGCGACATCGCTTGTACCGACTCTCCGCACTCACAGCGTGTATCTTCCGAGTACTCCCACTCTCGTACCTGCTGGAATTAATTAGATTATTTAGAAATATAGAGCAAATACATACAAACATACAATGAAAACAAATAAAAATAGAAAAAATAAATACACAATAACTAAATTGGACATGACGCCGATCTCAAGATAATGTTCCAAGAGACCTACAGACACACCATTACTTACATGTTTTTTTTTTATTCTGATAGGGAAGGAATTCTGTAATACATCATAAATCCCTCGATTGTTGATAGAAGTAGGCATAATAATTTCAATTTTATGATTTCCCAGATGT